>VZRO01004645.1:651401-788956 GCA_013397915.1 Daphoenositta chrysoptera
TTTTTAAGGGAAAGCAGCTGGCAATAAAGGCTAGCTATACCTTGGGTTTGTATATTTTTCCTGTTCTTAAATATTGTGCTCTCCATCATTTTAGGAGTTTGTTTAGAAATGTTAGCAGCTTTTCTTCTGGATTAAATTTGTAGGGCTTTTTAATTAAACAGATTCTCTTTCTTCCATTTCGAACAGAGAGGGCTCTGAATAGCTTACAGTCCAGCTCTTCCTGGGGCTTAGCTTTCTGAGTAATTCAAAAACAGTAACTAAACATACATCTCATTTTAGGCTTTCTCCTTTAGCCTGGCTTCTATCCAACACCTCCTCTGACCCGGTCCCCTTTCACTAGTTCCCTTTATTTTGGCTCTTGCCCAATTTCCCTTATATATGGATAGCAGTTAACCAGTTGCTGCCCATGGCAAGAAATTCAGTACTTAAACTCTAGTACATTTGGAGTGCCAGAAAAACCTTTTACTCCATCCCTTTCTAGAACACACAGCCAACAACATATATCCAAAATATGCAGTGATACCTTTCACTGAGTAGACACAGTGTACTTTCCTGGGTCCTACTAGACAGACAACACAGCTCCCTGTGCAATCTGATTCCTGACAGACAGAGTGTACTCAGGAGCCAATAGCTAAAATTCCTCATCTGGCAGTTCTATTTTCAGTCCTATTGTGTGCCCTCAAAATGGCCTTTTGCTCGCTCTCCTCTGGACATTCATCTGTTTGTCAGATTCAAGATGTGTTTTTCCAAGCCTGCCCCAGCCAGGTTCTGTCTCTGGAGCAGGGATGGCAGGTTCTGTCCCACTGCTTCATGATTGCTGGGGCGCATTTGGCTCCCAGGAGCCTGCTCTTGTGAGAGCAAAAGGAACAGGTCTGTGCTTTGCACTTGCTCCTCACACCCTCTATCATACAGAACCACAGAGGTGAGGAGAGCAGCACTGGAACTCGATTTCATCTGGGCCCTGGTTGGGCAGCAAAGTAAAAGACAAGGAGAACTGGTGGCATCTTCCTCTGCAAGGAAGGCAGAATTTTACACACTGGTTCTGCTTCTTTGGCTCCAAGGAAAGGAATGAGTCTGAAGAGGAACAGAGAAAGGCTACTCATCAGGGACCCTCCACCAGGTAACCCTTCCTCACTCTGTCGTTGCTACTCCCAATATTGGTACAGAAGGCTTGAAAATTCACCAACTCAACAAACACTTCAGTCCTATAACCCCCAAAACCTGTACCTAGTAGAATCTCTGCTCCTTCAAAAGAGAATTCGTCTCTCCAGAGTTGAAGAAGAGGTGGAAAGGAAGCTTTTTCTCTGCTTTTAGGAAATGAAGACAGGTTTTTTTTACTCATCATCATTTCTTTAATTAAAAGGGAAGTAGTATATAAATGGAGTTGTAGTATCGTAATACAATTGAGTGACCAGTAAATCAGGAAAAAGGTGTAATTACACTACTGCAAAGGCAAGAGATTACTGCAGAACAACAGACAGTCTGTCAAAACAGTGCCACGTGGCTCATGAGAAGTAATGACTGCTTGCCCTTCTTCGGGGAGATGGAGAGGTTGGACTGTTCCACAGATCCTTAAGGGAGACACAATTAAGGCTACAGTTCTTGTCCCAGGCTACAGTACTTGTTTAACAGAAAAAGCACCAATAAGTGTGTAATTTTTACAAGAAATACATGGAGAATAAATCAAGTCTTTGGAATGAAATTCTGTAAGGAAAGTAAACTTTCTAGGATGGACAATTTGTTTTCTTTTTTCTTGAGCTCTTAACAAGAGTCTTACACACTCAGCAATAAGAACATGACAGGTTAATCTACTGAATGTGAGCAGAGATGCTGACAAAATTCTCTCTCCTCCGTGCTTAGCTCTGCCTGAGAAAGTCAATCAGTGGCTACATCTCCACAACTTCACAGTTAACTTCTACAGCAGTACTGCAAACAGTCTTTTTTTTTTTTTTCTATAGCATCATTATGTTTAAATACTCAATATATTTGATCTCTTTTTCCAGTCTAAAAAAACCAGACTTGCCACGAGTTTCCTGTGGAGGAGAGAAGATGGTTAACACAAAATAGCACTCACTTGACAGCTTTAGGTTTAGACACACAGTGCTTGACCCTACAGCTCAACTTCAGTTGCTTAAAGGCAGACTCATGCAGATGGACACAGCCAAAAATGATCCAGGAATCACAGGGCACTCACTTGAATTTATTTTGTTTTAATATGTAGTACTCCTAAGGTAAGTAAACTAGAGGAGTCCATTGCAAAGGTCTTCCATAGTGTCTATAAATTCAGTAGATGGCTCATTCAAAAACTTTAAATACATTACTTACTTGGCTGAAAAACAAACCTAACCTCCCTGTTATTTAAGAAATGCTGAACTACTTCAGGCAAAGTTTTCCTTTTCCCACCCTCACCTTTTTTTGGTTGTTTTTTTAAGATTTAATTAGAAAGTAACATTAAAATAATTTAATTATTTCACAACGCAGCCTTTTCATAAACACACAATTATGTTCATTTCATGAGAATTTATCTTCACTGTGAAATCAATCGTCACAGTCTCCATTTACTCTACATTACCAAGTCACATTTGATTCCTGTCAGAGAACTGTTGACTTCTGCAGTAAATCAAAATGACAGATACTGTTAGTTTCCTTCTCCATCTATCCCCAAGTCTCAGCTAACTCAAGATGGTTTTTCCTTCTATGCAGTGAAATGTGTATTTTCCTGGTCACTATATTGCAGAGCTGGAAAGGTTTTCATAAATGGAAAAAATGCAGTGCATAATCCAGGAAACTATTGAAATGTACAGTATCAGAAACATATGGCTGGAGCAAATACCTATGCAGTGAGGGGCTGGGAATGAAAAAGAGAACACACTTATTAAAATTCTTCTCCTAAAAGGATTTTGCTTGAAAATTAAAATAATTTAATTGAACATTAAAAAACATTTCATAGTCAAGAAAAAAAAAAGCTGCAGATTATGGGGGGGAAAAAAAAGAGATACAGAATAATCTCCGTGCTATCATGGAAGCTGGAACAGATGATTGTGCCTTTGTTCTTTAACGATCTACATCTTAAATAGCAAAATGGTTCCATAACCAGAACCCTCAGTGGGCAGACTTCGAAAGCTGATTTCTTTCTCAGTTGCTAAGGCTTTTTTAATTAAAAAAAGCAACCACTCCGCCACCCCTCGACAACAACAACAAAAAAAACCCGAACCAGAAACTAAGTTAATTTTTTACATGATCTTTGAAAAGCAAGGCATACTCACACACACACATCAGAAACCAGGATTACCACAAAGTAAAACAACAGTAAGACTCCTTATTTCAATGTATCTTTATCAATTCCCTGTTTCAGTTTCATTAAGAATGTGGGACAGGGGACAGAGTCCCCAGCCAGATCACTCCACTCGAGAACCAATATTCCTGGTTTTGCTGACACATGAATTCACGGTTCAGTGGAAAGTGATACTAATCTTGTTTTGATCAATTTGTGCCAGGAGGCAGATTTTTAGAAATATCAAAAATCAGCTGTTTTTTTCAGTAACAGAGAAACTGCTGTTTTAATTAGAATTCAAAAAATATTTATTCAAAAACGACTTCTGCCTCCCTTAAAGCTGGAAGACTGACTCCATGATTTGCCTCTCCCAAGGCAAAGGTATTTTGTGGTCTTACTGCTGTGCTGTCATGTCTTAACATGTCCATGTGGATATAAGGATGTTTTTAGAGCAGCTTGCAGAAGCTGCAGGGTCTACTCAGAGCCCAAAGAGGCAGGGCTATTACAGACATGGCAAACATTTTAGACATCTGATTTTGAAATCCTTGATGTCTCGTATGGATGAAGATCAAGTGAAAATGTGAATGTCCAGCTATATACCACCCAAATAAATCCCAAACTTGCCAATGGAAATGCTTCTCTTGGTTTTCATAGCAGTTCGATGATTAATATTTATGATCATGTTAATATTCAAAGCCGTTAGTCAAACCAAAGGAGAAACAATGAGCTAAAATTAACAAATTTCTCATGGAAGTAACCTAATATGTACAGCTGATATCAAGCCACCAGGACAAAGTTACTTTTCTTGATAGATGTACACAGAACACTGGGATGATCCATACATAACTACAGCAGAATCATCAGAATTAACATTCATTTCCAGCATCCAAAGATCATATATGTTTTTAAGAACATGAAAAGCTTTTCAAAGCTTTCTTCTGTGCTCCAGAAGTGCATCTGGTCAAGCATTTGAAACGTTATTCCCAGCTAGTATGTGTGTGACATACTTTCAAAGGGCATCTCCCGGCAGACCATGTCCCCTTGCAGGCTGGCTGAGGTGTCAGCAGACACAGGCAAAGCCTTCCTGGGGTAGTTCAGACTGACACTGACATTGTGTCCTCGCATTTCTGGGGTCAGCAGAAACTTGACAGCCCAGAAATCCCGTGCTTCGCTTTTGCTTGGCAGGAGGGAGGGGCATTCCTTGCTTCTGAAAGTTCTGGCCACTATTTCTGGCCAGTTTGGGAGCAACGACAGCTGGCTCTGCAGAGAGCCACATCCAGCCCTCATCATCTTGAACATCTGAAGGTAATGCCAGGCTTTGGTGATGTGGGGGAGAAGCAGGTGTGAAGGAACTTAGCAGAAGAGGGAAACAAGGATATCTATCCATGCTACCCCTGCAATTCAATTTACTTATTTGCCTGAAAAAAAACTTACAGAAATTGCCCCTTCTCTGCTAAAACGCAATTCCACTGAGACAGCTACAAATGCAACTCTCCTCCTCAGTTAAAAACAAAAAAAAATTACGTGTCACTTTTGTGTCTTTTGTAACATTTAAGGAACCTGTTTGTGCACAGCAATCTGAACTGGCTGTGTATCAGGAGTAGCTTCCGTAGAGCACCTGCACCACTTAGAAGAGAGAAGAGTCTGAGAGGAAAAGTGTGGGGCAAAAACTAAAAAAGCAAAGATTATATTATATTAATTAGAGAAGTCAGGGAATCTAATTTTTCTCCATTCAGCAGTGTTTAAACCCAAACAAACAATCAAATGAGTCCCAAGATTAATGACAGGCAAGATTTTCCACTGGAGAAAGTGAAAAGCAATGACGCTTTTGTGATTTACACCAGTTAAATCTGGTCACAAGGTACAGAAGTCATGACTGTTTTGGTAAGCCTAGGTGACTGCCAAATAAAACAAAAATAGGATCAGGAGATGATTATTCAGCCATACGGAAGAACTGGCTGACTCATCATGGAGCTGTTTCACCCCATGAGTGGCTCGGAGGACACCAACCTTTCATCCCACGGTTATGCAACAGCAAAGAAGCAGATAAATCAAGAATATCAAGACCTTGGGTACTCAATATGGTGGAAATAGCAGAACTGCACTCACAGTTATTAGAATGCTCAGCTAGATACCATTTTACAGAAGTATCTGCAGAGTAGCACATTTTCTTACCTCTGCTCTGTGTTAAACAATGCAAAGATGTGTTTGCTGGACATGAAACTCTTTTCAACATCTCGCACTTTCAAGTTGTCCAAAGGCAGCATATACTTCTTTTCTTTTTCCTAGAAAAAAAATGGATTAAAACAACACTGTGTGAGAAGAAGCCTGATGTCAGCAAGCTCTGTTTAGTTGGTAATGACCTTGGTACATTTATTATCATAAGGAAATACCCAAATTCAAATGTCTGCTTATCTTTCACAGACCTACCTGCAAGAGAAATGAAACCTCAGTTTCAGTTCTGTTTTTCACTGACCCTTTTAAAACATTTCCTAATAAAAAAAAATTCACCTCAAACATATAACCATCTACATTTGTTATTTTTCATTCCCCTGAATTCTAAAAAGGCAAGGGTCAAACTTAACTAAAATAAAAGTGCCTGATCAATAAAGAACTCCTCTATGTCTGCACAGCAAGTGAAGTAACTGGTGACATAAGTACATCTCTACTTTGTGGCTATTATTAATTATGTAAGCACGGCATTCAATAAACCCACACATAAACTTTCATTCTGCCAGTGAAAAATATGAAACCCATACAAATCAATCAAAATAATACAAATATCAAGGTTTTATATGTACCATGTACAAACAAAATCAGACTCTAATCTAACCAGCTTATTTTTCCAAATAGGAATTACTTACTCCCTCTTGCTGTAGCCAATTCCTTTGCAATGTCAGCACAACCCTCATTTACAGCACAATCACTGTAATTTCACCTTTTCCAAGTTTCTTCCTTCCTGTCACTTCCAGTCAAAGACTAGCAATACTCCCAAGGCAATTTATTATGCCAGAGCAAAAAGAACCCTGAGATTATTAGCTGTTTCCATTGTGTTAAACTTCTTTAAGTCGTTGCACTGATGGCTAAACTGAACCAAATCTCTCCAGTTTGCTTTGCAAACACCAGATGTTAAATAGAAGGATCCAAAGACAAGAGGGCATCCTCAAAGCCCTCGTTCTGGGCTTGCACATCATGATAACACTGCAGACTAGGGTGTTAGCACAGTTTAACAGCTTCTAAAAGCCATTGAGGTACTGTAAAGGCTGGTGCCACTACCATGGCAGCAATGGAGTGCAGAGAGGCTTTATGCCCTGGAGTTTTTCCAGTGGATACTAAATGGAGTTTTCATGAATTTGGCTACCCAACGACCCTCCAGAACTTCAGTAAATCACCAGAGTTGGAGAGCTTAGGATTCCTTTACAGTCCCTTATCAGCCAACATGAAGCAAGGTGGACTCATCGCTGCCCAGCCACCACCAGAGGCAGCTGTAAAGTTCAGTACCCCTGCACTTCTGGAGCATTCTGCACTGGGGCCTTACTTATGGCTGTTGGCTCAAGGAAGAAATACCCGTGGGATAACAGTTTATTGTATGCCATGAGACAGGACAAAGGGACAAACCAAACCAGGACTCATTCTTCTCAATACGTGTTTCCCAGCATACATCAAGCAACTTCCAGTGCACAGAACTGAGAGATGTCCTGGCTGGGCTGAATGTGTGTTCTGTGAGGGCAGATGCAATTCATCTTGGCTGAGCTTCAGCAGATTGCAAAACTGAGCTGGATGAGAAAGGCCCTAAGAGTGAAACTATAAAAATACCATGACATGGCCAACAACGGCTCACTTTCCTAGACAGCCTCGTACCAGCCCTCAGGAGAGGAAAAAGCAGATTTCAAAAGCCCTTCTGGAAAAGCACAGTTTCTCTTGTTGTTGAATACAAAGGTTAGCAAATTCCTTCTATTACATAAGAAGTATCTTCTGGATTTTGAAACGGCCTCTATCTTAACCACACTAGAAATTATTACTCACAAAAAACCATACATATGTATATTCTTCGCTCTCTCATCTAACATCTGCTCCCACGAAGGAGTCTAGTTCTGTGCCACTCTGTAGCTGTTTATCACAGTTCCTATCTATATTCTGCTTCCAGGGAATATGTATTGTCTGCAGCCTTGGGGCTCTCCCTGCAGGGACTGTACACTATCATCCATTCAATAAGAATTACCACGGAGATAAATACAAAAAGCCAAGTAAATTCATAATTTACTAATACAAAAATAAATAATAGTAAATGACGCTTAATAAAGAACTTACAGATCGGATATTTATGTATCAAAATTAAAAGTACACTGTCCTCTAATACAGATTTATATTGAAATGATCTGCTTTGCTATTACAAATTTATGTCCTAACTAGTATAGTAAGTAAAAGATAACAATGTATTAGCTTTGCTGCCATAACAAAGGGTCACACACTTGAAAAATATTCTAGCATATATTAAACTTTGTATTAAAAGCAATTTTTTTTCCGTTGAAAGTTGGACTGCATGGCAATGTAAGACACTTTATTTCAATTTTTTCCTTAAAACTTAACCTTTCTGTTTTACAGAATAGGCTTATCATGATTTACTATTCAATTACTGAAAAATTAAGAAGTTTCTGATGAAGTCTTTGTTCTGACAGGCACTATTCACTGACAAACCAAGCAACCACAGATGAATAAAAATAGAAACTGTTGAAAAAACTATACCAAGAATCTGATTGTCTAAACAAAAATTCCACAAGCAGGAAAGTTATATAAATGTTTGATGCCAAACTGTGAGAAAGTGTTTCTTCTGCAGCCACCAGGAAAAAGGAAATGCCTACTGAAGGCTAAGAAGTGGTTGGTATTTATTTACATGGCCTCCTACCCACATGCTGAGACAGGGCAGTTTCCAAGAAAGGGAAATCACAGGGTGCCTGTGCTTGAGGCAAACAGAGACAGCATGTCACACAGGAGAGATCAGAGCTAAATACTGCTTAATTCCAGGAGAAAGGTATTACTGTGACATTAAAGTGTGGCAGCAAAAATCATTGCGCTTTTTTTCCTCTCCAAAGTGGGGGAAAATACACATAAATGGAGAACAGGCTAATTCAACAGCAGATGAGCCCAACATTGCAGCGTAAGCTCAATTAATATTATGTTATGGTAGGGGAACAAAAAGGTCCAGCCAGGGCTATTTGTGCATGTTTCCCATCCTGAGAAGCTGACAGCCTAAGAAACAGGGAATGCATGAAGCCTGGGAGGAATGGGGCTAGGCACACTTCGACGAGTGACTACATGCACATAACTGTGGGTCCAGTTTGTCTCCCTCAGCATTTGTTCTTTTTTATTTATAGATTTTTATTTTTATAAAGGGGCAGAGAACTTAAGCGTGACACGAGGGGAAAAACCAGCACATGCTGATCTCCCATAAAGACTTCGCCTCTCTTTTTCCAGAGTAGAGGAGAAGAAGGAAAAAGTGGGAGGTAGAATGGCCCATTCCTGTCCCTGTGACATGAAAAAATTCCCCATACTCCACCTTAGAAAAACAAACGAACCTGCTGGCCTGAGGAGGCCGTCCCACCCTGGAGACGATGTTTCACCACTCGTGGGCATAAGTAGCACTCACATCCTTAATGGACCAATTCTGTTCCCCAACAGGCAAGTGAGCTGCCAGGAACTGACAGCATGATGTAAATATGCCATATTACAACTGCCCCTTCCTTCTACACTGTTTAAATGTACTAAAAATAAATACTGCTCAAGTCCAAAATGGCACAAGGGATACAAAAAATACAACAGCAGCTCCCCTTCCCCCAGCAGGGTCTCAGCCAGCACTTCCAGGCTAATGAACTCCATTGCATTTTCAGCCAGGGGCAGAAACCGCTTCAAAAAGCACTCTGTGCTTTTGGAACTTTCAGGCTCAGTCAAAACAGCAAAAGAAACCCTGGACACAATGTCAGCAAACTGGATGATAGGGGGGAACGGAATTCCTTTGCTTCAAAGAAAAGAGACTGTTAAATTACTTCAGCTTCTTCCAGTTATCAAAGGTGATTTTTTTTGTCACTTCAGGATGGCTACAGTGCAGCAGCAGCACAGGCTCTGCTCCACAAGAGAAGAGAATTAAAGTTCCTGCAGACAATTCAAACACACAACGCTCAGGTTCTGAAACGCAGGACTGAGCTGAGTGTTGGCCCAATTGCACTTTCAGCTGCATCAAGAGAATTGAGCTGGTTTGCTCACCACTTACTAATGGCTTATAGAACACCAGCTTTGAAATGGAGGGTCACGACACCAACCAAAACCTCTCTATGTGGGGACCACAAGTTCAGAGAAATCAAGCTCCCAACTGGGAGCAGAGGCCACACTGGAAAGGTTGGAACAAAGGCTGGTTTACAGCAGGACTCATTCTCTGCACCAGCTGTACTAAGAGTACAAATCTCAGGAGTATTTACTGCGCACTGATAGCAAATGTAGATATCCACGAAATGCTTCTGCCATTAGTATGAGGCATTAACAAGTATTAGGCATTGATGAGGCAAAAGAGTGAACTGCTTTCAAATAGCAGACTGAGGAAGAACAGCTTTGAAAGAAAGCTGAGGAACAGCAGATAAAATACTTAGCATTTCTGCCTCTGGACTAGATTTCCAGAGTGACACTGTACTGCTCGCTGTGTTTGTTTCTGCATTCATACTCGGGGCTAATCCTTACCTGACTCACAGGCGTCGTGCTCCACCTTGTTTCTGCCAGCAGCCAGTGATGGCAGGGCATCATTAAATATCCTGCAATCAGAGCTCTAAAACGTGTAGGTGGAACACCCAAGCCAAGCAACTATTTGGAAAAGCAGTTAAGCAGCAGAGGCAGAAAATAATCCCAAAGCAAAGATATTCTATAGTACTGTACTATTTTATATGGCCAGAGCAGTACCCACATTCTGCAGAGACACAAGAAGCAGCGGCTTGTTAACCTGCTGAGCCAGAGTGATCCGTCTTAAAGAAAGAAGAAAAATAATAGGAAGTGTAAGGAAATGCTGGTGGTCTGTGCCTGTTTACTCCCAAAAAGGAAAGGCTCAGACTTGTTTACATCTCGGAGCTTTGGCTGCCAGTGCAAACAAAAAATGAAAGTGAAAACTATGAAGATGCCTCATAGGAACCTTTATAGTATTCAAATCAATATCCAAGAATTTACCATATTCCGACTTTAAATATACCCAAGAGAATTTTACTGTGTTTCTATCAGAGTTTATATTTCTCTCTCAGTTGACAAAGCAATATAGCATCTTTACAATGGTCTCTGCTGTGCGGTGACCACACTTTGCTTTAAAGCATACTTTGAAAAATGAAGCATGAGATTCTCAGACACTGCTGCAAAATTTTGGAGAAAAATAAAGCAAGTTATTTTATTACAGACTACTTAGCAGTGTGGGATTCAGGCCTGAGCAGGCTCCTGGGCACAGATGTAGAAAACGTAATTCTAGCTTGTCTATAAAATGAAGAAGGAGCTGCTTTACCAGAAAAATAATGTGTACATAAATATTCTAACAGTTTAATGAAAAGCACTGCAAAAGAATACTTAATAAGTTGCAGATGAGAACATGTTTCTTCCATCTATGCACCTCTCCCCTCCAGTCTTCTAGACTCAACTCCAAATTGAAAATCTCATGACAAAAATGTGACAATGGCTCAGGCTGATAAGCCGGGCTGTTAGAAGAACAGAGCACACGGCACAGAGCACAAATACCAAATCTTATATTCCTTCAGTCCTCCAAGCCTATCTTTTGCCATGGTCAAAATAATGAGTTTCTGATATAAATCAAAGCTGAAAATGGTAAACCTGAAACTGTAGCTGAAAGAAAGATCTCATTATAGAACCAAGGTATTTCAGGTTTCAGTTATCATCTTGCTTTATTTTGCATTTGTACTATCTTTTTCAGGCAATTATGCATATTTCTGGCACTTGCATTTTTTTCCCAATCTTTTGGTATCTTTTTCCACAACAAATTGTTAAAAAAATTTAAGAGCCTTGTTTTATCTCTGCTGTTTCTTCAGAATTCAACTATGGGACTAAACCTGATGCTAATGTTAAATCAGTTCTTAGTCTGGCCTTATCATTCATTTCACAGAGTGTCACTCATTTCCCACAGTGTTTTTCTCTCATAAGAACCAGCATTACATTTGTTTCTGCACTTTTCTTTTGCCCAAATTTCTTCAGGAATAGAAAAACAAAAGTTCACAACTCTGCATTTGAAATACTTCACCAAGAAATGGTCACTGGTTCTTCCTTGAAAGCAGTTTCCTAACCTGCTACATTTCAAGACTTCCCAGGAGACCAGTATAAGCCATCTTTACATTACAATTTTGCAGCACAAAGGCTTACAATTTTAATTGAGGGCTTCCAGGGAGCTGAAGCTGCAGTTTGCATTCCTACAGCACATAGCAGAGCAGAACCTCACAACCCACGGGCTCACAGCCAGGCAGCCCCAAATTCCTCCTTCTCCTTGCCTGGAAGAAGAGGATGGGCACAGAATCCTTGGGGAGTGCTGTGCTGAGCAGCCAAGCTGGCCTTGAAGTGGGAGCTGACAAACCTGCTGTAGCAAGCTAATTCCATGGGGTTGCTGCTTGCACTGCAGTCCCCATGTTATGGTACCCAGATAAACATCTTTCCCATTGTCAATATCTCATTTCCCTCAGTAATGGCTGACTAGGCATCATTGGATTAGTGCAGAGCCTGAATGGTTGAATTAAGTAAAAAATAATAAAAGAAAAGAAAAAAAATCTAGTAATTTCACTGTTAGTCCCCTCTGCCTTCACATAATCAGTGCATCAAACAGAAGGGCAATAGTTTGTGGAATATATAACAAATTCAATGTGATTTACGTCTGCCCCTCTCCAAAAGAGGTGTTTATTATCACAAGTGAAGGGCTGGTCTTTCACTGGTCTGTGCTGTCAGTAAAAGGATCAATCTGAGAAAGGGCCTGATGAAGAGGAAATCTCTGTTTAGCTCTTATTAGTTAGGATCTTGAAAGGTCATTTTGAATTTGGGAAATCTTGTCTGGGAAAGAAGCCAGCAATTCCTCTGAACTGAAGTGATGCTGGCATTTAAAACTGAGAGAAAGCCTCGACTGATGAACTAGTGACAGTCTGGAAAAATTCTGCTGGCTGCGTCAAGTGGCTGCTCCGAAGGTAGAGGGGGGATAAACGTATCCTTTGACCTTTTTATCCCTTGCTACGAAGCCTGCTTAGGACAGCTTGTTTTTCTCTGCTGGTGCTCAAGTTTTTGTTTTTCACTCCTCACCTACTGCAGATCATCCAACAACCACAGTGGTTTTAGGAGCAGGAGTGCAGGGTGAAGGGCTTTGGAGCAGCTCGTCTGTGCTGGCAGGGGGCACAGAGGGACAGTGACACACCAGGGTCTGTGAGATCAGGCTTCTCAGTTGGGTACAGCTTTTCATTAACAATTTTGCTAATCACACATATGTGTGTGCGGATTAAAATATTGTTATGTATACATATGTATACACATGTGTTTTGGTGGTGGGATTTTTTATTTATAGAAAAAATGTAATTCTTGAAGCCTCTTTGAATAGAAGTGCAGCTCAGATTTCAGTCTGGAGAAGGTGACGGTCTGGGTGGATGAACCTCTCTAGTTCTCATGATCTCTTGCATTAGGAATACTAAGACAATACGGAAAAAACAGAAAGTTGTATTGTATTTTCAGCTTCCTCAATTCCCTGAACTTGTGGATGGAAAGAGCACCTTTCATTTATAAGCCTGAAATTCCTCAGCAGGAACATGAAGAAGATGCACCTTTGATACAGTACCTTTTTTCTGCTGGAAAAGCATTTCTTAAAACTCCTCTGGCTTTTGTATCCATTTCAGTTTCTATACAGTGAATCCTAGAAAAGTTCAAACTCAGGAAGCCACCAGATACCTTCCCTGGGTACCAGCTGAAGTATCTCCGGAGACACTACATCCTTTGTGTATGCAGAAAAAAGATCTTTTCTGCAAGATGTAAAATGATAAATATGCAATTACATAATTATGTAAAAAACATTAGGCAGGATTTTCCTGAAGTGATGCATCTGTCTCTGCAGGACTCCTAAAGATGCAATATAATGCACACACGCAAATTAGTTCATGGCACTTATGCTGCCCTACTTGCTTGTTATCATTAAAAGCTTTCAGACAGCAATCAATTTCACTGTGGTGGAGATTACTGCAAAATGCATTAAGAAGTTCACGCCTGTGGCAATGGTCACTGAAAATATTTTGGAAAGCATCCCAGAAGTATAAGACTTTTTCCAGACATCCGAGAGAAACTCTGCTGTGACAGAGCTTCTGGTGTCAAGACTTCTCCCCCAGCACACCTCCTCTTTAGTTGGGGTTTTTTTTTTTTTAATAGCAGCATTTTTTGAAAGGTACATTTCAGCTTTTTCATTTTTTTCTTTTTTTTTTCTTTTTTTTCTAAACCAAGCCAAGATACTTGGGTCATGGAAAACATTAACTTCTGAGACAACTGTCTGAAGCTATCTCCTTCCTTGCTCTACATCATATATAAAAATATACTCTAGCTTCTTAATTTCATCAAAGAAAATCTACTGAATTATAACAAGAGTGATAAAATCACCTGCTCACTCTACCACAACATTTTGGAGTTTGGGGTTTTGTTTTTTTTGCAAAACAAGTAGCCCATGGGATGTTCCTGAAACTAGTAAAGAAAGGAAAAGGAATACACCATAACCACCAAGCACTATTTCTACTTCATATCAAAAACGTTACCTTCAAATGCTAAGTCACATAATGCCATCAAATCTTCAAGGGAAGGTTTTGAGACGTGTCTCAGAATTTGACAAGAAATATCCTAAAATAATTACAGTGATATGCAGGAAAACCTGCAGCCCTCTGTCCTTGGAAATCAATATTAGATTGAAATCTCCTTAGAAATATTCATCAGGAATGTTCCTATGAAGCTGTCCCAGACTGAAGCACTCTTGAAGCTCGTAGCCAAAGCTGTTCCTCACACTGACCTTTACTTGTCTCTCTTCTTGAACCCTCCTAAGCCAGAAGCCACCTCTGAATATACATCACCTGCCCCAGCAAGTACTGCAATGTGAGTGGGGATTGACTCTACTCAAAAAAAGGAACCTGACAAACAGGGACATGGGAGTGTGGAAAAAAAGTTTAGTAGAACATCCAAGAAAATAGAAAATTTTCAAAAGATCCAGTCTCAAGGTCCTCTCGTTCAACTTGAGGCCATTTCCTCTTGTCTTGCTGGTTTCTGGGAGAAGAGGCTGGCCCCACCTGGCTACACCCTCCTTTCACGTAGCTGTAGAGAGCAATAAGGTCATCTCTGAGCCTCTTTTCTCCAGGCTGAGCCACCCCACATCCCTCAGCCTCTCCTCACATGACTTGTCCTCCTCCACCAGCTTTGTTGCCCTTCTCTGGACTGGCTCCATCAAAGTTACTGTCTCTAAAAAAAGTGACTGCAAGGTGCAAGGCAGTGCTAGTCTTCTACTGACCCCTAACACCAGGAGTATGTGCAGAGGGAGGTGTGTTTAGGAGAGCTGTCAAATATGGCACTTTTCAATCTGCAGATGCCACATATGAAAAGGAAACATCCAAGTGTTGCTCACCCCAAGCATCTCCTTCCTGATAACTGTATGTTAGTTTGTCACATGCAGAAATGTGTTCCATGAAGGACACTGGACACATTGCAAATCATTTTTTGATTGTGCTGCTCAGCTGTTCCCTTGCAGCAGAATACAGAAAACAGAAGTCCTGTTCCAGCATCACCCCAAGGGAAAGTATGTCAACCATACAGCACACCTTAAAAACACACCTGAAACAGAGAGACAAACTCCACTGCCTGGCCACGTGCTCTTTTTAAATACCATGGCAGGTACTGAACCTGGGCAGATACCTCAGCAGGAGGTACCACACTTTGGGGAAGGACACAGCAACGCCTCTGGAAGGATAGAGACATCCTCAAATTGAAATAACCGCGGACTGTTCAAGTATTGTCACTGCCCTTTCATGTGATGGCAGACCTTGGTTGATTTATTGACAGAACACCTTTGTCAGCTTCATACGAGCCCACCTTTGTGCCCTTGCTGAATCACAGTGACAGGGTAACACCCCCAACACCAAAGCCTTAGAGACTGGCCATCCTTGGCACTGCTGGCAGTTCTGCAGGCCCAGGGCAGGCCGTGCCACATCCAGAACAGATCATCCAAAGCCCCCTTTGCAGCCAGCTCAAGCAGGAACAGGCAAACAAACACTGCCAGCACAAACTTAGAGCACATCTTCAGCCATGTGGTGTCTGTTTCCCTGTGTCACAGGCAACAGCCAGAGGTTTGTGCTGAGAGGCAGATCATGCACTGTCACAACCAAGAGCTAGGAACAAAGCTGGGCTGCCACTGTGCACTGTGAGGGGCACGGGGGGAAGTGGGGTGCTGAAGACAGGAGATAACATCTGTGATGCTTCTGGCTGCCAGATTCATTCTTAACAAAGCAGCAACCAACTCTCAGCCAACCAGAGACTCCATCATCATCGCTGTGAGAGACAAGCACAAAAAACTGAGCAGTGAGAGAATCTCTCAAGAGTATCAGCACCTGGGAGGAGGCATTTCCCTTGCTTTTGCATGGTGGATGAGGTCTTCAGTAACTGCCAGATTTAGGAATCTTGCAGTCATATTCTTTGGCTATCACAAAACAAAAACCTTACTAATAATTCAAAAGTATTTTTAATTGTTTTTCTATTTTTCTCCATATCTCTTCCAATCCAGACTAACGCCAAACCTCGTATTTTCTTGCAGTGACATTTAAAAACATGTCATTTCTCTTCCGTATAAAATAACATCATCTTTAAAGAATTCCAGTTCTCCCATGTCTGGATTCCTGCAATCAAGTACTACTCTGATTCATACCTAACACTCTCTTTTATTCCACGCTGTTTGCTTAGGGAGGAAAACACAGATTGAATATACCACTGTGTAGACTGAAAGTTGTGTTAAAATTACAAACACCTGCATTTACTTAATCGTCTTTGTTAAGAAACTGTCAGTTGGCCACCCCAAGAGCACAATTAGAAAGGAGCTCTTTCCTAAGGAAAAAAGTCTCTAACCAATGATCACAATAGCTGTAAGAACTATCTTCATCGTGCTCTAAAAATTTGCAACATGCAGCTTGGGTAGCTATTGTTGTTGAAGTGATATTATGAAAATAGGATTTCTAAAGATTCAATAAACAAGGTGTAAAGTTTTACTTCAGCAGCAGTGGCTACACATGCTTAACCTCAGCTGTTTCAAAGAATCCATGAAAGGTACAATGACTTTGAAAGTCTCCAGGAGCTTGAGAACTCCAAACAAACAATGGTAATGGCAAGAGGTAATGACTGTTGCAAACACAGAAGACAACAAAAAAGGTGCATTGAAATCCAAAAGTTGAAACACGCCTGCAAAAATGCAGCATTTTTACAGCATGCGGCTGTACTACGGACAAGGAAGATGAACACTGCTGCTTCTCTGAAGAAAGGGCAGTATTTACTATGCAGCACTTCCTCAACGGTGTAAGTCTTTATCAATGCTGACTCAAAATAATGGAGACTATCAATTCCCTGGCCCTAAACTTGCAGAACACTATTACATTTGTAAAGAATCACTGCAGCGTACGTACACGAATTCTACATAACACTGACATACGGCACTGAATTCCCAGACAGTCAGTCAAAGTTCTGGGCAGGAAACCAAATTCCATGGGTTTTTTTTTCTTTAAACACTATGGCAAAACACCCCTATTACTCATTACTTGTGCTTTGAAAGATATACTCCATTACTCCTTAATGTCATTAGCTTTTACAGATACTGCAACCAACGAGGAACTGCTGCTGGAAAAATCTATTACAACTACTTTCTAACACTGACATTTTCAGAGTGTTTCCATGGGAAAACAGCATGGTCACAACAAAAATCCAAGTGAAAACAAGATAGCTAACTTACAAATATACGTACAAAATCGAATTTCAGTAAGGAATCTATAAGAGTAAAACTATCAAACTTCCAAGTATATAATTTTTCACAAAGAAGTTAGTTCTACTATTGATTCTGAAAACTGAATTCATACAATTAAGTATTACTCGTTTGAACCATCTTATTAGCTGTCAATGAACTCATTTCACACACAGTTAATTCTGTTGTCAGAGATCATCCTTTAACGTGTTATAAAGAAATAAAGAACATTTTAGATAAACATTTTTTCTGCTCATGTTTTCAGGACACTCAAAGATACAAGCAGGGAGGACAGCTTAGTGCAAAGTTGTCCATGCAACAAAATTTTTAAAATGCAATATAAAACAAAGAAAACAATTCAGCTAGTTCTCCTCTGGCCTTCAAAAGCCTCCAAAGTATTGAAATAAAATACTGAAATAAAAAGTTCATGAAAAGTGTTCTATGTTTGCCCAAGCGCTATTTTAACATCGTATTCAGCAATTTGATTTCTGTGATCCATTCTTTGCATTTACATTACTCAAACTAAATGTGTATTTTAATTATTGTCTCAATTCATTCCTTTTGCAGAAATAACATTCTGTGCTCCTTTGAGGGTATTCCCAAGGTTACAAAAACTAGATTGTCTAGCAGTTTATATTTGCTTTAAATGTCTAATAATACATTATACTGAAATAGCTTGAAATAATGAGGGTTTTATACTAATACATTACAAAAATATAATTACTAGTAATTCCCAGGAAAAAAGTACATGACAACAGACAAGGCTAAATGCATGTATATTTAAATAAATGCATTACAGAACTAACTGCCATTACTCAAAAAAGAAAAAAAAAAAAACCTCCCCAAACCAAGTCTTATAAGCATGGAAAATTTACATTTAAAAGAAATTCACATTCCCTAATGAAAACAGAAGACCTCAAATACATTTCAATCTGCCCTGAAATCACACTTTAGAATGCAGGTGGGGAGAACCTAATTCAGAAGGGGAAAAATACAGTTTAGTCTCAGAACACAAAACTAGGGTTTAAAATCAAATTCCCATGGCAGCTGCACAGAGCCTTTACAGGTGAATCCTGAATCCCCTTGTGTTTCTTGCACTCACTTCCTTTTCCCATTCACCTCCCACACCTCCTGCAAAAGACATTTGGTGCAAGAAGTGTTTTTCAAGTTAGGAGCTACAGAAATGCAAAGACAACTCTGGGCACAGTTTGTGTGTGGACAAAGACCACTTCTGGGTGCTTTTTGCAGAGAAGGGCACTGTTTGTAAAGCAGCTGGAACCATACACAGCGCTCTTACAAAATTGACACTACCTCCTCCTAAAAGGTAAGTGAAGATGGGAACCGCTGATATCGGTGACCTCTAATATTTTCTGCAGGCATAAACAAAATCCCAGACCATTTCAGGACACTAAGAAACAAGATCACCTTGAAAAGAAGCACATTATGGAATTTCTCTTGAATTTCTCTCACTGAAAAGGAGGAAAATTTTATATACCATAACAGGCGCATGCCCCTTAATCTAAAATAATTATACTCTAATTACTGTTGGATACTAAATTCCCTCAGCTTAAACAACACAGCCAAAAAGTCTTCATTATTTCATTATTTGGATCATTTAGCGCAAGAGTTGACTGATGTCAGGTGCTGAGTTCCATAAGAAAACATTTCTAATTAATTTGAATTAGGCTGCACATTCTCAGCTTACTCTGCAGTTTAAGAAAATCCTCACTGCCCTCACACAAACATCCACACAGACACAGCACTGCTTCAAAAGAAAAAATCCTACCATAGAATGGTTTGGGTTGGAAGGGAGTTTAAAGCTCATCTCATCCCCACCCCCCTGCCTTGGGCAGGGACCCCTTCCACTATCCCAGGTTGCTCCAAGCCCCGTCCAACCCAGCCTTGAGCATTTCCAGGGATGGAGCATTCACAGCTTCTCTGGGCAACCTGTGCCAGAGCCTCACCACCCCCACAGGGAAGAATTTCTTTCTCGTACCTGATCTAAACCCACTCTCTATCAATTTAAAGCTACCACCCCTTGTCCTTTCACTCCAAGCCCTTGCCAAAAGTATCTCTCCAGTCTCTTGGAGTTCCTTTCAGTTATACTTCAGCTGCTCTAAGGTCTCTCTGGAGCCTTCTCTTCTCTGGGTTGAAGAACCCTAACTCTCTCAGGCTGTCCTCCTAGGAGAGGTGCTCCAGCCTTCTGAGCATCTTAATGGCCTCCTCTGGACTTGTTCAAAAAGAAAACTACAGAATCACAACACTCATTTCTCTGCTATTCATGTCCTAAAGGGGAGGTGGGGTTGGAAGGGAGAAGAATCTAGCAAGGAGGACTATAAAGCAGTTCAGAGTACCTCAAAGATGAAAACGAGAAAGTAAAAAGACCTATTGATAAGTACAAAACTTCGTGACCTGGAGAAATGGCTGCAGAGGTGGGAATAAGGTTAGGAGAAGGTTATGGAAGAAACTGATGCACAGTTATCTAAAATATGTGTAGACTGATTTAGTAATGTCACACAAACGGGAAAAGCTAGAAAATTTAAATACAGAATCAAAATTATTACTTAATTCATCTAACAGAGATCTAGTGGAATAATTTATCTGGAAAACTGTCATATCTTTATGTTCTTGTTTAGCGAGCCAGACAGAAAATAATTGGAAAAGCATCTTCTTTCATATCAAAAGCACACATATTGGTGTGGGGCTGGCACAGCAGAGAACGTTCCCACAGGCAATAACCAACAAAGAACACGTGCATCACCATCACCAGGACTTTGAGTGATCACTGTATAGATTCATGGTAGAGAACTTAAAGATAATGAGGTGTTTTAACTAAAACAGATACACCATGGAAAAAGCTGACCTACTGTGTGATTGAGGGGGAAACCCATTAATAGGCAATGCTGAGAAAGCTCCAGTGTTCAATCCTTCTTTTACATTACTCTTCACCAGAAAGCCTACAAAGCAGTAAAATTATTATGGCTAGATATTAGGAAAATAAAATTAAGTTAAAGAAAATTAAGCACTAGTATAAACTGCAAAGTTCAGTTAAGCCCCCACCCCCTTCATTCAGCTCTCTCAAGTACCTCAGTTTTAAATCAAGAGCTTGAAGTCATAAGTGGAAGAACTCTGCAACTGATACATGTAAACCTCTTATCTAAATTACATAGAGGGAACAAAGCAGCAAACCTGACTTAAAATGCCCAAGAGTTCCTTGGAGCTATGCCCTGCTCTTACTCTGCTATTTACACTGCAAGCAGCATCATTGCTGTTCAAGACGACACACACTCTTCACCAAAAGCAAAGCTTGAGAGTCTCAAATGCTTTTTTATTTTAAGTATGTTCTCTTTTCCACTCAGCTCTACCCCAGTGCAGACAATTTTCCATAGTCTAGGCCTGGATCCACCAGCTCCTTCTCTCCAGAGCTGCTTTTTCCAAGTCCCAGCTCCCATACCATGGTCTTCAGGAAGGTGCTGGTGGTGGTGTGTTAGACACAGCTTGGCGGAGGTGCTTGAGCCAGGGACAAGAGACATGGGCTCTAACAACAGAATCAAACAAACTCAATTTATCAGGAATGATGCAACTTCTTGTTTGTATGGAGCTGAAAGCACCAGCACCCTGTGCTCACCCAGCATGGAAACCCCCACTCTATGGAATAAACTGCAAGTTCAAACCAAACCCAGAGAAGGGGAGCGAGTCCAGCTGAGCAGGAGACTCAATCCACAGAGGCACCTTCATCTTCCATTGAAGAGGTTAACATCTGGGTCTGCTCCAGAAGCAAAGGTCTCAAGGCTCTGAGAAATAAAGCACCACGCCTTGATTTATCCCCTCCTGGCTTGGTACCAGCCTAGCCCAGGAGTAGCTACTCATCTTTTCCATTTGGTGGAGTAGGGTGTTGGTCCACCCTCTCAGTGGCAAATAATTTACAGAAAAGCATAACTTCCCATTTCTCACATGAAGGCTATAGGAACTTGTGCATTGTACACAGCAAAGAAGGTCATGATGGAAATAATGAAGAACTGAGAATTCTAAGTTTCATGTAACTTGTGCCAATACAGTGTTGGTTATCCCCAAATTAAGCTTGCTATATAAACTGTCCCTAAACTGTTGAGTAATTTTTTTTTTTTATAAGCAGGGAGAAACACAAGTATAAATGTCTGAAGTCCTTGTCCACATTTTGACCTCAGATGCCTAAAGGCACTCGTTCTGCTCCCGCAGTGTGGAATGCACTCCCACAAAGCACCCGTGTGGAATCTTCAGAGGCTATTTTTGCAAAGCATAATAAAAAGACGTTTCTTGCTAGACTTTCTGCTGTTAGCAGGACAGCTTATTGACCACCTCTGTGGATGCCTGCACTTTCCATAGTATTTCATACAGATGGGATTTCTTATGTGTAGTAACCCATTACAAAAATCTAACTGAAAATTTACAGTTGTCAACAATGAGACAAAGGAGGAAGCAAACTTCTCTTTATGTAAGGATATATCTGTCTTCACAGTGAAAAAAAAAATATTATTTTCACGAGGTTTACTACAAATTTATTACAGCAATTAAACTGTCCAGTGAATCTGTCTGTATCAACTTATTTCCAGATCCAAAACCAGATGCAAAAACCACCTTTCATTTAATTTGATTATTCTAACTTGTGTAGAGTACGTAGAAACAGATATTTTGGCAACTGGTTGCTAACAAGCTTTCCTAACTCTTTAAAGCTGTTCTTGCAATGCTTTCTCTACAGCATTTACCAGAAAAAACTAGTGATTAGAAAACAGTTGAAATCCTTGCTCCTCCTGCAGCAGAAAACACTAAATCTCTCCTGCACAGCAAAGGGTTTTTAAAACAGGCCTCACTGAAACACAGCTTCCCAGGAATCCACTTTGCTGCTGGCCATTGCTTCAGTGTGTTTGTATTGCAGCTGCACAGCAAAGGGTTAGCAAAGCATCCACACTAAAACGCCCATTGCCTACTCCACCCATCAGGGCTTCTAATGTTACCAAAAATGTGCAGTTTTTTTAACCCATTGTTTGCCACTGGCATTTAAATGCTTAGGAAGTATTTGCTTTTTGACTTTATGCATTTTGTAATGGATCTATGCACTCTCTATAAACATTAATTATTAAATTGAAGTCTTACAGGGAAGATGCACAGTTTTTTATCAGTGAGTTTGCAATCAGAGACATTTATTTGATATTTTAATCTAAAACAAACAAAACCAATACTGTATTCAGTAGCATAGTTCTACCTGTTCCTCTAATCACCCACCTACCATTCTGTAGCTTTAACATTAATTTTCTATGTTTGTGAATATTGTTTTCTCCAATATAAACAGAAGACGAAATCTAACAAGTCGCTGACTGTTGCATTTCCTCTGCGAAAGCTGATAAACAGAAGTTTCTTTAAACAAAGCACATGCTTAAGCTATGACCTGCACTAATGCCAAGCATCCTTGAGACTAAGAATTCAGTGTGACTCAAGAAATCCTTTCCTATGGATGTTCCCAGCTGCATTAGAAAAGGAAGAAGGAACCCATGCAAGGAAAATAAAGTTTCATAAAGCCAGGGAGGGAGCCAAACGCTGCCCAGCCGTCTGCTGTGGGGGCTGCAGCACTGTATTAGATTTAGTTCCTCTTGAGCATCTGGCATTTGCTGCTTTGACAAACACACTGATCTGATTCAGGACAGGAATCGCCACTTTTCAAAATGCTGTCATATACACAATGTCAAAACTGGAGATTTTTTTTTCCTTAGCTTTTTCATTATGGTGAGGTTTTGTTTATATCTATCAGATAAGAAAATTGCAGACTGAAGTCTGATTTTATGTTGACAGTATCTCTTTACAGCAAGTTTAACAACAAGATAAACAGTAGAATCAGAAACCCAATCATAGCTTTTAACTTTTCATCTTATGTTTTAGTTACAAGACTATTCTTTCTTGCAAAATGTTTAAACCACTACCCTGAGTTTACTTCTCACTTGTTAGCCAGGCAATAAAATCAAAAGGGCATTGCAAAAGTGGGAAATGAAAAGAAAAAAATTTAGATAAACAGCACATTAGATATGCTTAGAAACATGCATTAGCACATGGGATGTCTCCTGTAACAGATGATGGATCACATAAAAGCTACTCACACCAATGAAAGTTACAGTCCATTTTCATGACCTTTATCAATAGCCTATGATTGACTAGAAGTTATATAAAAACAAGTAACAGAAGACATACTGCATCCAGTCCTATAGCCTGTCTCATCTGCAGTGATTAATCCCATATTAATTAAACTAGAACATTCCTATTTATACAACCCTAATTTTCAGACTGGAGTCACTGCCATCTTTTACATGGATGCATTTTACCATCTTCATACCATCTCCAGTCTCTCCCAATTTTTAAATGACTCCATGAATGGGAAAAATAACAAATTTCACTTTAACAGAACACAAGGGTATATCAACTCATACTTAAATGATTTCTTTCTATACTTGTTTCAGTGTGTTAATCTTGCTGAGGCCCTACATTCTAGCAGTCAGCAAAACAGATGTGTTCCAGCTAAGGCACCATATGACAACACTGCCCCAAATACTTGTTTACCCCATGGTAACCTTTCCTAACTAGAACAGAAGGGCCTTGGTCACTTATTCCAGATTCCCAGAAGCCAGGTAGCCAAGTCCAAGCTCTTGCAGACAGACTGCTCACACACCTTCACCAGTCTCCATGCACAGGGCACACAGAGTGCTTCAACCCCACGTGTGTTCTGAGGTAGATACCAAACCACTGTTATCAGTTACAGGCTGGCATTCACTACCTGCCCCACTTTTCCCAGCTGGGAGCTTCAGTGAGGACATTCAGAGTGTTTTTGCTATTCCTGCTGCAAATGGCATCAAGTTTCAGAGACATGAAGCTTCAGAACTATTCTCATTCCTCTCCAGTTAGATACACCAAGGTGACCATCAGGACAAAATCCACTGAGTTATTCAGCGTGATGTTCCACAAAAAGAAGGGATGTTACTTTCCACAGTGATGGCAACCATCGGCACAGACAGACAGCAAGACTTGAAATGCAAACAACAATTCAGTACAAAATTCAACAACTCTATCTACAGCGTGGGCAGATGCTGGTCTGTCCCCTCAGTATCAGCAGAGAAAGGACATTAAGGCAAAAGAAAGCATTATGGTAACTCTTGTAAAAGTAGTGTGTTCAAATATCAGCCTCTCTCACTTGCCATTATAAAGAGACACAGAATGAATTCAAATACCATTCCTTTAAGGATCCAATCTATTAGTAAGGTAATCCCCAAATGAACAGAAAAGAGGAACAACAAAAGAGGAACATCCACCATACAATTGCCCACTTGCATGTTATCAACAAATCAAAAAGAGTGATGCCTTTTTTCTACAAACCAGGATAAAACTGCCTTCAAAAATGTACAGGGGAAAAAAAACCAAATCTTTAGAGCAGAACACAGAAATTATCATGATAACTACCAGCCTGACATACTAACCAGCTTTCTGGTCCCCTTCCTGATAGTTTTTGCTCCAGTGCATATATTGTACTCTGACTGCCAAGACAATAACTTGGTTACCTCAGCTAATAGAAAATACCTTTCAAAAATGAAGTCATTATTTAAAACCACTGGAAGATTTAATAGGCTAGCTCACTCACCCAAGCTACTAACATAAGCAATTAACAAAAAGTTTCAGCCAGAAACATGCTATAGTTATTAAGTTCCTTACTTGTGGTTAAATGAGAGAGATGGCGCAGCAGAACTCAGTCATATTCTGATTACTGGTAAAAATATATATTCAAATGTGTGGGTCTGTGATGCAATGGGAGCAGAAAAAGGTGGGTGGGTCTGAGAAATGCAGAATCTGTCAATCTACTGCTGAACTCAAGACTGGTAACAGGGCTTGTTACCATCACCTGCACTGCGGGAACATCTAGGGAATATTCCAGACTGGCACTGTAAAAATACTTGTAATGTTTCTTGCCCCAAAGGCTGACAATCCTTGTCACCATGACTAAAATTCTGGAGGCCATCTGGCAGTGTTCCAGTAACATACTCTCCTCTGATGTTGTAGCTAGACCCTACTTCAAAGGCTGCAAAACCACGTCATGTTAGGAAAATGAAGATTATTTACAAACTGATAACTGGTTTTTAAGATTTGTCTTCATGCAACCTCACTCAAAACAAGTATGAAGTGTAAAGCTGTGCAACTGCACAACAAACTGCATGGGCCAGTAACAAAGCAGTGCTCAGACTAGATAGTTTAATAGCATTTAAAGTCTATTGAAAGGAGAGATTCCCCCCTCATCGCTATTACTTCAGTTTATTCTTCCTTGTCTTCAAAATCCACAAATATCAAAGATCCTCTGCTAGACTGACCAACACTGGCAGAGTGAATACAGCATCAGCTGTGCTAAGGACATGGGGGAGCTCAATGCAGGAAGCCCTGCTTTCAAACTGCTCTTTGTCAGCGGGATATCATTCTGCACATGGCCACTCTGAACTGAATTAAGAACTGGAAGTAGGACAGATCTGTTTCCAAGGGGCTGCACCCAGCTTAGTGAGCCCTGAATTTTAGTCAGGTTATGAGCACGGGTGCCTGAAATATGGCTAAGCAGGAGAGATGCTTTGGAATATCCTCTGATTCTGAAGAACTCAGCAGCAACTGAGTTGCTCCAACAACACTTAGGTACATTATGAATAACTTCTACAGTATATTCTATACCTCCATCAGCTCCCAGGCACAAGAAACCATTTCTCTCAGGTCTGTCCAGCACACCTGATACCAGCTCCCACAGACCAAGAGATGGCAAGGAGAAGAAACGAGAAACCTGCTGGGACTGCTCTGTCACAGAGTTCCACAGCTCAGCACTAGAGGCACCACATCCCACGAGCAAAAACACACAAAGGAGCTTGGAAAAGCATGCAATAATCACTGTGGTATGCATGAACCCCTGAGACGATCCAACAGTCCTGTACAATTTGGGCTGGCTCCAAGCTGTTTGCAATAATTATTAACTAGAGCTTTGGGCAGCGTCTTGTAGGTTCGTTTTTTGAACATTGCAACTGAAGTCAGTTCTTCCTTAATTTACATGGGACTCACTACTCTAACCAGGTGGTTGTGATTTGCAGGGTTTCCACAACACTTGCTCCTCTTGCTGCTTTTTTCCCCTCAGCTTAAGGTTCATACCATGTTTTTGTTCAAGGGGTCTTTTGTTTTGTTTCCAGCCTTAAGCTTAAAAGCATGAAATAATCTACCCCCTGGTTTTTGCCAGGTTTCTAATTAATGCCAAAAAAGACACAAGGTGATTTGAATCTTCGTCAAAATTACCAAGAAGTGCAGTAATAGTGAAGGTAGGTGAAAAATTTACATGACCATTCTCTCCACCAAGACATACACTTTGTTAGTAAATAAATTCAGAAAAGAGCCTTAAAGATCTTTTGGAGGCCACTGGTGTCATAGAATAATAGATTTGAAGTTCTCTGGTTGAATCTATGATATACAGGGAGGGGCATTAGTGAATTAGTGTGGTGGGAAGTGATTATAAATTGTATTAAATAAACAGCTGTGGGAAGCACAAAGGACTGGAAAACAACAAACTGGAAAGAAAGCACAGTACCTGTGTGTCATCACAAAAGACATCACCATCTGAATGCCCATATTTGTAATGCAACCATAAAACCAGGCCAATTTCATCTCTGGGGTCTTTCTCTGCTAAGTTTTAATAGATTTTTCTAAATAGCTCCTGCTTTCATTAATCAAAACAGTGAAAAAAGCTCACTCTTGCTTGGAATAGAAGGTATAACAAAGAGAGAAAAATGAATTTAGGTAAAGCATTAACTGCATTGTGAGTATAAGCATAATTAAAAAGAACAGTTATACAGAGACAGCTTAACTTCAGCATTTTAAAAAAAAATGAACACAAATTGGGGATTCCCCCCTCCCTTTTCTTCACGGAACAGGATTCAGCAGCTGAGCTTTCTGGGCTCCAGGAAGGCTACACTGAGTAAACTCAGCCAACCACAAGGTTGAAAATGTAGCAGAAGCACCATAAAAATTTAGTAATGCTTTTAAACTACTTCTCACCTCACTGGTTTGATGGTGGTGTGGTACTGTTATACAATATGTGCTGTTGCCCAGGCAACTCCATCTCACCTCTACAGCTGCTGCAGCTTCAGTGAAGCAACATGACGAGCTGTGGCACCTCTGAAATTTACTTTTTTTTAAAGAGTCTTTCCAACTATAAAGCATTTTCAGATGAACCTCTGGAGCTCTTTATCCAAGGACTATGACTATTTTTCAAAAAAATCTTTTACTGTATTCTAGTGGAAACGTTGTAACACTAAGTTCAAAAACATATTCACATTTTCTATTAAATCAGATTTGTGCCTGGCACTTTTATACCTGGTGTAGAAACAGTATTGTGCCTCTGTGCTCATTCAGTGTAAGTGCAAGAATTTTACATCCCTGGCAACAATACGAGCCTGCCTGGACAGTTTAGCATGTCCTTTTCCATTAGAGGAGGGAAAAAAGTCTAACTTCTTGAAGCAGAGAAAGCCAAAGTTCTAACCCATCCCTTCAATAGGAGCCAAACTGTAATATTGCTTCAACCCCATTTTAAGCAGAGCTAAAATAAAGGGTGAAATCCAAAACAAGATTTTGTGAAAAAAAATCGGCACAGAGTCCTTCTGTGATAAAGGCTTTAGTGGAGGGAGGTGGCTACAGTCTCGTAGTCCAAACCCCAAAGAATTTTTTTATTTTCATGTCCTTGGCTTCAGGGACAGTGCTGTGTGAGCAAGGACTAGAAAAAGAATCAGAACGTTACGAGCCTTCCCCACAGTAAGTATCGATTGAAGTTTTTAAGAAGATTCAGTGCTTTTCCTTTCTTTTTTCTCAACCTACTTGGCTACAGAACCAAAGTAAACATAAGACAGTAGAGCAAGCCGGTGAGGGTGTTTTGTGAAACTCAGCCAAAGTTTCTGCTACTTTAATTTGGGGAGAAAAATAAGTGTTACAAAATGTCTAGGAAAAGTTTGTGCTGAGAAAGCACACGAGTGTTTAAAGGTGGGCAACGCGATTTATTGAAGAGGACAAATATAAAAAATGAATCAAAATAACTAGGGAAATGACAGATTTATCTATTTCTTTTTAAATCAACAGAGCAGTAAAGCAAAAGTTGACTTTTCTCGAGGCTAGGCTGTTTTCCTTGTTTTCCCTTGCCCTTGTATTCCCATGCCTGTTGCAGTGCAGGTCCGAGAGCGGGCGGCGGTGGCAGAGGAAAGGCGCTGGCTGTGAACGCTGCGAGCTCTCCTGCACGACAGCCTGACATTTAACCAGCTCCGGGTAACAGCATGTTCACCACCTTCCTTTCCTCTCCAATCTGCAAATACAACACAGGGAAGGGCCACTTCTTTTTTATTTTCCCTTTCTGTTAAGTAAATTCTCTCTGTATAAAACCTTTCCAGTGTCCCTCTGCCTCTTCACCAGCCTTCACCACAAAAATATCCTGACACAGAACTTACAAATGCCGGGTAGTGCTCATAAAATTTTCAATGCATAACACACATCCACACATGCAATCCTTGTGATTCTCCTCTACTATCCTGCAGTTCAAATCGGCAAGGCAAAAGCTCCTGCTGTAACTGAAACTGCAAAGAATCTGCTAAATTCAGTGATACTAAAAGAATTGGAAAAAACCAAACCAAAACCAAACCAAAAAACCAAGGAGCAAAGAATGTACCTAATTACCACTAATCCTGCCTATTAGATTTCATTCAGACACCACAACTGCTTTCAAATAACCCCAGTTTATTTTTGAAAAAAATTCCTTTCTTCAGGCAGGATATGGGGGAGGAGTCAATCAGTGATGTTTTACACATGCACATCTGGATACAGTCCAATTATTCCCCTTATACATTCCTCCAGTTGTTTTCATTTTGCTCCATGCTCTGGCATTCATAAATTTGTGAGATTAATTGTGTGTGAGCGTCTGCAGTCTTGGATCTGGGCACGGGTTTAGCTGCAACACAGCTAGAAGTCAACATTAAAGAGAGCTCCAGTTCAGAAAACACAATTTACATTTATACATCTTTGGTACAGTAAGGATTGAAGCAACCATCATCCTTACCACATACATCAAATTGGTAAGATTAATTCAATATCAACTACATTTTTATTACTGTAGTTAGTATGAACCTCAGCGTTAACTGCAAAAGAAGGATTTTTTTTTAATTATTATTTTTTTAGGATTTGTTTGGTTGTGAGGTTTTGGGGTAGTTTTTAATTTTTCTTGGTGTGATTTCATTTGCCTTTGGAAATCATAAGCCATTGCAAGGACAGAAGCATTTTAAACCTGGGGTCCAGCTAACCCAGCAGATTATGCCCCTCTGGCCACCACCAGGGTCTACAGACTTGGCTAATCCAGCAACTTGGGAAATGCTCCTGTCAGGGGTGTCCCTGTGTCACGCTCTGACTCCTTGCTGCTGTAACTTGCTATTTACAATCTCCAGCAAAGGCAGACATGAAGGTTGTGCCTGAGCTTCTGCAATGCTCTGGCTGTTGCAGGCTGCTGGAACAGCCCCCTTTGGGGCCAAAAGCAAGTGAGCTCAAACCAATCACCAGCACAGGGAAAGCAAGGGGGCTAAACACCACTTCGCCTCTCCTGGGGCCAAGACTTCCATTTACTGATGTTTTGTATTTTATGTGCAATTTACTAACCAAAACCAGCTGTTTCCTCAAGTTCTCTGCAATTTATTGTTTTGAAAAATCAGTTTCACATTACACTTCTGATCAGTGCAGTTCCACATGAGAGCCACACAACTGAGGTGAGGTATTAAAAAGCATGGGGTCGAAGGCCAAGAATCTGCTCACTTGACTGCAAGCTTTGTGACCCAAACACAGTGCTGGATGCACAAATCCCACTTAGGGTCCAAGAGCACAGGCAATTCTAGGTTGTGATGTAGCAGTCAAGGCAGGGTGACCAGGGAGACGAACTGTGCCCAGTTCCTGAAGTTTACCCAAAAGCCGTTCAGCGCTGGCAGGAATAGCTGGACAGTTACAGGTTGTTCTGGTTTGGCTGGTTTTGTGCAGGATGGCTGTTATATTTTTGAACAATTATCCATCAGATTTGATGGGATTTTTACAGAAGATAAATTGAACCTTCTTACAACCACCTAGTCTTTTCCAAAAATCTTGATGAACTGTGTGAGAGTCAATCTGGTACAACACCATTTCAAATTCAGCAGATGATACTAATCTAAAACTTTTTAAACTCCCTCACATTTCCCATTGTTAATCCATCTTGTGGCTTAATCTTTGAAGATCTCTCAAATCTGTAGCTCTTGATAAGACACAGCAGGGGGAAAAAAACCCCCAAACCCAAAACAACTCTTCAAGCCAGGAGATTTTACAGTTTCTCCAACCCATGAAATTCTGCTTTGCTTTTCTTCATGCAGAAAGAAAACATCTTAAGTTGGGCATTTGTCGTGCCCACAATATCTGAATCTGACAAAGAATCACCACTGCACTGAGACAATTTCCTCATCCTGCCAGCCACCACTGCTAATCCCTACAACTCCTCTGGCAATGCTGAAGGGTGAAGGTCTAAAAGGCAGAGAGAGTGGTTACAGTAAGTTTATTACTGGGGCAAACATAGCTGATGTCCCCAGCACAGCAGTGCTCCCACAGCTCGCACTGTGACACCTGAGAATTGGACCAGCTGTGAAGTTCAGCCCCTCACCCTGAACCTCCACCCACAGAGTTGCATCAAACATTAACAGTTGAATAAACTCTTCTAGTCTTCCTTCCTTCTTCAAGTTATGAAATCATACCCAAAACCAACCAATGTTACAACTTAAATTAAATTCTTTCAACATCAAGCACCTGAGAGTCAGGGAATGTCAGATTTATGGCTGCACATACAACCTCCATTCTGCTCCATGTGTGTACTCATTGTGATTAAGTATCTGATTACGTGATTGTGCACTGCTTTTCTCTAGGACTCCTGCCTCATTCACTGTGCAGAAAGCACATACAAGAGGAGAGAATTACATTTATACAAACAACCATAAATCTACTATTTCCTAGCTTCTGAGTACTTGACTTTGCAAACAATGTTCCTTTCATGTAGATTTCTGGTTGTAATACTTGTACAGCGCACACCTAAAAACACTGCAACAACTTAAATGACAGTATCATCTAAGAGTATAGAATCAATTTTTGAAACCTACTCATTTTATCGATGTAACATTTGCAAAAACTCTCATTTCATGGTTGCACTATCATGCTTATAAAAGTCATATTTTCCACACAATAGAGGCAGTGTAAAAATTAAAACAAGCTGCAGACTGATTGACCAAGTTGTCTGAATTATTCTCTTTCTTCCTAACAATGAACTGTGCTCTCTGAGCTCCAAGTAAACAATGAAGAGGAGCGGGGGTGGGGGTTGGAGGGCAACCTATAGTAAATAGCATTTTAATTGCACTCTTACAAAAAATAGAAGGAAAATGGTAACACATAAAATAAGCCCCATTTTCCCTTTAAAGCTACCGGAGACCAGGGAGCTGCTTTAATAAAGCAGAAGCTCTGAGCTGCAGGCAAGGGCACAAATCTTAACCAGCACAACTTGCAAGAAAAACAGAAAGTAGCGCTTACAAATTTCTGGAATCATGTCTCCCAAGGTAGTATAAAGTAGCCTTTATACCTGAGTTAGACTATCAGAGCATCAACTGCTACGATGGAAGAGACCCAGTGCACGCTGCAGTTGCTGGCTCAGCAGGTGGCACTGGATAAATACACATCTGATACTTTTACTCCATAGCTCCCAAGCAGTTGTCCAAAAGCACTGTTTATTAAGCTGGTTCTGTTTCAAAAAAACAACCATAAAAATAGTATTGAAGGGTCCCATATAACCCAGTCTCATTGGTTCTACTTTGAGAGCTCATGGAGGAAAACTCCATGCCAACTCAGCCAGGGATCTCTGCCACACCTCCTAAAGTCACATACATCCTGCAGTTTCTGGTACTCAGCTAAATCTAGCTTGCTCACCTCCTTTAACCACTGGGGTATTTTTTACTGGTCAGAAGCAAACAGAACTTTGCAAACTACTGTTTGTACATTACTCTCTCATAGCTGTGTGATCAAGTAGGGTAGTGAGCATCAGAAAGCAGTAAAATTAAAATCTAACCCCCAAATAGTCATCACTAAGAAGATTACAAGTAGAGGTGTGATACCTCCCTGAATATCTATCTCCTTTTCTGGTTGCTTTCCATGCTGTTCAGGGCTTGCAGGAATTCTTAAACTTTCCCTTTGACATTGGGAAGAAACTGGCACAAATTCTGAAGGAAATATCCTTAGCAAATTCAAGATTTTCACGAGACAGAATAAACACTTAAGCTAAATTCAGTTCCTCATTTCTATTGGAAACAAGTAAGTAGGTCTCCAATTTTGCCATTTATTCAGGAATTTTTTCATAGCATGGCTTACAGTGAGTCTTAATGGAGACGGAAAGCAGATTGCAGCCTTTTTCAGTGAGATGTAACTTTATTACAAAAGCAGTAGGGAAACAAGGAGAGGTTTCTGTTAATGTACATAACCATGCTTTTGCAATACCCTCAATACATAATGTCTACACTGAAAGGTACAAACAGGGTCATTCATTTTCAGAAGTTAGAAGAGATAATTACAGGACAGCAAAACAGGATTTTTTCCCCACATGAACACTAGAGAAACAACTTCGTTTCAAAATTAATATTGTTCAGAACAATATTAGCAAACCAGTTTGAATAGCAAGTAATGAATATACAGAAAGAGCTTCTAAGAATAACCTCTAGCTGCCTAGTGAGAGTGTTCAGATAATGTCCTTCACCTGCTCAAACCAGGTCACAGTGAACATATTCAGATATAATAGACACAAAGTGCCAATTTTAATGATCTGTGTTTCCACCCAGCAGGAGACAGAACTGACATTCATTCCTAAGCAGCCACCTAGCTGAGACTGAAGGGTTAACTAAATACCAACGCCTTCGTTTCTTAACCAGCTAACAAGTCTTCAAGCACACCTACTCCAACCTTTGGATGCTCTTTCGGCGTCTGACACCTGCATTTGCACCACAAACCCTTGGAGTACTTAGCTGCTATTGCCAAGTTGAATTTTTATCATTAAACTTCCAACCATCATACGAAGATTTTTGGGAGGCTGCCAATATTATTGAGGCTCCTTATGGTGTTCTAACAACATATGCTAAGGTTTGTAGTGCCACCTGTTCACATGAGACAATCTCCACCACAGAGCCTGCTCCCTCCCCAACTCTCCCTTCCCAAGACTGTTGTCCTCCCAACTTCTCCAGTCTTTCATCTGATAGTATTTGCTCAGCATCTTTTCTGCTGTTTTCCCTTTACTGACATGTTAAAGGAAAAACACTTCCCATCTTCCCTTTCTTCATAATGCATCCCAAGGTCCACAGAAATAAGAACCTGGAGATTTAGCCAATCTTAACAAGATGAGGCTACTTCAATAATATTTACTTCCACAAGACATACTGAACAATTTTAATTGCCTTAAATCAGGTATATCACTATCATTGCAAACCAAGTCACAAATTATCTTGGGGAAGGTAATTAGTTCTGTTACATGGTTTTCAAGCATGTGATGCTGTATAGATAATTTTGCATGCTAATAGGTGTAAAAAAAAAAAAAGAAGTGCTTTCTTCTATATTTGTATTTTTAATTATTTGGTAATTTTCTACTGACTGCTTCTTTCCCCAGGTAACATTTTTCATTTTCAGATATGTAAATATAAGGAGGCATAGAATCAGCAGAACTTCTTCTTTTAACATGTCAAAGAATTCTCAGCCCACAAGTCTCCCTCAGAAACAGGCCTGCAAACCAGGTAAGCTCTGTGCTCTGGATTTTTCTGAAGAGGCACATTAGTGCACAGGAGCTGAGCACCTTGTAAAGCAGAGGCTGTGTCTGTCAGACAAGATGTGTTCATCCCATACTTGTGCAAATTCTTTCAAAGGCAAGATATTGCCAGATATTACTTTGCTAAGTTTTGCTAAACTTGGTCTTTGCTTCCACCTTGCAACTATGCAGAACTTTAGTGTCTTGCCTTTACAGGAATCAGTGCTGTGTGGTTCTGATGTGCTAACAAGCAGTGCTTTTGGGAACATTTTTCTACACAAACATCCCCTCCTACCTGGACTTTTACCTTGAGGAGGCAAAAGAGAAGGTGCTCCAGATTTTCTATTTCATTTTTGCATCCCACTCGTGCCCACTTGAAGCCAATCTCCAAAAGGGATGAAATACAAATAGTTGTTAACTCGCAGAAACAACAAATGCATCTGACAAACAGCAGTTCATCATTCATTCTCATTCACTGACATGGAAACCCCCAGAGAGTGGGAGAGAAGGAGCCTCCTGCTTTGTAAACCTCCTTTTGGTGTCTGATAGAAACATGGCATGCTTGCCTTGATGTTTGGAAGTCACCAAGAACTGCTGAGAATGCAAGAGGAAAAAAATTTGTTCAGGCTATGAGGAATAGGAGGAAAAGATGAGTTTTATGTAAACAAAGTCACAAAAACTTTGGAAATAATTGTTTAAATCAGCTAGGAAAGCTGATGGAATGTCATAGTTGTGGAGGCTTTTTGGTGGAAGTGGTATTTATTGGCTGGGTTTGGTTTAGCATGGAGAATGTCAACTAAGTATAAAGTTGTTAGTGCTGGAAAACCCTGCTGCAAAGAGGCATAAAATGCAGCAAGCTGTGTGGTGCACACCAAACCTGGTATGCCTGAAAACAGCAGGTTCACACAGACACAGCCAGCATCATTTGAGCGTGCATATTTTATAAATACTGATTTATTACCTTGATCCAGTGGTACTTTCTAGGAATGATTTACCCTAACAAGACAGAGCACAGACGGATTGCAGCATTTTCATGCACAGAGTTGTCTCCTAACTCCTGTGCTGACAAGATTCTGAAAGTGGACTTCAGATCCGGATTTGTGGGAGGGATTTCTTCGTTGACTCTCTATGAAACATTGCATGGAGGAAAATGGAAACCATATGCAATTCACTACACAGATCTGTTTTTCATTTAAATCTTTTCCTGTATTATATTTTCTGCTAGTAGAGGAGAGAGAAACAAACTGCTAGATGAATAGTATGGAGCTTAAAATGAAAGGACTGTGGTTTCCTTTTTTTTTTAAGTGAAGAAAAAAATTTGATCAGCAGTATAATTTCGTGTAGGATTCTATATAGAAAGAAGATAATTTGTATATGATATGTTGGAACATCTGTTAATTTAAGTCTTAGTGAATTGAATTGATATCATAGATCTGGGAGGCTCCTGAGTTGATAGAGCTGTGCCACAGGAGAGGGACACTGAGTGTAGGCACCACAATGTAAAGGTAGTGTCTGATACTGTTCAAAACACCCTTAAGCTGGTGTGGAGCTGTGGAAAATTTCGCCATCTCTGAAAACAGTGCAGTAGATTTACTCAGAGTCTCAGGGTTTAGATTTTTTCGCCTAGTTTTGAACAGAAGTTCCATTTTTAAAAGTTCACTGAGACTCTTAAGTGCCAAGGTAGACCCTTGGTTTTTGCACAGAGTCTGGGAAAAGAAACGTTGCAGGACAAATAAAATAGAGTACAGCACTTTAAACAAAGCTGAGCTTTTTCATGCATTGGATATGTTATACTTTGAGTTCAGTCTGTGAGTGAAGGACTTAACTGGCTTGATAGGGAAGTTGTGAAGATCTCCTGCCTCATGGACTTTTTGGAAGCTGTACAAAATGGAGCTCTTCAGTGATTGGTTATTCCCACTTCCATACAGTTATTTCAAATTACTTTTTCCCAGCTTTATTAAGTTTTCACCATTCCAAACTCTGAATTTGCTTTCAGAAGATTCTCAGATACCTGACAACTCTTCTCAACTAATTTTTACTGTTAAGTCTGCAGTAAAACATTTTCTTTGTTAAGTGCCAAAAAACATACAAATCCACCTGTGGAGGGAAGTTGTGGGATAACCCAGTACACCTCCCTGGTGCTTCTTAGCCAGTCTTGGTCTAAAAGGTATAATATCTGAAAACCTTCTCCCTCTGTGCATTAGAACACGACACAGGTGTTTGACACTCTGTCTTTACTAAGGTCATTGAAAACTGAGGTTTGGAAGGGAATGCAAAAAGCTAAACTTGCACCGTGTACTTTGGTTGCAGCCTGGCTGGGAGTGCTGTGAGGCTTGAGGGTGTTTTCTGATCTCCCCAATGGAACCATCTGACATGGATAAAACACACTGCATGTCACAAGAGCTGGGATGATGGAACCTGGGGGATAGACAAGTTAAACGTGGGACTAACACATCTAGTAACAATTAAAACACTTGTTGAAGTAGTCCAGAAAAAGCATAGAGAAGAAAGGTACTAGAAAATAATATTGTACTACAAAGTCTTTTGGGTTTATGTAATAAAATAATGTGTAAACTTTTCTAGCTGTAAAGAAGCTCAACTTCATCAGGCTTGTGAAACCAGCTTGGTTGCAGTTTCAGAGGCATCGTAGGCATCTCATAATTTTCCTAGCTTTCTCTTGATTTCACCCTTTTAACTGCATTTTCAGGTATCACTCTACGTGAATAGTGTTTGCAAATTATATGCCAAGCAACATTAAAATGCATAAATTTGCTGCTTCTTCTGTGTTTTCCACATTTCCCACATGATACCTAGCACAAGACAATGTTTTGGTCCAGTGCTCAACCAAAAAATGGTTTTGTAAGGCTTTAAGAAAAGATACATTTAATAAACACACCTTGAAGCCGGAGTAAAAGATGACAGAAGGTCCATTAGAGAAACAAGAGCAGAGCTGTCCACTTCATCCCTAAACTTTAGGCAGTCTTCAGAATATACTGAGATTCACATATCACATGCAAAAGTAACAAAGGGAAGCACTGCAGAGATGTGAAATGTGAGCAGTGATAGGGGCAAGGTGATCTTGGGTGTTACCCATGGAAGCAGCCAGAAAAGGCTGTAGGTGGGTTGTTGGTTGTTTTGGAGGTTTTGTTTTTCAATCAAGACGAGATCCTCAAGAGGTTAAGTGTTACACATAAAAGACTTAAATGAAATATTTGCTATCTTAGGTTGAAGTACTCAGCTGGACAGCAGAGGGGGTAATTCTGTACATCCAAGGAAAAGTCATTCCATCAGCAAAAGGAAGGCCTGGAATGAAGCTGTCATGAAAGGAACAGATCAACAGGCAGTGATGGCTGCTGTCAGTGAGAGACGACAGAGCACAGATCAGCATTGCAAGAACATGAAAGGAGAGAAGAGTCAAGAAATACCCACAGAAAAACATACTGAAACAGTAACAGGGACTTCAAAGAATGAACACTGTCCCTACTGGGGTTCTGTACTGCAAAGGTGACGTTATTGCTGTGATTTCAAACAATAATAGGGACAGGGAAGAACTTCCTGATCTCTAACGAGTGAACCAAGAGGCATCAATGGAAGTGTTTGTCATGACTAACACTTTTCAGGCATCCCCTGTGTCTAACACGATCCACAAGGAAAGGAACTTAAATCAACTCCTCAAAAGCTCTCCATAGTCTCTCTCACATGACTCCATCTCTCAAACTCTCAGTAACTTGTTTCATTTTTCTGGAACTTACATAGACATTTGAAAATGCTTAGTAATTTGAGAAAAGGAAACTACTATGAACATAACTAGACTGAACTTATGTTTTACTAAACTACTAGTTGGTAGCTGCAGTCAGTTTAGGCAGTTGGATGTTTTCAAACACCAAGAAACATCTACCAGGCCAACATGCTGGCTCACAGGTTTCTAGAACACACCTTGCCTCATCTACTAAGAGGGCATTAGTAAAGCCATGATAAACACATATCTTCCTGCACTGCATGTAGAGCTACAGCTAAGGCAAACACTAAAACTTTATTTGTGAAGCAGACAGGTAAAGTAAATAACAGAGAAAGTCTGTTAGTAACTCAGCTTTATCAGGATTTTAAACTGATAAATCATACCTTGCTTAGCTGACTAAGAACAACCAACACATGCTGCCATGAAGGCAGAACACAACCTCTCTTTTGACTACAGAAGCTCAAGTGACAAAAATATCTGTTTCTTTTAATTGGAATATACATAGAGTAGTAATGAGGAATTTTGAAACCTCTTTTCCTTGGAGACACTGATGAAAAAAGTAACCATAAGTACTAGGGACAATATAACAAAAATTGTAACATTCTGTTGATCTATTAACTCTTTTGTTTCCCACATCTTCAAGAAATATATTTAATGTTTTAGCGAGGTTGTAAGTTATGCCTGAGAGCATTATCATTCACCAGTTCACATGAAAATTTGTGGAAATCAGATCTCAAAATCTTTGAGCAATCAAAAGGCTTTTAAGTTGGCCCTTAATTCCAATGTAAATGCTTATGTCTACATACTTAAGTCAGATAGCAAGAGTAAGTGATTAAATCTTCATACCTACAGAAAAAGCCAGACATGACTACTCCTTGGATATCACTTACTAATCTTTGGAAACCTGATTTAGATTTCATAAAAGAGGATGAGTTGTTCTGTTATGGATTTCATGGAGCTGGAGCAATGCAGCTTCGACAGTTACCTCTCCTCTGAGTCTGCATCTCTGCACAGCACAAATGACAGATTTCTGCATTCAGCCTCAGGAAAGGAACTCACTGTTTCACATTCCAGAACCTGGCTCGTTATTGTTAAGTCTTTATCAAAAGCAAGAAACCTATGAATAAATTATGTTATGAACAGAAGTTTTGGCAAGACAAAGACGACACTTCACGCAGCAGTTAATATAAAGAGAGGATAATAGTCCTGCCAAAGACAATAAATACTAGAAGAAATGGCTTTCAGTTTTAGAGGCCCTGAGCAATATTGCTGGTGTTCATTTTAAGATCTGCTTCTACAACACAATTCCCTTAAGATTGTTCTTAAATGTGAAAAGGATGGATGTTTTTGTTTTGGGATCATTCACAATGTTGGAATTGCAAACCACAGGCTTGAACTGAGGTGAGAGTTAACATCACTTTGCCACTAATTTCTTTCAACTGCATCCTTCTCTTTCTCGATCTCCCTTCCCCCCATTGAAAAAATCTCCACGCATTACTATCAAAAATACACTCGTGCAATAAATCATGTATTTGCTCTCACGTGACTGGTATTCATTAGAGTCAAAGATCTCCAAGATCTGCCCCCAGAGTGTATTATGTTACTGAAACATAGAAATAGCTGCAACACAAAGTTTTGCCAGAAAAAAACCCACAAAAGTAACAACAAACTGTCTCTCAGTTGGGCAGAAGAAAGAATGTTCATAAAAATATTTCTGAGGGGTAAATCAAACCCCAAAGTCTAATTAGACAAAACCAGCAGTTTAAACCCAACAAAACACAGGATTTTTAACTAGAAACTTCTAGAAAATACACACTTTTTTCAGTCACCCAGGCAGTTCTCTTTTCAAAGAGAATTTTTTCTAGAACAGAATGGAAAAAGAAACATAAAACACTACAAGTTTATCCATTATATATCCTGGCTTTCATTAAGCAGTAAACAACAAGCTCCTACATTCCCTCAAATGCACCCCCTTACTGTGCAGTTATTTTGCTTTACTGAATACTACAATCACTTAGTAGCAGAAGTGACATCTCCTGTGAGAGATGCAATGCTATTCCAGTGATGTGGTAACCTGACTGAAACATTTGAGCCTGAGTGGGGAAAAGGAACACTCAATTCAGCTGCACATCTGGGTTTTATAAAGGGTCCAAAAGCTTAACACTAACGTGCTTCAGGGCTAAAACACAGTTGAGGAGATCACAGCAGTCAAGAAAGAGGACAGTGTTAATCCAGGGCATATCGTGCTCTTCACCACCGCTCTGAAAATTAACTTAGCTCAGCTAATTTTGCATCCCCACTAATTGTGTGTTGTGTATGAGTAAGCAGTGACTAAGGAAATGTCAAAGCTATTCCATATCCTGTTCTTTTCCTGAAGAAAAACATGACAGGCAGAGAGGATACCTCCCATTAAGGCCACAACAATTCAACAAGCCAGCTATTTTTTTTCAGCAGGAATGAAATAACCTGTAGGCAATCTAAACTTTGCAGTCACTGTAATCACTTGTTACCACTGTGCTGAGCACACGTGGCTCCCCAAACCAATTTACTATCCAAATATCAGTTTAGATATTCAAATATGAGCATGAGTGCATACACACAATTTAAGCTGAAAAATGCACAAGGAGCACCATGTCACCTGTATATGAAAATACCTGCTCTCTAGCACACTGCTTCTTTTCCAGTGTTTCAGATAATTCAATGATAAACTTTGACCACTGGCTAAAAAGGCAAAACAAAATACTGAACAATACAGAGCACGAAGTGATGCACATATTACAACCAGGGTGGATATAACCAGACTCCTAATGAGGCAAAAAGAAGTGGCATCTGTATAGAACCTCCTGTTGGTTTCCTCACAGCTGTAAGGACAGGAATGGGTAGTGGCTCACTATAGATGTCCACCCCAGAGGTGCTGAATTGTCCCCTGCACACCAAAGATAAAAGAAACACAGGCTCCTGAACATGGTTGTTAGGAACTTCATCTCAGTTAGATGCCCAAAATTGCTGGACTGAGCCCTTCCAGCTCTGCCATCTCCCCATTCATGTCTCTCCCATAATCCTAAACAAAGTTTGAGACAAAGCACATAGACAGAACAGAAAAGTGGAATTGGGCAGAGAACGAGTAGGTGAAAGAGTAAATATCCTAAAGCATCCAAACTACATGTCTGCTGAGAAGGGAAAGGACGGGGGGCCAAGTGATAAGGGATAGAGGAAGGAAAAAGGACTGGGAACAGGGGATATAGTGTTTAGAGACTATGGTTTTCACCAGTCCATTATGTGTTACAGGAACTACACAACAGAGGGGCATTAGGCTGGAACATTATCCAGAGCTCTACTAAACTAATTTCTAAAAGATCAAATCACTGACTGCAATACCGAGACCAGACTGCTTGGAAAACTCTGCAGCACATAGATGTGGCTCTGAGCAGTCATATAACCTTCACAGAGGGGTCCCAACCAAAGGGGACTTCAGTTAGCACAGCTAAACTCCTGCCAGCCGCACAATCTTTTCAGACACCATGACTAATGCTAAAATCAACACATGAGGATGATGGTACAAGCTCAAAATGAGCACCACACTTCAATAGCATGTTCTCATAACAATGGGCAGAGCTACTTAAAAGCACTATGCATGCCTACATGCATTGGCCAGAAGCAACAATATTGCTAAGGGACAAATTTTTTTTGTAAATTTAAAATTAAAAAAATGAGTCTGATCGCAGTGGAAGACCAAGAAACAACAGGATTGCAAGACTGCATCAGGCCTTGCCCAACCATAAGTGATATTCATTAACAGAAAGGTCGCAAACTCTACAGAAGCAAGGATCAGATACTCTCACCTCACGTGCTGCTGCTTCCTCCACCCTCACCTCTTCTATCCCTACATTATCCTTATCTTCCTTCTTGCATCCATACCGCACCCATTCTGGATAAAAGTGAACACTGTTTGTTTGCATTTGTTCACTCTCACTGGCATTTAATTCTCTACTTACTTTGCTCACTCAGCTCCAAAATAAACCCTGGAAGTAGTTTTGCAGGGGTTTTTGCTCTGATGGCAATGACAGCCTGTTCATGCTGTTCCCTGCATCTTATGCCTATCTATTTTTAATCCTGTTGAATCATGATTTAGCTTATTGAGTGCTGAAAAGGGTTAACTTTTGCTGCTGGATGTGCAAAAAAAGCTACAGCAAATCATGGCAGACGATTTTCTCTTTGAGAATTTCAAAAATAGCTATGTTCAATTGCCTGCTATTATTTCAACTCATTTATCAGCTGCAGACATCCCACTTACTCTTCTGGAGTTCCCTGGATCATATCTAGAGGTTTTACAAAGAGATATAAAATTTGCAATTGTCCAGACACTTTCTACAGTAACTTTTACTGCAAAAATGCACACTAATGGCAGTTCAGCCACTTCACTGGTGTAAATGCAGTCTGGGATGTTTTACAAACAAGAAGCACATAGCTCCTGTGCTACCCACACACTCCATGACCATTTCAAAGATGTCCATCCCATTCAGTATGAAGAATGGCCTGGCACTACACTGCTGTCTGCCAGGAAAAGAAAACAATCCAGCAGAAATACAGCTATTTTCTTTTTCATAGTGGTCTTCCAAATAATCATTAATGAAGAAGTTGGACTTCTCAAAATCCTTAGTTTCCTCCAAGTTAAAATCAAAGAATACTGTTGGCCTGTGGAAAATAATTTAATCACGGGGCTGAGTTCATAGGCACGGCAGGAACATCAGCAGGACGATAAACTAGTGAAAAATGAAAGTTTATCACTACCTTTGGAAGGCACTTAGGATAAACTACAGGTAACAGTTTATTATTGATATTGACTCTCTGAGTGGAGATTACTGCAACCATGAAAGCAGCCTGCCATGCTGCTGCTGTGATGGCTGAAAATACCGGAGAGCCTTGGAAGTTGATAGGAAGCAGTTCAAATCCCACTGCAGAGATGGGGAGCTATTTAGTGAAAGATTTCAAATATTTCAAGTCTAGTCTGAACTTGGTATCAGAAGGAATGGAAATCTCAATGGCTTTTTGGGCCTATTCCTTTCCAAACAGAGATGAAGCGGAAAAGGAGGGATTTGGTCTAAACATCTAACACAGATGTGTGTAACCAGCCGAGCAGCCCTTACGAAGGAAAGAAAAAGTGCATTAGAGGTCTGAATAGCTTTGCACTGTATTACAGCTTCTCCCCATCAAGGCTTTAGCATCTGGGCACCCAGAACAACCCAAACCCCCTGTTCTCCTCCTTCATTCCTCTGAACCACTGCTTTTGCCAGGAAACAAAACTTACAGGGAATGAATTTCCAGGCCGCAGTGTGGGGAGCTATTCTGGTTCTATTTAACCATCTCATGAAAAACTCACAGACTAATGCTGCTGCACTTGGCAGCAAGACTCCAAACTTCACTTCCCTCAGCCCTAAACCTGCTTGGTTCACAAATGTTTTACCTTCTGTTTCATTCAGCCTACGTCCCTTTCTGCTGGTATGGAAAGAAGATCCCTGAAACACTGTCTTTCCTTGACAACATAACTTCTTGCTCTTGGTGACACATGCAGTAATTAATCTCTGACAGTTCCTCACTGGGGAAAATCTGACCGCTCTACTGAGGGTCCCACTCACAAAAATCACCACTCAGTCTTTCCAAAATTGTATTCTTCTTCCACAAGGCAAGCGCCAAGTGGGAATATAATAAAAAAGCCAGCCCCTACACATGCAGTGATACACAGACAAGGAGCCCTCCTGGTTTATCCACGGTGTGCTCTACTTTCTCCCTTGTAATAGTTTTATCTTTAAAAGCCCTTGCCCACCAACCCACTTACTCTGACACACTTGTTGCTGGTTTTAAGAAAGTGAAGCACACTTCACATTAAACCTTTTCAAACCTCTACCTCTGCTAATTAAACAAGAAACCCCAGCGCTGCTTGAACACTCATTAGCCCCCCTGTGATCCAAATGGGAGAATTGGAGGATGCACATTCTCTAACAGACACTCAGTGCTTGCCCTGCCACCACCACTAAGCAGCCTGAAGGTCACTTTTCCTTTTCATTGGACTGAGACTCCATTCCAAATTCCCCAGCATCCAATTTTGTTGCATTCATTCTCCCTGAAGTGAGAGTTCTGCAACCTGCCCTGTGCACACCTCTAGGAGCTATGGCTCTCTCAGAACCTGCCATCACCTAGGAAGAACCAAATCATGCATAAGTTATTTAGGACAGCAGAGCTCACATGTTTAGATTTACATACGTTCCTGTCCAGGAAGTTGGTGGAGATATACGTCTCAAGATACTGACATTTGCCTCAGAATTCCAGGCAGAAAAATAACTACTGGCAACAATTCCATACAGTGCATATCCAGACCCAGAAACAGTCACCTCCAGGTTCCACTTGAGAAGAGCTAACTTATTCTGTTAGCTGTTGTGTTAGACCATGGGCTAAGGCAGATTTAAAAAAGACAAAAATCTCACACAACAAAATCTAAGTACAACACTTAGATTCAACAGAATGAGTAACAAAGAAAAAAATTTACCGGAGAACAAGGCTGGTTGCCTGTGGGGAGAATATCTTAAAATCTACGGTAAAGTCATACTTGGCAAAATTCAATAGATCTGGTAAACATCAAAGATAAAATTCAGCAGAATAATTCCACCAAGCACCATTAAAAGAAAAATGGGACCAGCAGGGTTACCAGTGAAAAACAATGCCAGGCCTAATAGCACTGATCTACCAGAAGCAATTTATTATGACACCAGAAATAGCTATTTTCACAGTGGATGCTTGAAATGAAAACTTTAAAGCTTCTTTAAGTCTTGAGCTATAGCAAAGTATTCAACCAGCCAGCCAAAATAGCTGAAGGGAAATAGGAAGGCCACATGTGGAACTAATTACTCATGTAGAGGCTATGACAAAGAACATTTCTCCAGACTTTTCATGGGGGCTTCACTTTCAGGAAGTAACTCTAATTACTGTTCAAGTCTCGGCAGCCTGCATGCCGCTGACAGTTCCAAGAAAAAATGAACCTATTTGCCCTTTTCTTGGTCTGAAATGCCAAAATAGAAAAGCACAACTAGAGTCATTAAAAAGAAAGAAAATAAGCGCTGGTTTATTACATTAGCTTCCCGAGCAAAATCCTTTCTATAAATTCGGTTTTTCAGCCTTCACAAAAGAGCAAATTCTGCATCTACATTAACTCGCTCTCTGTTGGCTGCAGTGAAACTGTACATCTTGACTTTTTACAGCTTTTCCATACTGGGGCCCACTTCCTGCCCAGTTGAAGAAAAAAATCTGGCCTGAAGATGAAATGACTGCTTAACATTACACTAAAACATCTGGTACCATTTTATACACAGACCCATGTCTGAGAGCAGGCAATTCTAGCGGTCTCACCAGCGGCACAGTGCATACCCAAACCTCCCCAGGGTGACATCATCCCATATATGGACTCTCAGGCCCAGCCCTCCCCCTTTTCCTGGTCCTAAATTCATTGCCAGATCCCCAGTCTGCTGCAAATGTGCCACGTCAAGACTGGAAATCACAGCACTTCAGTGTGTTTCAGTGAGTGCTGCAGAGTGTGAGGGAGAGCCGAGCACAACCCGTGATGCAGGAAGGCAGTTTTTCCCCGAGACTAAAAGAGGATTTAAAATAAATAAATAGACGCGTCCGGAGATCCTGCTCCGTCGCCCCAGTGTTCAGACTACCTGTTCAGCTGGGAAGGGATGTACAGTAGTCTGCACATTGGTTAGACTGGGCAAGGGAAAGCAGCGGCGTGGACTGTTGGGGACGCAAGTTGCTATTGCCAAGGAGAAGACCCTCATTGCTCCTTTCAGATCTCATATACAGTATTTTTCTTCACAGGTTTTGCACACTAGGGAATAAGAAACGCTAAGGGACACTGTGAAAAAGGAGGACTTCAGAATAAAGCGGGGAAGACATTCTGGTAAGGCCTACTTTGGAAGAACACCTGGCCTATGACCTGGCGAACCTAGGTGACTCCCCTCCCCCCTTCCTCCAGTCATCACTGCAAGAAAGATGGAGCTCTGATGGTGCACTAAAAGCCATGCAAGAATGAGAGAGGTATATTACCTAGAGGTACACTACCTAGAGAAGTGTACAACAGTAAAGTTAAAGCCGGTCATTTCTTTTTATTAATTTTTTTTTTAATTTAAAATAAAGCTTTTTTTTCCCCCACAAACTAAAAAGGTAAATTTAATTTTTTTTTTAACTTGTAGCCGTCAGTATAAATATTTAAGGAGTATATATATATTTTTCTTAGGCTTGCTTGAAGTATGTATTCTGAATAGCTCCTGTTATGATCTATGATCTGAAGATCAATTTTAAAAAATTATTTTTGCTTAAAGTAATAAAATAATAGAAAAGAATGCATGAATAATATTTTAAATTATTGTAAAATATATTATATCACCTCTGGGAAAACTGTACTTAGTTTTTTATATGCAGTTGAAACTTTGCAAGTAACTTATGCTGTATGTGCTAATGAAAACTGGGAGGGAAACTATAGAAAAAGTGACTACACCATGCTAGGCTGCTGCCATGTAGAATACAAAACCTTTGATTGTCAAGAAAAATTACCTCTTAAAGTTCAGGATGCGATGGAAAAAAAAAATCAGTCAATAAATAAAAGAGAAGAAAGAGCTTTCCAACCTAATATCTGGCTGGACATTGCATGGGAGTGATCAGGACCGATTGATTGTTGCTGCTCTCATGTATACTTTGAATCGCTGATAATTCTTCTACCATTGAAAATGATAAGTTACTTTGTCCTGAATCCCACTGATAAAAATGGAATTTGTAAACGAATGCAGAAGTTTGCTTTGGTGAATTTCCAGCTGTCCTGGTAGGGGAAAAAAACCCTCAGGCTGAATGAAATCCCCACGGACAAAATAATACAAAAAGTCTGGGCTGCAATTTGATACCAGCCGAACTCCAGAGTCAGCTCCCCTAAAGTTAACAGTAGTAACAAACTACTGCAACCGGAAAAAAAATCCCACCTATATGGTGCTCATTATTGCCAGGAAGGCTTGGAATAGCTATACTGTAAAAAGAATTAGCATAAATATGCAGCCATTAGTATTATAACCAGCCAATTTAGCAGAATGCGTGTTGCATTTTAGACAGCCTTGATGCTATACTTTTTTTTAAAAAAACCCTGTATATTATGCTGACCTTTTCCATTGTTCCTTCAATAATCAATAGAGGAGTTATTGGGGAGAATTAGTCACGTAGTGTTAGTGTGATGGTGCCTGGATTGGCTGCCTTAAAGCTTAAAAAGCAAGGACTAGCACTGTCATTTCCCTCTGTCTCCCAGCAAAACTTAAGTCTTTTGACCAAAAGAACTCTTTTTTAATGTATATTTACACTTGTAAGTTATTCAGCGTGTCTTCCTTTTTTTTTTTTTGTAGAAGATTATTTTTGGGATTAATTTAGGGGGGTTTAACCCATTATAGTACGAGTAGATGGAATTTTTAAATTCTCATTCTGCTTTAAAGTGGAGTTACAACACACAGTTTAATGTGGTTTTTAAGAGAAAATCTGAAACTACAGGAAGAAATTAAAGGAATGGAACTAGAGTCAAACCAGCATTAATATTTCTCAATCTCTGAGTACAATTGCTGTCTTAGGCATAGCAAATCTGAAAAGTTTTATGACTTAGATTTTGCTTAAGCGGTAGAAAAATGTTTCCAAATCTTGTTAAGAAACTCAGTTTTGCTTTCAAGGGGAATATAATAATTTGCAAATATTTTTTTCTATCTAATGCTTACTTGCAAAGCTACTTTTCTTTTTATAATTCTGATCTAGAAATTAAGGAAGGAAATACTGTTATCCAGGGAATAATAGGCTCTCCATGAAAACAGTGTTGCAGATAGCCTGTGTTAACTTTTGCTAAATAAGCAAGGACAATGGAAACATATGGAACGAGTGTTTCTCTTATCTCTAGTCCATTATTTGCAATAATCTTTATTTTAAATGACCTTTCTGGATTTAGGAAGTGATTCCCCTCCCGTACACCCATGACTCTTCAAAGTTACATTTTTAGACTGTAAGGCTGAGATCGAGGAGGCCCCCTTGGCATGGGGCTTGGAAAGGAGGCGGGGGGGGAAATGCAGTGTGCAAAGCAACAGATATGGAAAGAAAGGCTGTATTGTTAGGAATGAATAAGGAAGTATATCGACCTCGGCTCAGTAATCAAAACATTTTCAAAGTGAATTAAATGATTCTGCGGTTCTTAAAACACTGCTGGTTTAGTTGAAACAATTTCTACTTGATCACAGTCACAGAGAAGAGATTTCAATAGTTATAAAACAAGAGGCTTTAAATATGCATGTCAACAAACACAAGTAGGCTGCATATAAATATTTCAAGAGAAAAAAACCCCAAAATCCAAAATACCACCAAATATTACTTTTTGTAATGAATAAAAAAAATTTAGCAGGACCCAGTGCATACTAATCATGGTGAGAGTTCTCTAAAGCCAGGACAATATCGATGCTTAAGCCTGTTGTATGAACTAAGTGATACATATTACCATAAAATGCACAAAACCAGAAAAAGCAAATTAAAGCCAGTAGGAACATTTAAGTAGGTGAGTGTTTCAATATAATGGACTTTCTTCTTAAGGGAGTTTATTTTTTTAAGTGCACTCAAAAAAATTAAATAGGGAAGTGGAAGAAAATATTTCAAACCTTTTCTAGCTATTCCTTTAATGTTAAAAATAAAAGGAAAAGAAAGAGAAGGGTGGAGGAAAGTCAGTTAACTTTACAGAAGTAAATATAGATCAAATAAGTATCCGAATGTGAAAAGAACTAGTTACTTTAAAAAAACCCATGTCATTTGACATTCTTCTGCCTTGTCATTAAGCTGCATGTTGTCTTCTGTATTACCATTCCCAGTGCTATTTAGTGCATCTGTATTTTCAGAGCACTAAAGACACTGCTACCCTCCCCATGTTCCTTGCCCCCCTTCCTGTATTATCACTGTGCCTCCAGACCACCCAAGTATCATTTCTGTATGGAAAATATTATAACCAAAACAGCAAAATACCTGCATGAAAATTCCACGTTTCTACATAGAATGTTCATTATAATCTTTCAATCAAAATCTGCTTAGCAGATTGGAAAATGAAAAGCCCTAAACTTTGGTGTGTTGGGTTTTTTTAAATAATAAATTTTAATCAAGAGCATAACTTTACTTTTACTTGTAAAAGGCTTTGCTTCCTGATGTGTACTTTATTTAGGAAAAAAAAATCTTAATTTAAATACTATTAAGGTCAGGTTTAAATCTACAAAAAGACAGGAAATGCCACAGTTAAGAATGAAACTTTCCTGAATTATTCTACTGTAGTTCTGTACTGCATTTTACACAGCATTGCAAAGCAGTATCTAAAAATAACAGCCTTCCCTTAAATAAAGAGTCCTGATCACTGTTGGAGGGAATACAATTCTCAACTCAGTTTCCAAGGTACCAACATTTAAAGTCAGGTCCTTAACATAAGTTTCTGTAAATATAATATTGGCAATCACGAGAATTTTTTTTTTGTTATCAGTATTCTAAAATATTCTCAAGCCCTTTACTGACTCAATGCGTCAACCAGACACAGCACAAAAAAATGTTAAGCCCTTTTAGCAAGTTAACTACAATTTCAAGGAATTTCAGTTTTTAAATAAAAATCAAGTGGAGACATTAACCTAGTTATGTCTAGTAGCACCCAATGCATTAACTGAAGGAAAAATAAACTTGCCTCTGTTTGAGATGTAAAGCTTTTTGCTGATTCTTTGATGAATTCTCCTTGTGTACAGTTATTAGAAAGACGGCACAAACTTTCCACTTACGACTTTCCTCCCAGCACAACTTCCCTGACAGCTGTTAATAGAAAACCTATTACAGAAAATGCATACTTCTGTTCTTCCAATATTTTATGCTATAGTTTGCCAATCATTTTGACTGTACAATTCTTTGCTATTTCAAGAAGGATCCATAACACAGAAAGTGAGACCTAATTTTCTTCCAGACTAAAGATTTTCATTTCTTTAGCAACTAAATGCAGCAGTTAAATCTGATTAAATCTATAAAACAATCAGTGTATTAGATTTGTTTTAAAAATACTTCTAATTTGCCACTTCTGTTTTTCTTCAAAATGGTCAAGCGGGTAGGAAGAAATGTCAACTTAAAGAATACTCAAAATTTTACTTACAGCTACAAAAAATTAAGTAACTATTTTATAAAGATAAACTATTTATTGTATTGGAATTAGTTTTTCATGTCTGAATTAGCTAGCCATGTTCTGTGGTTGATTCATTTCTTTAAGACATCTTATTCTACCTTGTTCAAGGAAAATTTATACATATAATTGATAAACTTAGTTTATGTAGTCAAGTTGTATATTAACCAAAATGCATATTGTTCTTTATGGCAAAATTATTAGAGACAAAACACCTGAATAATTACATATTATTAGTCTAATATGAAACCTCAGCACTACCCTCACCTTTCATCTCTGATAATTTAATCCCTTTATAATCAGTTTTCAGACTGGACTTAAACTTGTTTGGCTGCTATTCTGCATGGGATACGTTTGAGAAGGGCTTGAAAGCACAAGTTTGTTGCTTACCTATGGTGGCACTAGCGAGCAACAGAGATTCAAGAACACCATTATAAACCAGAAACATTTAATCTGTAGAGAAAATTAATACAATTATTCTTCTCCCCCTTTAAGGTTCCAGTGTGTTTTATGCCTTCTGAAACGATACCACAGTGTTGTTGCAAATGTCACTGCAAAGTTGGATTACAGTCACTGTGTGTATTCTGTATAGAGAAAATTCAGCAAAGTAGCACAACTTGTGATGTTAAATGATGCTATTTGCATGCTTTTGATCTACAGTATTGACTATATTTCACTGAAAAAACTTACTAAAGTTATATGAGGTTAATTAATTTTGTTAGTGCAGATTTAGAGAGAAAGCTAAATTGAAATAACATGCAAACCAAAATACTAAAAGGAATATATTACATGTACAGCTATCACATATTAGCAAAATTGATACAAAATGCAACCAGCTTTCTTTCTAGCACATTCCCTATAACGGGGTTAATGTGCAAGTGGTAGCCTCCATTTAAACAGAAAGATTTTTATTTTTAACATCCCAGATTATTGTACTTATCTGCTCCTAGAAAATATGTACTGTATAAACATATCCTTTATCTTGAACTTCAGTATTTCTGTGCTTCCATGAAGAGTAAAAACATCTGGTTAAATTACTATGTGCGAGTACAATATGCAGGCAAAATCCTGTATGAATTGCATATAAAATAAACAATGGCTTCAGTTCTTTCTGCTTTCCAAACGTTCAGTGTGACCAGTCTGTTGAAATCGCATCCCTGATACATGTCAGCACAATGATAACTCATGTACCAACAAGCTTCTTTTCTGAATAAAATCAAGTTCTGTCCTTGTTCTGCAGCTGCCAATGTTTTAAAATTTAATTTTGTTATGTGTGTTCCCCCCAACAAACGCCCCCCAAACTGGACTGGCACAAAGTGTTGCACACCAGCGGCGATGGCTCCAAGGGACTGGCTGGACGGAGTTGTCATGTGTCTGCCTGTCTACACTTGCTGTGCAGAACATCCTCTCACCTGTACAGCAGGCACAGACAGGCAGTCGCATGACAACCCAGCCTGAGGGACAGCCGCCAGTGGGACCCCGCTCTGACCCCCAGAGCATCTGCAGCACCAGCTCCAGCCAAGAGTCGCTCTGGACCTCACACGGCCGGCCAGTAACCAAGCCCAGAGTCAAACCAACACTGCCTGCAAAGTGCAATAAAACCCACTGCTGAAATTTTTACTGTGCTTCCTATAGTACTCTTTTCCTAGTTGTTCTCATGAACTCACTAACAGTAAGTTTTATTTATACGCAGCTCTGCGGCACCTCCGTATGTTTTGTCCTCCCATTTGCTTCCCAGGCATAACTCGATTATTGCTGTGTAAAACTCACTGACATTCCTGCTCGCCACAGAAGCCAAGAGCAGCTTATTGTGTGGCAAGTTAACTCTGTAAACATACACAATGTCAGACCTTAGAGTAACTGCTCCCCCTTCCACTCTCTCACCTCCTCACTTATTTTTGTAATTTCACTCTCAAATCTCACATAATTTTACAATTGGGAACAAACTGTGAAATTATAATACAAACTGCATCCATCACCGGATGTTGACAATAATATCATTTCCTATTGAAACAGAGTGGAAGTATTTTCTTTGGAAATAAGACTAAAGGGGATTTTTCCCAATCAATGTAAATTTCACATTTTTAGAAATTCTAATCCTAGAGTCCAGCTTGGCATCCTTTGCTCACCAGTAATGCCAGCAAAATCTCAGGATGCTTTAGAAAGAATAATAAAATCACATTCTGTGACCATACACTGTAAAAATGCTACACCACTTTACAAATCTCCTCCATTTCTTTACAGTAAAGAGGTTTTTTATTCACAAGCTAGAATGACATTCCACATTCCCAAAGTCCATTTCATCCTAATGCAGAAGTGGCTAATTTACAAAGTTCAGATTTGCAGGTTGACTCTCAAATGAACTTAAGTTAATGCTACTTAACAAAACAGTGACAACGGAGAGCTAAAATGCTAAGATTTAATAATCTTTCTGTGTGTAGGTGTGCCTTATAATACTTCAGCTAGGATTACACGGAATACTCTACGAAATAAATCTGTATTTGTGAGGTCACTGAGTGTGCTGATTTTGGACTTGTTTACAGCAGCTTCAAAGCCAGTACACAGCACTTTCCTTGCTTCATTTTTAAGTAAGTAAAAAAGCACCAAGTCAGAGTATTGGTGACACAGCAAAAGCAACTGTATGCAGGATCAGGAACTAATCCAGGTTAGTTCTCACAGAACTGATATTATAACTGCTTTAAGCACACTGTTCAAACATCTCTTGGCATTTCCATAACTACAAGTCTAAAAAGCATTCTTAGGCACTGAACCCCTCTCATCAGGAATAAAATCCTGGTGTATGTTTGACAGCAACAAAACCATGTGAAGAAACCAGTCATTTCTTTCCTAATACTGATATCACACAGCAAAATCTGAGATCTTTTGCCACAGCAACTTGCTTCTAAATGCATTACATTGTGGATTCATCACTTATAAGGCTGCACGTCACAAACAAAGGAATTTACACCCTTCTAACGGCACTAGCAAGCAAGCACTAGTGATTTTGATCTCAGAGCAAATTCCAGACTAGAAAACAGGCTCAGCTTACACTAGAGGGGGTACACAGCCCTGGAGGCCCCAGCAGGCACTGTAGCTTTGCAAAGCACATTGTCAGAGCTCTCTGGTACAAAGCTGCTGCAGCAGTCCTTCCCCAGGGGTACAGGCACAGGGGAAAAGCTGCTCACCATGGCAAGAGCAGCAAGGTGAGGCCTGGCTCTGCACCTTCCCCAGCTGCCAGGGAAAGGCTCCTGGCCAGCCCGAGCAGGGGGACAGGGGCTCTGAACTCCCCTCGACCTCGCAGGGCACAGGCAGACACACAAACACAGGGATCACTTCTCACAACACCGAGACTGCGCATCTCAACGGGAGGCAACACACCCCCACACAGCCACTTCAGGCGTCAGCTGAGGAGCCTACTAATTTTTTCAGTCTTACTGAGAAGGTCCAGAAAAAAAAAAATTAAAAATAGAAAATAAATTCTACCTTTAAAAACTCTTTTCCAGGACAGAATAATCAAATTATACAGCTAATCTGTACTTAAGGAGCAACTTCTTTCACCAGCAGAGCATGGCATAGTACTATGCTGTTATCTTCTTACCACCCTAAGAAATTTCTGAGTGATCTCCCTGAATTAACTACTGACATTTTCATGACTCTCAAAACATAAATGTTTGGCAATTAAGAGACATCATCTTAAAATATGCATATGGAAATCACACAGTGGCCATTTCTTTCTGAGTACTTTTATGAGCTTCCGAGTTGACTATTATCAAAACTACTTATTTTTAAAGTCACACAGCACAAGGCATGCCATTAGTATTTTCAGGAATTTTTATATTTCAGACTAAACAAAGATCAGATTAAAAAAAGCAACACCAAAACTACCTCAAAAAATTGCCACAGCACATCTTTGATGCACCTCCAACTTCTTGAGACAGAACACAGCCAAGGGGTGTTAATTTTGCCACGCTGCTTGTTTTAGCTACAGTTACCTGTATCTTACCTAAAAAAGCAGGCTCTAGTAACTTCAAGGTAGATCACAAAGAACAAATTTTCAAATTCATAGTCACTTTTGCACTTTTTTCAAATTGTATTTCAGCAATCTCAGAGTAAAACTTCCCCTCTGGACACCTGTCCCTTTGCTCCTCCTCTGCCTGAGATGCACTGGTTTTCCTGTTACAGTAAATTTGAATCCCTTTAAAACTTAAATAAAAGGGCAAGGGGCAAAATCTTCAAGATTAACCTAATATTGTCCCTCAGCCTTAAGGTCTATCCCAAAATTGCTATGGACTTGGGGAGAAAAAAACCCATTTCTGAGCAGCACGGTTCCCACCCTCAGCAGCATCACTGAAGGAAGTCCCTCTGGTGAGCACCACATCTGGATCAGCAGGACTCGGGAGAGCTCTGCCTCATGCACTGCAGGCCCAGCACTTCCCAGAAAATCCACTGCAGTAAAACACCATGTTAGTTTAAACAGAATATGAATTTGCACTGTCCCCATCAATCTGTTTTGTTGGGATCAACCAGTGTTTTGACTATTACTTAAAATAAGATGAAAAGATTGAGTGATGTTTTAGAGCTTATTTAAAGCTTTCTCTTTACCTGTGCTTCTTCCATCCATTGAACTGGTTCACCCTAAAAATCACTATTTTTTTACTAAAAATGTTTAAATTTAAAAATCCCAAAAACAAACAAACAAAAGACTCCAAACAAACAAATAGGAAATAACAGGATTTTTTTAAATGTAGCCCAATTTTTTTACAAAAACCAACACAAACCTTAAAAAAACTCACAAAGGCTTTACCATAAATCTGATAGCACACATAATCCTGTTTTAACCTTCAAAATACTGCTGGAGTTTGGTATAAAATGTATCATTATACACATTGTTGAAAAAGTAATTAAACAGAACAGACAAGCTGCCTAACAATATAGTCAAAGTGAGCAACGTGGATGTCCTTTTCTATATCTCCATATTACTCACCTCATTTTTTATCAAATTTGAAAATCCACACCAAGCAGCTACAGAACTCTGCAGATGAGCTTTTCATCCTCTCAGAACATAAGGCCGGAAACAATTGTTTCCATTAAATCAATTGCTGTAGTTACTTTCAGAAGTAGCTTTACCCAGACAATTTATGATCAGCTTGCAGTAGATGTACAAGAGCAACCCAAGCAAGGATAGGACAATAAGCAGAATATTTCAAAACACACTAGAATTTTTTTTTCCTTTTTTCTTTTTTAATGTAATGTGCGGAAATCACAGGAAGAGAAGAAAAAAGTAAAACAAACAAAAATACCCCACACCACACCCTGTATTTGTTATCAGCATTTCAAAAGAGTCTTAGACAGTCAGCATTCTCCATGAATCCAACCAGAAATTTAAAGAACACAGATAAAACTTTAAAACAATCTTTCAGTTCAAGTTTACTCAATCTGATTTAATACTTTAAGCTGATATCAGAAGACTGTATTAATACTGGGGTTTTCCCCAACAGAAAAAGAGTTCTTTCTTCCTTACCTCATCATCTTTATACCAGGACAAGCTTTCTGCAGTTAGAACAAACCAGTATTCCTTGGATCCTCCTTTCATGATGCCAATGTTGTTGATGGTGAGCCAGCCTTTCCGGATGACCTATGCAGAGGTGCAGTCAGGTACAAGTTTAGTTCATTACTTACTTGACATAGTTCTGCTGCTCTATTCATTCTTTTAAATAAAGTCTTGCTAAATGAAACAAGAACAGGTGCATTTTTTCAGCCTCTGAGAAACTAAAGAGTTTTTGCAGGTTTCTACCACTCAAAGAAAAATGAAGCGAGTATAATATTTTCAGTACGAAATTTGGAGAAAGAGAGAAGCCTAACTATCCGAATGTTGTACTTGCAGCAAGTATGAGTGTATTAAGGACCACGTAAGCTTGAAGACATTTATTTGCTGTATAATAACACATTGTAAAAGTCCATACAACTTTATCTCTGACTACACTGTTCTGGTCTCATTTTTCAGGTCATCTATAAACGTGGATACCAGGAAAATTACCTAGATTCTGGTAAAGTGAGGGGCTTCTGACACACAATGGGAATTTTCAGAAATGTCTGTATGGAGTGACAAAGTGGAGAGGTCTTCTAAAGTTAAGTTAAAATTAAGGTAGGAAGCAGTAAGGAGAGGCATATGAGAGCCATTTTCTTTTCACAGGATAGAAGAGAAAAAGAAAATAAGAAAAAACCTATGGCAACAATAAAAATCAGGGGGAAAATGGGCAAACCAAACTTGGTAGAATTGATACAAGCCAAAGATGAAAGAACAGATGGGAACATAACTCTAAATACTAAAACCAGGAGGCTACATCATGCACAGAGAAAGGGGGACAACAGAAAACCTAAATAAGGCAACTCGAGAGTGGAAGAAGAGAGAATAACCATGAAAACTCATTTACAGATCAGACAGAAACTTTCAATTTTATTGAAACAGTCACTGTTTTCCAATGTAAATGAGAAAGCAAACATTCCTTCCTATCATGCTCTGAACAAGACAACAGAAATCTCCCAATCACACGGATGCAAGGAACCTCAACTCTTCTCTTTTTCCCTGCAGCAACAACCTTCACTTGCCTATGAAATACTGAGATGGAAAGAAATGCTTGAAGAAGCCCTTCAGAACCCTCTCAACAAGTCCCACAGGCACTGACTTGTGTCATCAAACATAAGCTTCCTCTTGTATTTAAAAAAATATATGAGACAAACATTCCTCTCACAGAGCTTTACAAGACCAGTAACTCCAATATCAACAATTCACCAAAGAAGAACATGGCTCACTATCTATTCCTTGCCATCTATAAAAGTTTCAGAATGGGAATTCACTCATTTTCAGCCTGGATGTTCATGTAAGATCCTAAAAAACCCAGCTTTGGCTTTGCACAGAGCAAGGGACTGAATTATATTTGATAACTAAACAAAAGAACAGATCAGAAGTTGCACCTGAAAAGCAGGAAACTGTATTGGGAATGCACATAATCCAAGAGTATCAATTTCATTCCAAGGAAGACAAACGTGTTTTCCCACTTTTACCATCCAGGCCAGCAGCATAAGAAAAGCCCTGAAGATCCAAAAAGAGTCTCCAAGTTTTCAATCTGTATGAAAATCTCTTAGAAAGCATTGATTTGCCTCTGAAGCCACAGTAAGGGATGAGAAAACGGGACATGACTCCTGTAAAGAGACTCAAGTGTGTGGCACAGGCAGATTGGGTGCAACAGCCTGTTCCACAAAGGTTTCTACAAAAGTGGGTCAGGATTTTTAATACTTGTGTTCATTGGGGGAGGGAAAAAGAAACCTAAGTGGAGAGGGGCATTAGTGAGTACAGACATGGAATGCTTGCCTAAGTGCAAGTTAAGGGAAACATACTGATAAAAACTTGATTACCCATCAAATCCTCATTTTATTTTATGATGTTTATTGAAGCAAGCTTTTAACAGGAAACAAGTAACACATACATATAGCCAGTGTACTGGCCTTCAGGCAGCTGCCACAGGACAAGCTGTGAAACCAAATGATCTATTTTTTCTTTCTGGACTGAACTATACAAATGCAAAGGAAAAAAAACACTGGGGAAAAGCAACAAAATTAAGGTACTCCATTCACTTGAACTTAGTTCTGCAGCAAGGGGAGCTATATCTGTGTAGCAGACTAAATCCTTCACAGCACAAGTTCCCATGCTATAAAGACACTGAAATAAGAGGCTGGGAGAGAGGATGCTATTGAACTACATTGTCTGCAATTGAAAATGCCATGGTGCTTCATATGAAGTTCATATCCACACATGGGAAGCCCAGGCAGCCTGACCAGCACCTGGTTTGGAGAAAACTGTTTTGGAGAAATATCTCAGGGAAAGTAAAAGATTTGAAGACAGATGTCAGTGAAGATAAAGAAGTGGTTTCTAGAAACAAACCAGTAAGGAACACTGGAGTAGCAGGTTCAAGAACCTTGCAAAGGGAAAGGAAGTAGCACTCTCTGCTTATTCCATCCACGCCTCTCCCTCACCATTACCACAGGCCCTGTAACATCTTAGTAAGAGTCAAATTTTCACAATTTGACAAAAAGGCAGTTGTTGTAGAGGTCTCAGAACAGACCAAGCCAACATTTTAAAATCTAAACTATACAAGCCATTTAAAAAGTACTGAAGGTTTCAATACTTCTAAGGTAGGAATTGTGTCATGCTCCAGTCCAACACATCTCCACATAAACATGCAACCATCACGGGGTGTGGACAGAAAAAAAGCTGGCTTGCTAGGACAGTCCCTGGTCACTGTCTTGTAAAGGAAGGAATTTGCCAGTTGTTTCCTCAAAAATCCTGTGTGCCGAGGATTAGATCCAGCTGTCATTCCCAAACAACCCTGCATGAAGAGCAGGACACCAGCCTACAGCAATATCCTGGGTGTGTGTTTTTCATGTGAAATTCCTAGACCTGTTTACCTATACCCCTCTGGGAAAACAGGGTACTGAGTCCTCTAAAATACCCTGGACTCTACAACAGGTCATAACTAAAATACTAGGAAGCTGTTCCAGGTGACACCAAGAGGGAGAAGACAAGTTTAGTGTGCTAAGCCTTATGTCCTTTTCATTGAATTTTCCTGTTTCCCATGCACATTCTGTTAACTACAAAAAGCTACGCTTACAGAAGACTCAGCCTCAGTGTTAGACATAAAGGAGAGGGAGATGTTGGATCAAGGTCTAATGCAAGACAAAGTGAGATTAAGCAACATAGTTTCACTTTCCAAAGAAGCTGAATTACATCTTAGACTCCAAAAAAATTCTCAAAAAAAAAAAAAAAACCCTCAAGCTATATTTTAGAAGTGTTCATCCACAGGCAATAAGAACGTAAAATTTTCAGAGATACTTTTGAAGTTAAAAAAAGCTCTCATAGAGAGTTATCGTTTTCAAGTTTTTTTAAACCGTTGTGTTAGCTATGTTTTATAGTACTTCAGTTTGAAAAATGAAATGACTGTGTTTCATTATTGTTCTCACTAGGTCATTTTCTCATTGGGTTGTATCTAAGAGATCCATTTCAATATTTTCTATCATATTTCTAAATGACATTCTGGGCAGAGCGGATGTTAGTGGCATGAGTTATTAACCTCAGGAAGGTGAAAAATATGGGCACAGCCAGAAGCTACTGGAGACAATATTCTGACCGGTAGTTGGATTCCATGCACAGGATGAACAAGAGATGACACAGTTCCTTCCTTCAGAACCCTGATACCTAATCTGGGAGACTGAAAAATGAAACTTAGAGGCTCTGAACGTACACGAACAAGCCAGAAGGAAGTCATTTTCTCATAGTTCAGCTGCTCAAAACTCAAATCATATTTGTTGTTCTTACTCTCCACCACTTCATGGATAAACAGGAAAGCAGGATTTGACACAATAACCCCATTTTATGTGTTGCTACATGACATTAATTGCATTAAATCAAATAAGGCATTTGTAAAAGAAATATATTTAAAGAAATGGGACACTTTCTGGTTCTCTAAAGAAGCATTTGAAGGATGATTTCTAAATAAGTGAGATACATGAAATTGGGCAGACAGAAACACAAGTGTGAGAATCACGAGACTGGACACTCCCACAAGAACACAAGCAGCAGTACTTGTTAATATAACACCATTAAAGTTGTGTTGCCTAACTCCATTGAAATAATTTTTACACAGAACACAATTCCCAGTACCACTCTATCTTCCAATCCCTGTCACTCTACAACACGTGCTACCAAATAGCAAGCAGATTGAGAGAATAAAAATTACAAAAACTACTCTGGGAGGTGCCCTCTACAAGCTATTGGTTCTTTGGATTCAGTCATGAAGATCCTCACACTACAGAAGCTATAACGTATTAGAGGGAAAACCTACTGCAGTTATTTCACTGTAATTTGCCAAATGTCACAGCATAAACTGATCAGAAATGTTCTGGTACTGAATACAACCAAGATTTTGTGACATTGCCTCCCTACAAATCACTGTACAATATATTATATAACTTAAACTAGTGACAGTGGCTGAAGTCCTAAAAACATGTCTGCTTTAAAGAAAAATTTGGTCTTTACTGGAGCAAAGCTCTCAGGGGTAAAAAACTGAAATATGCTTCCAAATATAGTTAAACAAAGATGGCGGAAAGTCACCTCAATCTAAAAAATAAATAGTAACCTAAAAAATAAATAGTTAAAGGCCATTTAGAACAGCAATACTCCTCTAGACTTGATAAAGTGAAAATTCAAAACCAGCAGATCTCGTGCTGATAAATTTTGAAATATTATTGAATGTGTTAGCTCACAGCCACCACCTCTTTCATAGAAACACTGACATTTCTTAAGAGAACAGCTTTGTCGTGATTTTTCATGACCACCTCACTGACCATGGAACAAGTCTCCATTTCCATCTGGTTGCTTAAAAAAATTCTATAAACATTTTTTTCCTGGGTCATGCAAGATAACAGGATTTAAGTATATGTGAAGAAAAGAAAAATCAAAGTATGCTGCAAAGCAAGATTACAAGAAAAAAAAGAAAAGAAAAAAAGGGGTTACTAGGGAAAAAGTTACTTATTAGAACTACAGTTCAGGCCAGCTGATGGGCTCTGAATGCTACTTGTGTCCAGAACAAATGAATCAGATTGTTGGTGTAACACTGTAAGAGAGGCAGGTCAAACAAAGCCCTCAGACCCAAACCTCCACATCACTTGGAGAGTGCCTTAAAACTCACAGTTCACATTAAGGCCCTTCTCCAGTTACAGGGCTACTTCAAGCACAGCAGCAGATTTTGCCACAGAAGCAAAACACAAAACAGAATCTCCTATAAATTATATATAATCCTCTATAATTTGAGTGTCTTGCATTCTCACACACATCAATTGGGCACATGGAGCAATGATACCTTCATCTTTAAAGCTTTATCATGAAGGGGAGCTTAAAACATTGAATTTTAGTCACCAAAACAAATCTCAGTACACAACATCCACAGTTCAGAGTGGGTCAGCTTTCAGGAGCCAAACCTTGCTAGTGTGCTGTGTAAAAGCAAGCACTGCATGGATTACTTCAAGCAAATGAGAAGACAGACTAACCTGTGGCTTAGAAAGAAACTTTGTGGAGTCAGGTCAAAACCTCAGGCGGTAGCAAAGAAAAGACAAACAAAAAAGGCCAAAGATTAAGCGTGAGAGGATAAATTAGTAGTAAAGGAAAAAGGAGAAAAACATGTTAAGAGGAATTTGCACTATTGTCCAAAATTAAGGTGTTGCTGTGCTCATCTTATTTCCAAGATACACAGAAATAGTTAATAGTTATCTGCATCATTCCAGTTCAAAGCAAGCTACTAAAAAAGAAAAGCAAGGTATTGCAAATGAGCCTCCCACTATTTTGGGAAAATTCAGTGATCTTGATCTCCCCAGGGGATTCAATTCAACTGCTGCTAAAATCACTGCTGCCTAGTCCTTTTTCCATAACTGAACATTAAGTTTAGTTTAAAATGGTAACTTATAGAATTTGATGATGTGGCAACAAACTGAAAAAATGTATATTTTTATCACGGATATTGCCAAAGAATACACACAATACAGAAATTTATTTCTTACACCTAACCACCACTGACCCAGTAGTAACTTGTTATAAAATTAACTGCAGTTTAGACAATTAATTCTAATTAGTAATATTAAAGACATTCAGATATTTATTTACTCATGAAGTGGAAGGGTTAGAAAAGAGTCTGTCCGTGATATATTGATCCTCCTGGTGCTATGAAAAGAATGCTAAAAAGGTTTTAAATATTTTAATTCATAAAACTCACTTTTTCTATCAGAAGTCATTCCTTGACATAAACAAAACACCAGCAACAGTACCTGTATCCATAAACAGCACGTTCATTTACACAAGAGCTAATGTTTCCTTTTGGTTACCAGAAACTTTGCCCACCTTTCAAAGAGAGGTTTACTATGAATAGAGGCACTTACATCAGATAAAAACTGCTTTCCAGTTATATAATAAAATAAACACCAATTAGTCATTTTAGTTTGAGAAACTTGGTAAATTATAAAAATATTAATTCTATGCAAAGTCTTCTACAACATTTTAAGTTATACTAGTTCAGACTGGTAACAGCAGGTTAGTAGCAGTTAAGTGATGAACTGCAATTACACTTTGTTGAGGAACTGTTACAGACAAGACAGCTTAACATTAAATAATTTAGCAGCAAGTATTCGACAAACCAATGAGTTAGAGACAAACTTTGCCCTCTGAGAAGCTAAATGAAAAAGCAACAATAAAGCTTACAGAACTTAGCTCGTACAATTTGCCTTGAAGGCGGTAGATTGGTTCCCTGAAATAGCAAATTGCAAAAATGAAGTTTTATTTCAGAAACATTTTCTCATTCTTTTCAACTCCAAACAATCAACTTACAAACATCTGTTTATTATCTCTACAATAAAAGGTTCAGCAAAGTCCTTTATACCACAAGTAACCACGTTTCAACATTGAATTTAAAACACCAAGCTTTTTCTTCACTTCTCTAGAGAGAAAACATTCACTCAATTAAAAAATCATTCATTTTATTTGTGTATTTTTGAAGAGCCAGATAATTGGTCGCTTTTCCTTTTATGGGACACTCCAAAGTGATGACAGTCGTTGTGTTTGACACATGTTCCGGCACAGCTAGATAAGAAGGAAATCTCTCCTCAGAGGGGAGAGGCTGGTTTTTGAAGCCATTGCAGTGTTTAGATCTTCCAGGTTTTTTTTCATTTTAATGCAAACTATATATTACATCAAAAATGCCACTCATGCTGGTCAGGCTGTGGGGAACCATCACATCCAAGAAGTTACTGGATTAAAGAAATATCTTGAAAATAACTAGCAATTTCTTGGTGAGAGGAAGAGATTGAATTTCTAGCCCCAAAAAGATGACTAGAACTCTTGCCAAGAACTCTTGTCTACAACAGCAGCAGAATAGGAGACTTTCATAAATTTCAGGTTTATCACTTGGATCTAAACTCAGTAGCCACATTTGAAAACCTTGATCAGGAGGTGAAACGTCCTGAGCATTGTTTGACCAAATTGCAGAAAACATCAGGAAGATGTTCAATACTGGTAAGTATACAAAATTTCATTGTCTTATTTTTACTGCTCTTTTTTATTTCATTCTCAAGTATGTACTAGTTCCACAACAACTTTTTTTCTGTTTAAGACTTTGCAAAACCCTCAAAGTGCGCAGAAACTCTCCAAATTGTAGCATGTTCCTTATTTTCATCTCATATTAAGAAGAGGACTGATCCTGCCAAGTACTGAGAACCCCTGGCCCACACAAAAGCAGAGAAAGAAGGCAGGCTCAGGAGCACCAAGCACTTTGCAGAAACAATCCCATATTTGTGACAAAAAGAAACAAACAATTTCATTAATGAATCTCAGTGAAGATGCTAATTAATCTGAGAACATCAACCAGTTATTCTTTGTTTACTTTGAGAAAGGCCTATGGTACATAGTTAACAACTGTGCGAAGTCAGCTGAAAGGTTTCAGAAGAGGTAAAGGCAAATCCACATTTGCTTGCTGACTTGCCCTTCACTGCTGTTGAGCTGTGAACTCATCAGAAGTAGCAAAACACAACGATAAAGCACACACAGGCAAGTACTCACCAGCGTTTGGGATTCTGAAATTCACAAGTTTGCAGTTAATGACAAAACACTGACGTATACCATGAGAGATTCAAGGCACTAAACAGCATGGGAGGGAAGACATTCACCAGGGGGGCAAGCAGCAGCAGAAATGCTAAACAGTAAACGATGATAACAATGGAAGTCAAGTGGCTTTGAAAAGTTCAGGAAAACAAGGCAATGAGGACACATTTATGTATGCTTGAAGCAAAAAAAGGTAAATGAGACACTTAAAACAGAAAATGCAGCCAAGAAAACCAAAAACAGCTTGGATTAACTTGCACATGCCATTATCCATTCTCTGTTAGGTGCCTACCTGATTTCCCACTGCACTTTTGTTAACCTGACTGCTTCTTTGTTGGGCACTAAGGGAAGCAGAGGAAAAGAGTTATGCTGAAGAAACCTGAACTAAGCCAGTTCCTGAGGAATAATTTAGCAACAATAGTTACTTTTGATTCCAGCAGAGAAAGCTAGATTAATACAGCAAAAGAAACACAGGAAAATTATTGCATATATGTGCATATTTCAACTGCTTTTCTGCCTGATTACATTTGCCTGCTAAGGACAGAAGGGACATGCACAGCAGACAACTCCTACTAATCATCTGCTTTGCAACAACATCCTTCTTGGATTGGTAAAGGTTACTAAAAGCACAGAGAAATTATGGCTCATGTGGGTAACTTTGGAAACATTACTCTCTATAAATATTCAGAAGAGACAAAAAGCAAGCCATTTCTGTTATTTACAGCAGTACAACAAAATCCTCCCCTGCTGGAGGCTCCTTAATAGCTTTGTCTTGACAGTTTGTTTTGGATATTATTCTAATATTTATATGCACTTTGCGGGTGTAAATATAACCAATGGATGAAGCCATCATAAAGCGGATGGTAGTTTGTAATGTCTTCTTCAAAGCTGAAATCTTGTAAGAATAGAGCACATTTGAAATTAAACCATATTTAAAATATTTTGCTCAATTCTTGAACTTTGGTTATCCCAGTTCCTGAAACAAAACACACTCCTGTCTCAAAACCAAACAAGTTGCCATTAATTCTAAAAGCATTTGCATTATGTGGCGGTTTGTGTTAGGCCACAGAATTAAAATATTGCTGGAGAGAAGAAGAAAAGCATTCAGAGAGCAGGCTTTGGCTACTCAGCCACCAGCACTTCACTGGTGACAGGAACTTTTGTTTGGATTAGATTATACCATTTCACCAGGCATTGATTAACTGAAGAAAAAAGCATCCATATTGGAGCAGCCACAACTGCTGCTCTGAAAGAGAAAGGCAGAGAGGTGTGCCTGGATCAGAGCCTCTGGGCCAATCCTGCCTCTGTTTGGGGCACAGCTGCTGCTCCAGAGAACTGCTGAAGCACCAAACTCAACCCTTGTCCCAGTTCTGATCCTGCCCTTTGGACCACACTATCAAACCAGCAATCCACATGCTGTCTGTGAGAAGATCCCCAAGGATATCTATTCCATGTGCCTACTTACTGTGTTTAGCTCAATCATCCTGATCCTTTCCAACAAACAACTCTGCATGTCCCTGGTGCATCATCTAAGCTGCATAAGGTCTAGTACATAAATTATGATTAAATAAAGTGCACACAGAAGACACACCACTAACAGCTGTTTGTTTTCTTAATTTTATCACCTTAGAAAAGCTAATTATACCATTAACACCATACTAAGAAACCCATGCCTTTTAGAAATAGCCCAGCAATTGGTCCTCTACTTAATGTTCTAAATACAAATTACTCTTTATGTAGATTGAAGCAAGTAGGTGTTCTTGAGTTATACCAACTGGAAACAAACCCAAGCCTAGAATTTTGCCATTTGTTCTGCCAAATGAGACAAACATTAATATTCTAAGATTTTGCAATTTTATAACTATGCAAATTTGTTCTAAATACTGGCATTGTTAAATCCCTCTCAAGACAATTCACGTTGCACTGTACCTGCCTCAGGTCCTGCAGTGCTGCAGGGTAGTTTGTAATGTCTTCTGCTCATATTCTTATGACCAAGGCTCACAGGACTTACACTGTTAAAACTGCAGCCACATGAGAAAAGGGGCTAGAAGGCTCAGCAAAGGAAAGGAAACACCAGGGAATCTGGGCAATCTATACTCCAGGATGTTTAGATACTGCAGAAGCCCCCATGCTACCCACTTTATTTCATTTTCCAGTTCTAACACAAGTGCTATAATAATAATACACTTACAGTTTCAAATTAGTATTTTCTCCTGTTTGTCTCATAAGTGAATGTATTTTAAATTCTTCTTGGCTATACAAATTTTCTCTTTCAATTGAGCAGAAATCAACATGGATACTTTCCTTCCCATCTGTTCCAACCTAGAGAAACCCTTGCTTAAACTTACCAGTGAACTTAAGCCAAAAGTCACTTGTTATCTGCTTATGCCTCATACACAGCACCTGGGGATTTCTAGAACTCAGCTGGCAAAAGAGGAAGCAGCTTTCCCAAGAAATTGAACTCAGGCATTGCAAAGACACAGCAGCAAGGACCATGGAGGCTGCAGGAGCAGCATCCACAAGGGGAATTTTTCCAGCGGAGAAACATAATGAAATAACTACAGATACCCCTGGAACTCCAGAATCCAGTACTATAAAATATTCAAAGTTCCAACTTGCCACAAGGAAAAGTCTTTTCACAGTGAGGTGATGAAAGCATTGGAACAGGCTAGCATAGAAAGGCTGGAGAATCTCCAATTTTGGGAATTCTCCAGATCTGATTGGACAAAATCCTGAGTAACCTGGTCTGAACTCAGCATGGACCCTCTTCTGACAACAGAGGGAGGTGGGACTCTGTGACTTCCCAAGGTCACAACACACACCATGAATATACATGGAGTGTTTTTAGCAGCCTTTTTCCTGTCAGAAAAGGATGAAGACTAGTAAATAGGCAGGTTGTTATCTTGACCTCTAGAAGGCCAGCTACCATTCCTACAACATCCTGTCATTTGTCAAGAGAACTGATAACAATATCTAGGACCTGCAAACAATTCTAGAGAAAGTTGCTCAAACCAAACACATAAACAGTGCCTGGCTTTGCCTCCTCCTCTCTCAGCTTACTGAACTCCATGTTTTAAACCTTCAAGGCACACTGCCAAAGATGTGGACCTTCCTTCATAGTGCTAACTAGAATAGGCCAGAGTCAAATACATACTGTGGTGCCAAAATTTGTTGCTAGCATCTCACACGGCCAAAACCTGTTGCGATTCCAATCACTGTTACAGCAAATACGGCATGAATATGTCTGAAGGAAAATTTATTCTTCAAAGAGTGAAGACATCTTCAATGTTTTTACTAGTGTCAAAACGTTGGTATGAAGTCCCTGAGGCACAAATTGCTGGAAACTGAGAGAGAATATTCTGGAAAATATTCTCACAGCCTTTTCAATTAAGCGAGGAGAACGTCAAACAAGGCCCTGCAGGGCATTCTGCTACTATTATTCTCTGCAGCCAAACAGCAGGCACACTTAGAATTCAGTGACATCCATTATTCTGAGCAAAACTGTTTCACACGGAATCACAGCTCCCAAAGTACACATTAATAACAATGTGGAAAGACCACCAATATCCATTTCTGTGGTCCTGAAATACGTGTGATTCCAGACCAAGACATAAGCTTCAGCTTCAGTGAAACCAGGCTTGTGAACTGGGTGAAGACTCCCCTGCAACTGGGACAGAGTTCAACATTGTGGATATTGAGAAAGAGCATGGTCCTGCATGTTTGGGACTCTGCAGCTTGGATCTTCACTGTCACACTTCAGGACTTGTCTTCTGAACATCATAAAAAAACTCCAAGCAAATAAACAAAAAAGCCTGTCAGTGTCTTTATAACAAATTTTCCATATACTTACTTTGCAAAGCCAATGAAGTCTTCATGGTTGGTGTTGATATAAGAAACCTGGATATCAATGAGCAGCAGCATCTATTATGGGAGACAGGAGAGCAAAATAGGATGGGTAAGGTGGAAGAGGGAGATTGAAGAAAAGGAAGGGGGGAAAAAAACAGAACTCTTGAGTTCTCTGCATTACTCCATATTATTTTCATAATTGTTCAAGCCAAAAGCAATATTTTCTAAATTCCACCGCTTCTGTTTCTGTGCTTGTTTAATAAGTTAGACTACAGAAGTCCTATTCCCTTTTCCTACTTTTTTTCCTAACAGACCTAATTTTTCATGCTCTTGGCCCTTGTCCATCCCATTAAGATCAATCATACATGGGGTGAGAGAATTTTAATAATTATATAGCACAGATTTCAGCTCTGCATTTTGCAAGTTAAGCAAAATTCTGTCTACCTGGAGCATTCCAGCCAAGCTAGCAAGAAACCTAAACCTTAAACCTAAAATCCAGGTACCTAAATTTTCTTATGTACCACACAAAGAAGTGATAAGTAATCCAGTCCTGGCCCAGAAAATGTCCAGTCCAGGTACCAGACAGCCATTCTAGTGTGCACATCTGGATTGAGAGATGGGCTAGCAACAAAATAACATAATGGTTTGCATACTTATCACTTGTCAGTCCTTCAGTAGCCCACAGAGAATTTGATTCAACCTTGACAATCTAACTCAGCAAAGAACTTGCCAGGATATTAGCAAAAATTCCGTCACACCCTTACACAGGCTCTGGAATATGCATGAGATTGCATTTCACCCCTATCTTTTCAGACTTTCGTTTATCAGAGGGAGAAAGAAAGGAACCTATTGTTACCAAATGGTAGCATTTAATCTCTTCAACCTTATTTCTGCACATTTCCTCAAATAGCATCACTCCCAAATTCTTCACAATTTCCAGAAGATATCAGATGCCTCACTTAGACTCAAATCCCCACTATTTTTTTGCTCCATCTCTTACCTCTGAAAATATTCTCACTAGTGTTTTGATTTATTAAGGACAACTGCTAACAGCATAAACAATGATGTGAATGTGACAGTCACCTATTTGGTCAATATTTGGCATTTACAAAACGCCTTATATTGTTCACTGTTCTGAAATTGTGCATACAATGAAGAACAGGAAAATAAAACTCAATTATCTTAAACAACTTGTATTTTCTCCAAATTTTTGAGATAACAGTGTTCTAACTAGAACTCCCTGCAAGTAAAAGCCCAGCTAATAGTTTTTTTTTTGTTGTTAAATTATTTTGATGACTACATTTGCAACAGAGATTAAAGCAGCAGGACGTGTTGCACAGCTCCCTAACTTGCACAGGGACAGGACTAGAGAGCCAGGAGTCCAGAACAGCTTAGGAGCTCTGCCGAGCTCTTCTCCCCCAAATATTTCTATTGTCACACTCTGCACCCTCCAGACAATAATTCCTGATTTCACTTCCAGTGGATTTCCTCACATGTAATCTAAGATTTGCAGCTTTCTGAATTTGGAACGATTGGCTGGGTGATGAATGCTTTAACCAAGTTTCTCTGAATTTTTATTTGGTTTTTAGCTCTTTTTGAACTTGAAGGAAAGCTTGTCACTCCCTCAAGGGCTCCAGTCCAATTGTTTGTGAGCCTCACTGTACTTAGCGTGAGGGGTGGCTGCATGGGATGGGTATGTTAAAAACACCTGGAAACAAAGCAGAAATAAACTATTCCTGTGGGCATTTGTTTAATCAAAAATTGATTTCCCACAAACATCTCTAGTGGCACAGCTAAGAAGTTGGCACACTGGCACAGGAACAAGCCAACACTACTTTAAGCCACTACTTAACCTTTCTGTAACAGTTCTAGTCTCTGCCAAAGCTCAATTGTAAAGAAGCAATTTGTCTTCCTCTCTAAAATGTACAGCCCATTTAAAACAAAAATCTTCCACTGTCCTACTGCACTTTGTATCTAAGAACTATTCTCCCTCACACACTTCCCCAAACTGTCACATCTCCTATTTATTCTCACCTGATCCTTGGTCTTCTCTTCTCTTTCACGAATGTAGCCAGCAACAATTCTTTCTGTTTCCTCACACAACCTTGGATATGTTGCCAACTGAAACACAAAATTAATAGAAACTTACACCTGCAGAGGGGGTTCAGTGCAATACAAACAGGGGAGCCTCCAGCTTTCCTCTTTGGAAGAAAAATATTACAAATGCTTGGGACTAAACGTTAACCACACTGCAAAGCAAGCCTTACTTGCTGTTATTCATAAAGACTGGAGAGACCTAAACCCCCGGATTGTTGCTGTTCTTTTCCTCCAGGGAACACTGAGGAAAAGACACTTTGGACATATGAAACACAGTCTATCAGGGGTGAGGTTTTTCTCTCCCCTACTGTGCCTAATTCCAGAGTGGTGCTCTAAATGATTTCCAAATTTCTTGTTCTTAAAAGGCTCCATCTTGTGGCAACATCTTTACATAACAATACTGAAACAGCAAAATACAATGGTAAATTTGGCCAATACCACTGGGAAGAGCATCTGCACAGTTACTTCAAGTGACATATCTTCCAGGCTTTGACAAAAGTGAAAAAAAAAAAACCTGGAAACTCTGCTGAAAATATACCAGAGAATCTGCTTCTCTATGTTCTTTGTCTTTCCTGTTTTAATAAATATCTTCTTTACCTGCTCATTGGTATAAAAAAAAAAAATTATTTTTTCAGAAAAAATGCAAAGGATGCAAGAGAATATTTCTCAACAATCGCATCATACCTGTTCTCACATCCCAGACCCACTCCTGTACTTATTATTATGGGGTACCCTGCACTGGGATGGTGGGACCGGCAGATGGACAGGTGGGACAGCAAAAGCAGCCAGTCAGCTAAAAAGTGAAAACATGGTTTTAAAGAGGAAACTGAGGGCATCTCTTGACTCAAAAACACATCTCATCATAAGAATCAAAACAAAGGAATCAAAAAAATGGACTTTTCCACCATTACGTTGCTTGGAGAGCTTTGCAAAAGTTGTATTTACTTGAGGAAGTCCTACTCTGTCTGTCAAGTGACTGAATCAGAAATCTCTTGTAATACCATAAAATGCAAGACAGGCTTTATATTATGTACTATATCATTACATTTTACTTACATTACCAGATCTATGTGCAAGCTACCTTTTTAGTGCATTTCTTCACAGTGTTGATTAACTCTTGCATCACCAGATCCACACTTTTTAAGCAAGGTCCTTTCAGCTTAACTATCTGTTTTTTGACAATGGCTTCAAACGCCATATCTGGAGTGAACAAACCTGTTCTGTGGACATAGAAGAATATGTAAGACAGTATCAAAAGCATTAGGCAAGGAAGATTTCTTTTTTTACTAAATTGCTGCAATCTTCATTTTCAGAGTTGAGTTATAACAATCCCTACACAAACAGACTTAAATTTGCTTCTTTCTCAAAGAAAGTGTCATTCTGAATAAGAATACACAAGTAGAAACATGCTTGAAAGATGAAACTACTTCAAGAGGACTGCAAGAACTCTAAGGAGTACTGATACAATGCTGTAAAGCCTCATCAGGAGTGCATCAAACCTTAGGGATGAGTGGCAGCTGCAGCACCCCATGTACAATCACTTGCATAGCAAATCCGTAAGAATCCTATGGCTGCACTTTTCACCCACATCAGAAAATGAGGTTCAGTTACTCAGAGTCTGACATGGAGAATTTCACAGTTGGTCACTGCAGAGTAAATGAATCTCTAAACAGCAACCCTTCAGACCCAGTTCTAAACAAACAGGCCTCACTTCTCTTTCAAACACTGTTCTCCAAGGTCTACCTTGGCTGATAAATTATATTAAAAATCAAACTCTAAAAGCATGCCCAAAATCAGTTCACTATGATAAATCAAGATCTCTCTAGCAATCAGGCAAGGAAGGTTCAAATACTGCACCATGGCTACCAGAGTCAACCACCTGAGAATTTACTGATCAAGTAACACAAGAAACATTTCCCAAAACACTGAGAACAACAAAGCTTGTAAGCAATGCTTTGGAAAGATATTCCACCTGTATAATGTGACCAGGCAGGAAAACATGGGAATACTTGCCTGATGCCATGTATGTTCTTGATGGCATAACTTATCTCTCTCCGCAGTTCCTTCTCATTGAATTCCATCTAGAGGAGCAGCAGCACACAACAGCATATTAGGGGAAGTTTTTAACAAAACATAAAATATCACCACTCCCTATATAACCATAAGACAAGCAAGTTCAACTGTAAAAATAGTCATTTGTAATTACACTAAACAATGCATAAATATTTTAAAACTTTTTAACACTAAGGCTACAGGCAGCAGTAAATATTGTTGAAAATCACATACTCTTCCATTCCAGATATACTAACAGCTGGAATGATTTTGAAGAGTTGACAGAGTAAGCCAGAAAGAGGATTTGGAAGGCTCCACTTTTTTTTTTTAAGCCTGGTTTCTTAAAGTGGTGCAACTTCTGTGATTATGATCTGTTTATCCTCCCCTTCCCATTCTACAGTTTTCAACTAAATTTAAGAGAGGAGTTTTCTCAATTATGAAGTTATAAAGCTTTTCTTTAAGATTCTTGAAAGCCAGCTAGCTGGAAGAGAAGTCAGTGTTGTCTGACAAATGATAGGGTCATTACCTAAGTCAAACCATCATAGAATGATTTGGGTTGGAAGGGCCCTAGAGGGCTATTTTCCATAACTCTCATTTTAATAGTTACCAGCTACTTGAAGACAAGTCAAATTTACCAACTGTAACTGTTTTCCTGCCCTATTTAACCAGAAGAAAGATGCCATTTGTGATAAAACAATAGAAGAGCACAGAAAATAGTATGAACTGGGACTATAATTATATTGTAATTCTTATATTTTAGAATTCTTAGCATGTCTCAGTGTCCAATCCTAGAAATTAAGCCAAACATCTCAATTATAACTTCATGTAATTTCTTCCACAGTTAAAAGCGGGTTCTTTCAATCAAATCTTTCCTTGGCTACAGTACTATCAGTATGAACATAAGGATACATAAATAAAACAAAGCACATCAGCAAGATGGATAAATACCTTCACGAGTTCAAAGGGAAAACGTTCATGGAAAATACGATTGATTTTGGCTCCTCCTGAAAGTTCTAGCGTATCAACTTGATCTCCTGATCCTTCAATTCTTTTTTCAAAGTCCACTGAAAACTGTTGTACCATCCTAAATTTCAAAGGAGGGGAAGAAAGAAAAAAAACAAACAAAACCCACAACTATTTAAGCATATTAACTACCAACTCTTACTTCAGTACTATGCAACTAGTACTGCCTTTTAAGACATATTTAGCAATTGCCAAAAGTACCTGTAACAACAACTGATTCAGGCAAGCTGCCAATCCATAGAATCCATACCCACACAGATCCCCCTGTATCCCTTCTGTCTTGCAGGACAGAGTACAGTCTAATAGCATGATGTGAATCAAACTACTAAGCTGATCCAGTGCTGGAAAATTCAGAAGAGATTGGTAAAGTTATTTTCCCCACACCAAAAAGCAAGCCCAAGAACCAGTGCTAACATGGTGATATATCAGTACCACAAGCTCCAGCTTACTTGGCTATGCTTTGACTTCTGCAGCAGGAGCATTCAGAAAAACACACAAGAGTTCTTCCAGTCATGGAAAAGTCAAAGGTGGTGTCCCTCTGTTTTTGCAACCGAAACGTCTGGAGTAAAGTCACGAGGAACTGTCTACTCTTTTGGATACAGTTGTTACAAAAATAAGTAGTGAATCAGTCTTCATCTGGCTCAAGAAAGTGTCTCTAGTTCAGCTGACTATTTTCCCTTCTGAATTCTAAAGTTTTAATAAGATAATTAATCCTGCCCCAATTATCACAATCCAGTGCTATTACCATGTATCCCAGAGAACTGAGTGCTAAAAAACCTCTGAAATCAGACAGAGTAGGAATGTGACAAAAGCCATATAAGAGAGAAGAGCTAGGTACATTTTACACCTCTCCTTCCTTCACACGCTTCCTTTCTAAGAGGTAAATTTTATTTGCATATAAACACAAGTGGCTGCAGAGGGCTACAACTGATGAAACAAAAAACCATGGGAGAGTGAAAATGGCAGATCCTCCAGGTAAAAAGATAGGCAGTACTGAGTGTCCAACATCCCTGGAAATAGGCCAAGGAAGGAAGCAGCATGAAGCAAAGCAACAGGTGCTAAATGGTGTTCAATCCACATCATCAGCATTGTCGTTTTTCCCCAGTGCTGAATCCACAATCAAGACAGGGCTGAGATTCCACTTCCACTTGATTCCAAGTCAGGTGAACAGTCACCAGACAGACTTGTTTCATGGATGAGACCCAAACCAGACAGTGATTAAAGCAGTGAAAAAGCTTTCTAGTTCAGAACTGATGATGATAATCCCCAAGAATTTGCCTCACTGCTTTCTGAAAGCACACAAACTTTTACTGACAACTCCTGCAGCAAAGGTCTGTGGGTCTCAGGTGCACAAAACATGAAGGACACCCATCTCTGATTAATTTTGATCTTGCCATCTCAGAGTTCTTTTGGACAGCCACGTTTTTATACTAGAAAAAGAAGCATTCTTTATTCTTCTTCCAGGCTCCTCATCTTATAGACTTCCCACGAAATGTCTTTCCCTTGATTAAGGTCATCTTTTGGGCAGACAGAAGAATGTGTCTACACAATCATAAGCAGTTTTTTACCTTTGATCATCTCTGCTGCCCATCTTTATATCTTTTCCTTGTTCTGCTTTCTGTCTTTTCTAGGATTACTAAAATTAATTTAGAGAAAATTCTGATGAAATTGTAGAATAAAGTGTTCTGGAACATAAAACACAGAATTCTTTGGAGCTTGTGTAAAGGATCCTTAACAATATCCTAATGTTTAAATTTAAACCAATTAGAAAGAAGGAAAAAAAAAGGCAAAACAAACCCACTCAAAGTGGAAAAGCAGACAAAAGACACTCACTGCAACAGGGCTTTCGTTTTTCTGGTGGGATCTTCTGGTCTGAAGTTTTTGTATACCTCTACTTCATGTTCTATAGAAAGCAGCTGGCTCTGGAGTTTGCTTCTGAAGGCTGGCAAGGTATCCCGAATATGATTGGTAAGTTGCTAAAAAGCAAATAGAAGTCTTTTTATACTGTTAAAAAGATGAAAGCAGGAGCACAACTATTTCCTTCTGACTGCCAACCACATCAGCCATGACCTGTGCTAGTTTACCAGTGCAGTTCCTTTTGATCTCTGATGCAATGGAGACTGTTAAAGAACAATACAATATTCCTGGTGCATACACATTGTAAGGAGGCACAAAAATTTCCTTCATCCTATCACTCACTGAGCCCTGTTACACGTTTGGTTACACCTGAAAAAGTTATACACATTACATGGGTAGTTTGAAATGACCTCTCATCTCTCTGTGCTGATGCCACACACCCATTTTGCTGCTTTTCCTAAAGATGTTTCACAATTCCCTATATATTTGTTCAGCACAACAACTCCTTTAAGCTATAGCCACAAGGAAAAGAGGGACAAGAAAGAGATTCTGAGCACCCACAGCACATTTTTACATAGATATATATGTTTTAATGTGTTTGAACAGCACTGTCCATGGCTTACCTGTGCCATAAATTTCTCAGGCATTGTACGCATTCCTTAATTAAAACCAAACTGGACTTCTTCCACTATGCCTCGAACCCTCTTCCCAACCACAGTCAGACAAGCTATACATTTAGAATGTCACACACTAAAATATATAAACTCAGATTTAAAGTTGCTCAGCAGACTGACAGGCTTAAAATCAAAAGCTGGAGTTTCCCTGGAGCACCACCTTGTGGATACAAAGAAACTGAAATATTACCTGAAGCCACAATAGGTCCCCAATATCTTGAGGACAAAATTCACATACATCTTCCCATACCTAACATTCTACACACAGTAAAGGCAACAGAAGATCAACAGTTCCTACTGAAGTAGGTAAATATTCAAAACAGCTCTCAAAAAAGTTAATAGCACATAAAGCAGTGCAAGTCAGGACAGACAAGACAGTTGAAAAGTATATGCAGCTTGTGCTTCAGTCTCAAAACTAAGACATATGGATTAAACTTTCAAGATATAAATCAAGGCAAAACATTCTAAACAGAGATGAAAATGTAGGATACAAGCAAGTTCTTGCATCCTGATTAAGACTTTGGCTCTGAGGCACAAATAGCATTAGTAGTCTTTTTGAGTGAGCCCAGAGCATTCCATAGCCTGGCCGTCAGTGTAGCAAAAAATTAAGCAGGCCAGCCACTTCGTTTTCTACCTTAATCAGTAACATTTCAGCTGTTTCCAGCTGCTGTCTAAAATGGACAAAGCCAGGCTGACTGGCCATTTTCTATTCCAGATGAAAAGCTGCAATTTGACAGTGAGCTGGAAAAAACAGTATCAAGTTTGACTTGTAGAAATGCCAAAAACACTGGTCAACTGATAAGTTAAATGTAACAATCGTGGAATAGGATGGTGTACTTCCAGGAAGGGAAACAAATCTTATTTTTGATGTTCATATTCAGTATGCTAAAGAACAAGGGAGTACAGAACTGTCAGTGAAAGTCAGAAACTACAATTCACAGCAAGCTTTTGTATGCTACATGTAATATACAGCTTTGTTTTTACCTTGTGCAAATTAAAAACATTGAAAGCAGGAAAGGATAAGTGAGGTTCAGTGACCAACTTCATTACAATTAAGTTTTTATGTTGGCCCTATCATTACAAAGCTGCCTTTCACCACAAAAGCTTCAGGTTTTACCTGGTTTAGAACCTTCTGAAGATATGGTGTTCCCATCCGATCTGCCATGTGCCTGTAGGATGGGTGGGAAAGAAAGAATTTCCTTTCTGCCAGAAGAGCTGCCTTTATGTCCTTCTTCCCATCAATGTCTTTCTGGCTTCTGTTTACAACACCAATATACCCTAAAACAAGACAAAACCGATGAGTAAATCAATGCAGTTATTGCCTGAACTACTGAATTAATCTTAAATAGAACTAGACTGTCTCAGCTCAAACAAAACTTTCCAATTTAGGCATTTCAGATCATGTTCACAAGTAGCATAGTAACCTTAACACTGTCTAAGTTGTTCATTCTGTTTACATATAACAGATAGACTTCCTTCTAAATCACCAATTCAAATAGAAGAATATCTGAAACTCTGGTGAACCCCAAAGAAACCATTTCAAAAATAAACAAACAAAAATAAAACTGAAATACACACACAAGTCTACACAGATAAATTATATGACATGAACAAAATACAAAAAAAATTTCTTCTCATTTGCTGGACAAAGATGCTCCATGGGAGGAGATGGTAGTCTCATCAATAAATTATACTTAGAATCAAAATTCTTGATATTATTAACAGAATGGGCAACTGTGGCAGTAGCTTCCAGAACATGGAAAATTCCTGGGAAGGATCAAAATTTGTTTTAGAGTGAGATTTACCAAAGCTCTGGTGCTTGTTTCTGTCATATGCAAAGAAAAAATACCATTCTTTTGTTACAAGAAATGTGGCAGAGAAGAAAAAAATTGGCTAATGATGTGTGCTGACATTACACTGCATATTCCAGAGGAAGCAAGATTTTTCTAGGTCCAGAAAGGATATTTTTAGCACAGACACCTTTATGTTTGCTGAATAGATAATTATAAAAGCATGGAATACATCAAATCCAGTATAACCTCTGATTCATCTCCAGGACTCCCAAACACCACCCTTATCCAAATAACTTTTTGCACTGCAAAGAATAAAGGCAACTGAACATTCTCACCTCTACGAAGAGGAAGTAGTTTGTTTTCTAGAACTTCTCTTGCATCTGTTCCTTCATCCATCAGATCCAATTTTGTGATCACACCGATGGTCCTAAGGCCTGACCGGGGTGGAGGCAGGAGGAAAAAGTTATTGAAGAATCATTTAGATTCAGAAGAACAATTGCATCTTACAATTATATAATAACATATCTGTGCCCTTCTCAAAGCTTGTATCACACAATAACAGCTACAACTCAAGGTATGATATGTCTGGAAAAGAAAGGAGCATAATTGCCAGTGCTGAAACGTGTTTCTCAAAACTCTTTAACAAGGCTCAGCATCCCTACAATACGACTGTATAAAATCTATGATGTAAGGATCCAGAAATCCCACCAGCACCATCCCCTATTTCGCCCAGTACTACAAAAATTCCTAGATAAGCACTGCTGCACTTGCTCATAAGAGATAGTGACAAAATTTTAAAAATGCATTTACAGCAACAATACCCAAACAATACTGAGCTAACAAACAGTTATATTGGGATGTTGAAGATTGTATGAGAATGTAAATATACATCTATATTACACATTATAAGTTATAAAATTTCCTACTAGAGTTGGTGTATTACTTCTGATGCCTTAGGATTTTGGTTTTTATATTTTTCAGATCCTGTACTGCTTTAGTGTGTAACTCTAAAATTCCATATAGCCTGTTAGCTACTGTTCTCCCATTCTGGTTAGACATAGCAAATCCTCTCTAGGCCTGAGACTCAAGGACACCTTGCTGTCCCAGGTCCCAAAATATGTAAACAAAGCCTCTAAAAAGGGGAACAAACTTGGGGTAATGACATCATTACCTGAAATTGTAATCGGAGAATTAACCCTGATACGCAAATGGACCAAACTTATAAAAGTGTGAAAAACCCGTGACCCATCATCCATTTTGGGTGTAGCCCTAGGGCTCTGACTGCCCATAGTGTACCTTATTGAAGGCCCTTCAATAAACAACCACTTTTATCCTCTTATTTTGTCTAACCTCTGTTTTTAGGTAGCCCCAACAAAGTATCAGCTCCAATGATGTTATTACACTTGAGAACAAAAAGTGGTAACATTCATTTGTGCTTACCCTGAGGGTCCACTTCCTTTGCCAGCTTCAGGGCGTCTGAGTTGGCCAGGTCAGTGTTAGCTGGAGTCACAGCCAGTATCAGGCAGTTCTCTCGAGAGATGAACTGCATTATCATGTCTCTGATCTGCTGCTCAATGTCTGGAGGCTGATCCCCTACTGGCACTTTAGTGATTCCCGGCAAATCGATAAGGGTCAGGCTTAAGACTACATGGACAACACAGATCATAAAACTGGTTAGCACGCCAGACAAAGAGGTTTACCCATCTATGGCTGCAGACAAGCTTTAGTCACATGAAACCTCACATAACTACCTTTATAGGCAGATAAATGTGTCAACAGTTGTCAACGGTTCAAACAAAATACCTGACAATCCAAAAAGAACACTTGTTTCCCCATTGGTCTTTCATCTCTGGAATTATTAGTACTATGTAATACTTGAAATATTGCAACTGGTATAAAATGCTACTTATACCAAATATCCTTGAGGTCTCTAACACAAATGAACACAGCTTTCTAAGCTTTGTCCAACAAGAGGAGCACAGGCAACAGACCACTCTCATTGCATCCTTCAAATAAACCAAAACAGCTGTTTGGATTTTGTTTGTTTGTTTTTTTTTTAATATAGTGTTTCTATGACCATGTTTTCAACCGTGTCTCCAATTAAGAAATTCTGAAAAAACAATCAATAGCTAGCCTAACTTATATAGCAAAACTGTTGTTAGGGGACTTGGGGATATGCTGTTGGTTTGGGGTTTTTTGGTTTTTTTTTTATCTGTAACATCTTCAGAAAAGTCAGAAAGATTAAAAAATTAATCCATGAAGAAAACTTGGTTTACTCTGGTATGATTTCCCCAGTAAAGGCCACAGTGCCAGCTAGAGGCATCCTGGCTTGGTGTATGCATCCTGCTACTGTGGTAACAGGGCATCCTTTAGACAAAAGAGAAAAATGCAATTCCTAGAAAAGGAATACCAGAAGTATGTTTGGAGTCTGGTTAATATAGACAACAGTGGCTGAACTAAAAGACTGATCCTAATCAAACAGAGCAAGAGAATAGGTAGGAAATTTTCACTTTCTCCTGGAGTCAGCATGTTCAACAAACAAGCTCTGAGGCAGGGGATTTAGTTGAGCTTCTCTGCAGTTAGAAAAATCAAGTGCTTCAGCCAAACATACCACTTTTGTCCTACATCAAAGACAGATTCAATGGAAAACATTTTCTCTAGATTGTCTTCATTAAACTGGGCAGATGGCAGCCAGAGGAACCAACTTTGATATATACCAGGGGCCTTCAACAGAAAGCAACTTCAAACACTATTATTGTCTGATTATATTTTTAGTGACATCAAACAATAAATTTCCAGTAAGGCAGGGAGACAGAGTGACTTTTTAGATCAGGGAATTCCTCTGGGGAGTGGCAAAAAGAAGTTTTGTTACTAAGTCCTACTATTGGTCTTTATTAATGAGCTGCTATCTACTGGTAAATGTACTGGGTGAGAGATTGCCTCCATCCTGATGCAGGGTGAGAATATTTTCAAATCAAGAGAATACTGAATGGGACACAGAGTCTGTGTTCTGCCCAGCTCTCATGGCAACAGCTCTCCACCATAGAGTAGTTTCTTCCAACAGGGGAATTTGACCATTCTTCTAGACACACATCCACTTTTGGTTCAAGTCAGCCTCAAACCTTTTCCAGCCCAGAAGTTCAGGCAATAAGAACAGATACAAAAGGTGATGGCTCCACAGACAGAGCTACATAATACGTTTACATGACATAAATGTAAAGTAGAATGATTTTACCTACCATGTGGAGAATATACTCTTAAATTAATAGGAACTGAAGAAATGCCTTTGTTCATTCCTGTTACTCTATCTGTTTCTACTTCAATTTCCTGACGAACTTCATCAAAATCAGTAAACTTCTTCCCTTTGCAGTGCAGAAATTCAGCATACTCTGTCAAGAATATCAATAACAACTCTGTATTTCACAGGCTTATTGACTTGAACACCCACTTTCAAGCCCCCAGTGTTCTTCAGATGTGTGGGCACAAAAGTTCATCATCATGGCTATCAGGAAGGCATTATTATGACTGCACATATGAAAACCAGCCCTCAACAAGAAAGGCTCAGTTAAAAAGTCAAGTTGACTGGATGATATACTGCTCTTATCTTTAGCACATCATCTTCTGGAACAACGTGAAAGATTCAATTAGATGCCACTTACAGTAATAGAATAAGAAACAGATTAAGAAGGAGATTGAGTTTTCATCTGATCTCATTTGCCTGTAATATATCACTAAATGGAAAAGTAATTCAAATTCTGTACCATGAAAGACTTTTAGCATTTGCTTCAAAAACTAACAGCCCATGTTACACACGATTTTAGTAAAGGAATTTGGTAATTTTTTACAAGTTCATAATGAAAATAAAATCACTTAAAAACACTGCAATGTTTTTAACACAGCTTTCTCATTTCCCAAAAGTCTTCTGTAGTCTAAATATCAATCATGTTTACAAGTTTGCAAAAGTGTCTATAGCTGTGATTTTGCTGAAGTGGGAGAACACAAATAATTCCCAAGTCTTTAATATCATACAAGTTGTGTTTTACCTTAGAAGAGCACTGACCAGGAAGCAGAGACAAATAATTTGTTAGACCCAAACTTGACACTAAGTCCCTGTTTTGACTTTTGAATACAAATATTGATACTAATTATTGCAACATTTTAGTTGCCTGCATAACCAAAAGCACATCCCAGGATTTTAAAACTGGAGTTTCTTCTTTCAAAGCAGAACAGTTTATCTACATAGTGAGGCTGCAATCAGAAATGATGACATAAATAGTAATTATAGACAACAACTCACATCCTGTCTCCAGCAGGTCTAAGCAGTAGGACTGGAGAAAGGCTGAAAAGAATGTTGTGCATGTTCCAGCTCATTTCATCCTGCAATCAAGGTCTGATCTCAAAGTTCCTTCTAGATGTTTCTTCCCCAGAAAATGTTACTTGGTAACAAGCCCACGAAAACCAGTGCAAAGAGCTTGCTTGGTACTCAAAGAACGGCAGCTGAAAACAGTACTGAAGCCTGCTCCCCAAAAGTCACTTTATTACTACTACTGACAGATCTGTTAAAAAAAAAAAAACCAAAAACAAAAAGCAAAACAAAACCAAAAAAACCCAAACACCACCAAAAAACCTTCAAAAAACCCCCAAAAAACTAAAAAAAACTACAATAGTTAAAGCAAACTGACAGTCAAAAAAGGGCAGAGTGGAGGGGAAAACATCAAATACCCACCTATCTATGCAGCAATACCATAATCCCTCCAGATTCAAAAAGTAGGAACAGGGAAACTCACCCTTGTTAAGACAAAAAGACATCACTTATTTTAAAAACAAGAGAGCACCTAACAAAAAAACCTTACTTTAAATCCTTTTTTTAGCTCCAGCAGCAAAATGACAATGAATAGGAGTTTTGTTTGATGGTCCACTGTTTATTTAAAAAAAAAAAAAAAAAAAAACAAAAAAAAACAAAAAAGGGAATACTCAAATATTTCAAAAAGAAAAATAATATGGTGAACAAAATAAAATATCTCAGTTGGGAATTTACATTTGTAAAATTTGTCATCTCAAGGTTGGAAAATAGCTACCTAATAAAAAAAAGAGCTGACAAGTGGTTTGTATTTTGTCCCAGTTATTCATGCACTGCTCTTGGCACAAAACACACTGTATTCTTCTTAGGTTTTTTTTTTCCCCAGTGGTTCATCAGATTTTCTCAGAAAATTGTTTCTAAATTCAGTAATTAATAGTTGGTGCCCAGCTGTAATCAGTTGACTAACTCAGCTGGTAACCAAGGAAGCTTTTCTCTTTGTCCCACTTCACACTCAGTAATAGAGTCACTATCTGACATGGCTTCAAAGTAATCCAAATAAAAATATTTGCTACTTGTTAGCTGGGTTAATATTTCTCAAAACTCCTTGCTCCCGGTGACATCTGTGGTGCCAGCAGTGCTGCAGGAATAAACTCGGGAGTGGTTCATAACCTGCGGTGCCACACGCAGCCTACGGAATAAGAATTCCAAGGGACAAGCAGAGCTTTGTTCTGCTCCTTTCAGCCCTCAGCCTGGCCTTGGCAATGATGCCTCCAGCCAGACTGGGGAAGCACATGCTTTAATGCAATCCTCACTTTCCAGCTTTCATACACAGAAGAACACTAAGAAAACATTTTATTTACATTTTTGTGGGAATGGACACAAAGCCAGACAAAAAAAAGTGATCCTGCCTGATGTCTAGCTTTCAGACATGTATTTTTTGTATAATACTGACGTTACATTAAGAGAAAGAATGATTAGGTACAAAATTAATTAAAAGTCTTTGCATGTAAAATACCTCTTTTTTTTCCCCAGACTCATTAAAAGCACCTTGGATAACATAGAATGAAAAGGCTACCATAGCATAGTTCCTTCAGTGCATCCACGAGTGATTAATTATCTCTTCAGTTTTTATTAAATTAGATAAATCATACAAACAAGTGATATGGGATCACATCTTTTAAAATGCTCCTTATTTTTCCTGTCAGTTATATCTCCCTATGCCTTTATGATTTAATCTAGCACAATGTTATATTGTTATTAGAAATAAACAGCCATTGCTGTTCTCAAACCTTTGAAATTATATAAACACCTGAGATATTTCATAAATTTGTCTCTAAGCTAAACAGAGCCGAGTGACAGTGCTTAAAAATACATAAGGGATGTTTTGGAAAACATCCTTGATCCGCATCAGGCTGAGCCCAAGACCTTACAAAGCCCAAAGACTTTACCCTGTACAAAATGATCTGTTACTAGAGGTCAGGAATTCGCCAACATCAGAGACCTGGATTCAGAACTGCTCCCAAACTGATTTCAAGCAGAGGTGGTACAAGTTGGTGGCAGTATCCAGTCTAGAATACTCAAAAGAGGTTGAAAGTGTTCCAAAAAGGTGGCTCATTAAACTGTAGGCCTATAGCAAACATTTTAAACATATGCAGCACAGGAGGAATACCTGCTATTACTGCATCTTCTACCTGCCAGTCCCTTTAAGGAGATGTCACTCAAGCAACAACAGTTTTTTACCTTCAGCAAACCATCTCACAGAGCCTCAGAACTCTTTCCAAAAGAGTGATTTCAAGAGGGTGTTTTAAAAGCATGCAAATAAACATCATCAGCCAAAGTACTTCACCTTTTCTTTGATGATGGACAGCATTTTCTGAACAAAGTAAATGCAGTTAAGTGAATCTGGACCATAGCAAATCATTCAATGGTGCTTCCTTGAAAAGAGAGGAAGTATCAAAAGCCCTTGTTGTCCTACCCAATGCACAATCTCTCTTCTACTTTGCCATTTCGGTAGCTTTGCTAACAAGCTGAAGATTAAATACTCAAAACTGAGGTATTCTACTGCTAACCTTCAAGCAGAAAGGCTACAAGAAATAGAAGTACTCTGGTATTTCCTGAAGACAAAACAGAAAATCCTGGCAATGCAGAGAATTACAAGAGTATCACAGCAGAAGATATTAAACATGGAAAACAGTGCAGATCTGATGAAATTAACTACCATAAAATACCAGGTCATTCTAATGAACCAGTGAAATGGTTCATTAGAAGGGTAATCACTCATACCAGAGGAGGAAAAGCATTCTTTTGGATGCAATAATCTTCCACAATCTTGAAAGTTTTTGTTTGTAGAAGACATTTCTCTCTGTTCTTCCAACCTTTTCCTATGGATGATGCTTTCTATAGTTCAAATCCTGCACACAGCCCTCCTCCAGGTATTTTTCCTAAATTTACAGAGGCAGAGCTGTCACCAGCGCTCTCTCCTTCCCAGGACTGAGAAAAAGCAGAACAACCCTGTAAGACAGCATTTCTGTGATGCATCTTGTACAATGTTTACTTCTGTATTTTGCAACAGCACAAGATCAGTGATCAATCTCTCTGTCAGAGATTCACTGTGGGCACCAGGTCCTTTTCTGAAAACCAACTCTCTCCTCAAATACCAGCCTTTCAGTACAGAAAAAAAAACATATCCCAGCTGAATTTCTTCCTACTTTGGGGATATTTCTCTTCTTTTGCAAGCAATTTGAATTCCAATTCTGCCCTCCAGTATCTTTCATATTCTCACTCATATTTGCCAAACACCAACTTAATAAACACACTCTATTCTGTCATCCTATCAGTAATACAAAATACTGAATATGACCTGGAGGGCTGTCCCTTCCACTCTGTAAACAACTTTGCATCCATTTTATAGGAGTTCTTGCTAAATCATGTTTCCCAAGATTGATTATGGTATTTTAAATAAAAGGAAGATAATTTAAAAACCTTTACTGTACCCAAGATAAGACATCCACTACACCTTAATTTACAGGCCTGCTACCCTGTAATAAAAAAATGTATTGCATCGATATGACAGGGTTATTTCCTTTGATGAGTTTGTGTTGGCTGCTGTTCATCTCAAATACGTTTCAGATTCTTAGTTATTAACTACTTACAGATTCCTTTCTCCCAAAAGTGAACTTTGACGGATGCGTCTGTCACTTTCCTTTATTATCTTTATGAAGATGGGCATATACAGAGCCATTTTCCAATCTTAATGAGGGGATTCCATCTTTCCTAATGTCACTGAGTATCAGCCTGGGATCAAGGGAAAAAAAAGCTTCCAGGCAAAACCACTTGTAAAACCAAGTATTTGTGGGTACCATTAATTCGTCCCAACATGAGCTGAAGTTCATACCCCATTTTGAGGGTCCTTATGGGACAAGTGGCTGAGGCCTCCAGGCCATGCTGCCAGACCTCAGCAGTAACCAGGGTTAGCTCAGATTACCAGCACAGACAGCAACAACTGGGAGATTTGCAGGTGCAAAGGAACGTCTGCACCTTACACTAAGCTTAAATTCAGGTTTCAGGCCAGCAGCACTGTCCCTCTTCCAGGGTATCAGTTCTGTTTGGGTGATGAGCCTTTTGTTGTCTCAGGCAGGGGTCACCCATTGTTACCAGCTTTTCCCCATGCTGGTGTCACTCTTAGCTTTGGGGTACACACCTCAGTAATTTTACTGGTCTCTCCAGCACCCCTGTTTTTCACCTGAATGAGAGTGGGATCCAGGGAATGGCAGTCACTGTCTGCCTTTCCTCCCTGCACAGTGCCCATTCTCTTCCCTGCTATTGGCACCGTGGCATTTTTCTAGATCTTGTCCCTGAAGACCTCCAAATGCCTCCCAGCTGATGAAGTCTCTAAGATCATCTCTGTTAGCTAAAGTAAGCAGTCTAAATTTATTTCATTTTCTGTTAAGGGATTGTTTTTGCCACCAGATGGCAACAGAAGATGGCTATGCTTGAGGAGTAGTCTTGCAATACACAAAATTTGGATTGAAGCTCAACCATTTCAATAGAAAAGAGCATCTGCAAGACTTCAGAAAAAATTAGAATGTCTTTTGAACCTTATGATTTACTTTCTGCTTAGTATTCTAATTAACAGAACTCAAACAAATGTGGGTATTGTACATATGAGTCATTCATCTAAAAACTGTCCACCTCAATAATGATCTTCAAAAATCTGTTAATCTGCTGAAGCAAAAAGAAAATCTGAAATTGCTCCAAAACGAGCTATCAAAATGAGGAAAATAACTCTCCTAGAGCCAGGATATTTAACATGTAAATAACAAATAACAGGATTTATACAGCAGGCCATGTATTTTTAACAAAGAGAAGATCTCCTACGAAGGCTTCACACATTTTTTGTTGCCACTGCTGTTCAAAAAAATGTACTTCCTAATCTTAAAGAATCTAGTCATTATGTCACCTGCACAGGCAGAAGAAAGCACAGCAAAAACAGATTGCCTAAGGTTATACAGAATGTGTGGCAACAGAAAGAAAAAAAAACACACACAAAACCCACAACAAAATGAACAACAACAAACAAAAAACCAACAAGAACACCAACCCATCTCTCAAAATCTCAGAAATTTCAAGTCATTCACTACCTTCCCGAAGCTTACTCAGTAGCACCACTTAAAATATCTATTAACTCCACCAAAACTATTTAATCTTAATGCTGTGTTAGATCAAAAAACCACCAAGCTAAGAACCATGCTCAAAGTTGTGAAACAAAAACTTAGAATGTTGAAGAAATAGGTTTTAATGTAAAAATTAAGGAATACCAACTCAAAGGAAGAAAACCCCACCACCTTACAAGCCCACTCAAACTTCTCATCCCAGGTCAGCTGTGCACCAACACTTGCATCTTAAAGACACATAGAGAAAAATCCTTCTAAAATACATAATGCATTCCTGCTCCTGAAAAGCGATCATGAGCAAGAAAATAGAGACGAGCACTCTACACACACACTGGGAACTGCTGAAATACCTCAACACTGCAGCATTTTAAACAAATGCTGCCTGGCGAGAAAGCATCCTGGAGCTCCCTGGATCTTACACAGCAGTCAAATACTGAAAGAAACAGCATGTTCTTTTGCCTGAATGTAGACATCAAAGTCTCACAAAATAAACTGCTCTCACATCCCATTTCTCACCCAGGAAAAGAGCAGGTGGAACTGCTCCCATGCCCATCCTCTGAATAGGCTAATTTATGCCAGCTGCCTTGCCCACCTTCTTAAACCTGAAGGTGGCCATCAGACAGGTTCCCAGCTGACAGCACCCTGCCCACACCTGTGCCTTCTAAACCTCACTCAACTGCACCTGCCCAGGTGGGACTGTTTCCTCCAAAACAGTCCCTACTCACACCTCCTTCAGAGGCTGGGAACAATGGAGAACAAGCCACAGTCTTTCAGAGGACTCCGAATTCTTTTTCACATCCATATTTTGACTTATTCTATGCTACTTGGTATTTCTCACACTGTCAACCTCAGAGAAAAATACTCAAAACTATTACAGACTGACTTGTCAGTTGCAATATTTAATTAAAAGCATTGTATTTGCCTTCAATATTTCAGCAGAGTACAGTATTTGCACTGGATTTGGAGTGCAAATGCCATAAAGCCATTTAGGAATTGTACTAGTACCACCCAAACATGTCAGGGACTAAAGAAGGTCAGCAGGTCACTGCAAAATAGCTTTGTACAAACTACACAGAACTTTTAAAATAGATAAACAAAATTTAAAAAAAATATCTACTCCACATCTCTCATGAAATACATTTCTTACTATTGAATCATTTAATGTTATCCCTTGCAGAGGTAACAGCTCTTTACCCAGCTGTGTCAGATCTCTCAGATGTTGGAGGGTCCCTGATAACTCCTCACAACCAGTTCCTGCTGCACCCTTCCATGCCATGTCAAACCATAATAATGGATAGTCAAAGCTTTCTCTTTTTGGGTTTTTTTTTTTTTTTTTTATGTGCACAAATGTATCCTCTGCTAATTTTCATCCCTTAGTGCAATGACTCAAAGTTAAATGAAGCTTTAACCACCTATTCTCAGCCAATTCCAAAATGTTGCTGAAGTATCTTGTAGTCACCTGTGCATGCCTGTATAGAAAGTGCCCCCTCTCTCCCAAGGAATACTCCAAGATTAAGAATAGTTAATTTAAACAGTCAAGAAAAATCCTAGGATTAAAAATTAGTTTTGTTTATTGCAGCAACAAGAAGCTGATACAGCCCTCTAATTATTCTATAACATTTTAGATAATTATGGCCTTCACAGAAATCAGTCCAGCATCTGCTTCCTGTAAAAGAACACTGTGCTTCTCTAAGCAGTTTTCTTTATTTCCTTCTCTTAAAATTAGTTCACAAAGATAAAGGTGACTTAAAGGATAAAGTTACTTGGAATTTCACCACCAAAAACAACAACAGTGGAACAAAGTTCAAAGAAAGTAACAAAATAATTAAAGCTTGCATTTTAAAGGTCTTGGCATTTAATTCCAAACAAGAAATACACAGCATTTCCCAAAGGGAGAAATACACCTTGACGTCCAGGAAACACAAAATTAGCCTGAAGCTCAGTTCTCCTGAATTTTTAAGGCTTTTGTTGTGTTATTTAAGTTATAATGAAGAACTAATTTTCAGCAGAGAAGGTATATGAAACCTAGAGGCCTACCTAAAGCCAGTAATTCTTTGGGAACACAGTAATGAGGAAAATACTAAATAAAGAGAAGCCCTTTCGGTCCCCTTTAATCAAGGGACAATGATGATTTTACAAAAGAGGTCAACACAGACCAGTCAGGGCAAGTTTAGGATGGGTGTCAATGAGCAAGTATTTAACCACTTGAGGTCAGAGTGTAAGTGCTCACTTACTGATGTCCTCTCAGTTCAGTCATTTTGTTAGGATTGCCAGCACAAAGCTCAATGCTTTTCTTTCTTCTGCTCTTGCATGGTGCTGGAAAAGCCAGATGAAGACTCACCACAGCTAGGCCTTATTAATGCATTTCTGCATCACCTGTCAGAGGCCAAAAGCCAGATATGCAGAAATGGCATGTGTTCATTTCTCCAACTAAAACAAATGTTAGTATTTAACATATATCAAGCACCGTAAGTGTATTACACACTTGACAATTCTAAAGTTTCTAAGCTGAGCATGCAGAGATACTGAACTCCATTGTTTTTCCTTTCTCTTCCACAGTGTAAACACCATGGAAAATTTCATAGGAGCACTTGAAGTATGACTGTGCTTTAAAAGCAATAATTCAGAAAAAACCCTGAAGCCCAGGCAGACTGCAGTCTACCTTCCTGTTGAAAAATGCAAGGACGTTCAGGAAAGAAATACACACAAAAACTTAATTACACCTCACACACAGGGACAGACTAAAGTTCCAGAGGCAGCTATAATTTTGTTTCTTCCCCAGTTTCATCATGGTCCATAATTCAAAGACCACTTTTTGGTTTTCATTGCTACTTTGGATGTTATTTCATTTCTTTTTTACTATTTTAAGCAAAAGTAAATAGCAGACCAGTGATTTTTGTTGCTTACATTGGTTTAGAAGTAGTTTAGAAGTAGTTTAAAAAAAACAACAACAAAAATTGGAATGATGGTGAACCATAGCTGCTTTTATATATGCCAGGGAACTGAGCTACATCACAGCAGTTCAAGTGCCCCATGGAAGAGTACAGAGTGGTGAATTCTGATGAAAGATTTCAATATATCCCATAGCTTAGTGGTACACCCAAAAATATTTCTATTTTTGACCAGACAAATACATAGAAGCCTTGTTTTCCCCCAATCTACCTTCTGCTCTACTTAGTGCACTGAGCCCAACAAAAAAAGACAAGTTATGAAAAAAGGCTGTGTGGAATCAAATCTGTGTGCACTGGAGCAAGAGTTAAAGGTGGAAGTGCAGCAATTTTTATCTGTTAACTAATACAACTGCAAAGCTCATCAAGAAATGAGTAAATCAAAGCTAATTTCCAAAGCATATTGCATGTAATGATGTTTCTCCACTGCTTTGAGTCTGATCTTGGATTCAATTCACCACATGCTCTAGGATTGAGATGTTACCATTTTCCCAGACAGGATAACGAGATGAGTTGGTCCTGAGCATACAATTTTGAAGCAGCAGGCCTTTGTTCCAGACAGTCTAGTGGCATCTTTCTTCACATTGCTTACGTGTTCTTAGATAAGTTTTTTGTCCTGCTGAAGTACATCAGCACTTTGTCCAGGCATTGACCCAAAAAGAGGAAGAGATTACCTGTTTTGGCAGTGATGAGTTGCAGGACCAATGGTCGTCTTGTCACAATTCCAGAACCTCGTGGAAGAAAATCCCTAGAAACATTAAAAAAATAGTTACTAGCCAAAAAGTAACGTGCAGTTACATAAGATACTGGACTAATTTAGAACCTTCTGTGTATGAAAATGGAAAGCTGGTGTGGACAGATTTATATCAAATACTCCTGTAAAGTAGGGCTGTTAATTTTGGTTCAAGATAGTAGTAGGTCATTACATATTAGACAAATGTGTATTAAAACTAAATTACTGTCTCAGGGCATTACCAAGCTTCTTCAAGACCATCACATATAACATCTCACCTTGCATAGTAGGAGTACCTGAAGCCATCCCCAAATTTACCAGGCCCTGTAAAATGATTCTGTCATCACTGCACACTTGATTTGAAGAGGATCTGGACAGAGGAATACACACACTCACATACCACACCAAAGCTCTGGACAAACCAAACTGTCAACACACTGCACCAACTCTTTCACACACTTAACTCCTGTCACTTCAAACCCCCAAATAACTTTTCCAACAACACATCTGGCCAAAACTTTTTGAGTGAAAGCTGAACACCAGAAGTCCTGTGGGACAGAGGGAGAGAGTATCCTTGGACTAGAAAACAAGCAAGGAAACAAAGACATCAGCTCTATCATATCATTATGCATCCCCATGATCCTTTCCGTGTCTCTAAAGACAGGGAGACTCCTTATGCAACTGAAAAGAAAGAAACCTAAAGCAAAATAACAGACATTTTTCTCAGGGTCTTCCCCAGTTGCTATACCTATTAAACACTTAAAAACTATGAGATGTGGTTCAGTGAGAGGCTTTGGAGAGTGTTTGCTTCAAATAAGCGTCTCCAGAGGTATAAAATTCAGGGGTAAACAGAGCTGCACAATCAGTGTAAGCTTATCAAAATCCTCTCATTTTTCCTTCCTTAGAAGGGATGTTGAATCACTTTCTTGCCTGCCTTAGCAGCACTGGTAACTCACCTCTCTGGCTCAGGTGGAAAGCAACGCAGCAAAGGATTAGGGCAGGAATTTTCAGTCAAATGGCAGAGATTATCTGGGTGACTGTTGTTATACACCTGAGCGCCTGTACAGAGGTGAGGCAGGCATGTGCAGTGTCTTTGGGAGGGATGGGGAGAAGGACAAGAGTCAAAGGAACAAAGTACAGCCCTGGCAGCCCTTTAGACAGAACTGCTAAGATAGGTCTGCTCAAGCCACTTGAGAAATCACCCCTTGCCTATAACCACTGAGCATCTTCATACTGACCTTGCACTACGTAATGGAAGCCTGACTTTCGCAGCTCCTTTAAGGGCAGCACGCAAACCTGCATAGTTTAAAACAGGCCTTGAGGGTACATCTATGAAAAATAAACCACAAATATTCAGGATATTATTTGTGCAAATCAGATAATAGGTCTGAGCAGTCCCAGGCCAAGACAGGTTTGGGAATGCAACAGTGAACCTCTCTCCACAAGCACCAAAAAGGTAACAAGACTTTGACAGAAGAGAAAAACAGCAACTCTACCTGTGATATGAGCACTGAGGGTTTCCTTCCCAACCTAACGTCTAGACATAAAAAAAAAAAAAAAAATAACGTATACAAACAGTTCTAAGGCTCTGAGGAACAAGACTAGCTGTCAGCTGTGCCCTGCACCACTTGAGAACTCCCCAGCATTTTGAATGAAACAGTGTTAATTTCTAGCTAAATTGTTTCCCTTTCTCAGTACCTGTTAATGTGGGCTTACAGTGTGATAACTCTGCAAACCAAAGCAACCATGAAAAGGGAGGCTGTTCAAACACAAGCTAGCTCATTAACTTCCCTACTCAAACACAGGCCTGCAGGCAGAAGTACAATTAATTAGGAATTCAAGTAATCTCTAAAGCAAAGGTACTGCAAAAACATCAGGTGTATTGATTTAAATCTGCTGTGATGCTTTGTAACACTTGAGACAGCAACAGGAAACAGGAATTAGGTTAAAGAGATGCCAAAGACCTTCAAATAGGTCTATCATACTTTTAGTATCTACTAATGGAGAGGAAGCTGCCCCTCAATGAACATGTACTGATATTTTCTCATGGGGGAACACGGAAAATAGTAATGGGAACATGGTCATACTTCTGTATGCATTGAAATGACAGCATCCCAGGATGTAGCAAATGCCTATTAAGATTACAGTTTCATACATTGTTTTTCAAGAATTTAATATCTGGGGTTTTTTTAAAATACATTTTTTTTTTTCATTAAGAAGCTAAAATGACTTGCCACTCAGGACAAAGTGATCATCCAAACCAGTGTCCTCTACAGCACCACAGGAGACAGGAAAATCCTTCGGGAAGTCAAAGGCTGAAAAGATTTATTGATTTTCTGCTTCAGACTAAGCACATTCAGTGATAAAGAGCACTGCATTAATGCAGCTCCCAGTGTATACAACGCTGACCTTTCCTCCACAGCAAAATTACAAAGAAAGGTAAGCCAACAATTTTCCTTCAGCATGTCCTCTTACCAAAAGCAATGACATTCGTTAACCCTGTCTAATGAGCTGGACTATTTTCTGTTCAAGCAAACATCAGCAGAGAGAGGTTCCTGCTTGGTGAGAGGGAGAGCTGTGTTGATCACGTAACCAACTAAACAGTGCAGCAGCAGGACATAAAACTTCTGGTACAAATGCACCGTTTGAAGAGGGAAAACGTCAAAAAATGAAGGTAATGGGGTTCACAGCAAGAGTTCAGGAGAAAGTTCTCCCCTACCACCTAACCACTGAATGGGTGTTTTACCTCTATGAAAGAGACAGTGACGTCAATCTGCCCGCAAGGATAGGGGATTTTTTTTAACATTTGAAATTTCAGCTTTGGCCACAAGGCAACGACACCTGTGCACATTCTCTGTACAGCTCAAATCAGATGTTACATATAAATCCATAAACTCTACTTCCAGGAAAAAAAGCAATTTTTTAACCACACGCAGAAATGTAAGTCAAATCTGAAACATAGCTTGCACTTCTTTAAGGAAAAGCAACATAGTACCACAATTTAATTCGACAGCAAGGGAATCAGATTAAATGCTGTACAACTGCTTCTGCAGAAATGCCTGCTCTGATATCCACAGGACAGGGTGCAGGTCCTCTTTCCCTCCCCTTGGAACAGAAAGCATTCTCTGAAGGGTTTGTTAGTGGTGCTGAACAAAAACCCTCCGTATTAGAAGTGGCCCCACAACCTATACAAAGTAACAGCAGCAAGAGATGCAACAGGAATGAATAGAGACAAGTCTCAAAGGGTCCTTCTGACCAAAAGGACCATGCACCTCCCTGTCCTGATGGCATACCCTAACATTCTTCTAAGGACAGACTTGAGAGTGCTGCTATCCACACCTTTTGGTTAGCGTGTACAGATTTGTTTTGTGAAAGTTCGGGGAAAAAAATTCACATCAGAGTTGAAACAGCTGCAAAGAAATCCATCTAGGAAAATATTCATGCTTGAGAATTTGTGCTTAAAGACACCAGGAAGGGGGAGAAAAGGCTGTTTTCTGTGGTGTGGGGAGTGAGCCTGGGAGCACCTGTGTGCACAACTGCAGGGCCACTTAGCAATGATGAGGTGCAGAAAAGAAGAAACGCATTGTGCAAGAATAAAGCCGGTAATGAAAGCCCTGCTCCTTTAAGAGACATTCATCCTGCAATAAGACTCCAACTACTTTTACATCTTTACTCTCAGAGCGTTTTCAGCACAAAGCGCTGTGCTGACAGCAGCCGTACCGGCTCAGCAGCAGCGCCGCAGTGACAGGACAGGCCATCAGCAAGGCCTGGCCAGTGCTGAATGGATCAAATGCAAATAAGAGGCGAACAGCCAGGTCTGCCAGGAGATCCCGTCAGGAACTCATCAATCTTAGAATGCACTCAGCTCTAAGCATATCATTAAATACTTTCAAGAGCAAAATACTTTCAGGGCCAAAAAATTTTTACTTTATAAAATTACTCATGTCTTACAGCACAACACAAGCTGTGTTGTCTTCACTCTTTAGTCATGCTCATTTCCAGTAACAGAGATCTGGACAAGTGTGTCTACTAAGATTGGTGCCTACTGCTTGATTAATGCATAAAGGAACAGATGATAGTTTGAATTTGACTTGCTAAAACCCAGGTCTCAAACTGATGCCACAGGATGGTGAAACAAGTTATCAATGGCCATACCAACACTTCAGCAATTTAAAGAAACAACCAGTTTGGGCTTTAAGGTGAAAAAGTAATTAGACAACTCACTAATTGAAGAGTCTTATGGAAGGGATGGAAATTTCAGGAAGGGCAAAACCTGTAGCGAAATGCTGAAAAGCAAACTAAACAGGGGCTCCTGCAGTGAGGTGGTCTCATTATAATGCACGACTGCAGCTCACAAAGAAAAAAAACCACATCAAAAAAATAAAACATAAACATAATGTGTTCCAGGGGGATGTCCAGGTAGAGTAAGAGTTTCCATTTAGGAGATCTCCAGCACACTAACAGTATTTATGTTAAAAAAAAAAAAAAAAAAAAAAAAAGACAAAACAAAACAGAAGAATCCCCAGTTTGTGTGAAAAGTGATGATGCATCACCACTTAAAACTTATTTTTAGTTTCAAAAGAGTAACTTAAATTTGGGGGTTTTTTTTCAGTATAGGACTGAGAAATGTTCTGTGCTTTGATCAGTTACATGGTCAGTATCATACAGGATAAATGGCGACTAATTTACATCAATACCAATATAATTAATTCATACAAAACATAGGGGGAATCCAGGAAATCAAATAACTGATGAAAATGTCAATGATTACACAGTATTGCATTAATTAAAGAGCTACAAACAATTCAAATCGATAGTGATGAATCATGAAAAAAATCAGAATTGCCTCTGAAGAAAAAGCCTCCACATTTTTCAGAAAGGGTAGAAACATGCCAGGCTCAGGACAAGAGCCAGAGTTCTCTTAGAGAAGAGCAGAAATGACCCATCTATTTCATTCTGCCAAACAACATTAGCAATGTCATCAACGTTCTCCCACTAACACCAAGTCCACCCCAAGACCCTAAGCTTCCCTCAAATGCAGAAAGGCCATGATCCATCAGCAGCTAACATAAACAAAAGTGCATTGGTATCACTCCCCACAGGCTTTTATTCCCAAGTTTTGCCAAGGAATGCACACAGCTTTAATTGCAATAGGAAGCAATTATGCCCAAAGTCAAAAGTTTTCCTGGGCCTTTTTCCAACAGTGTTTATTGTTTAATACAACTTCCAGCCTGGCACAGCAGGAGCACTTGTGGCCCATATTAGCAGCTGAATGGCCATATCTGTGCAAAAGACCACACAGTTTCACAGGAACACTGACACATGTCCATGCAGTATCTCCAAGTTCTGTGGAAAACGCACGCAAGTAACTCAAAAAGCTTTCATTTTTCTTCCATTTCTCATAGTTAGCCTCAAAGCAAAGTACTAAAAAAACTCAAGGAAAAGCATGGTCCAGTGTAAGCCTGAGGAAGGGAGCCATGAAAAATTTCTGACTTCTTTCATCAGGTTTTAAAAACTCATAAACCAAACCCAGCTAATTTTTAACTGGAGAATTCTTAATATTAAAAATATTAAAAATATACATCTGCAGACCTATTTTGCAGATACGCTCATTCTATCTCACCTGCTCCTGTGCTCACCAATGCTTCAGAGGACCCAGCAGCAGATTCTTCACTCACTTTTAATTCATTACAAAGCAAGGTATGTCCAAGAGATGGGAAATGTACTTTGCATTTATGCAGAGGCCTTCTTAGGAATTAAGTCCATGAGATTTGTCATCACTGACACAAGACACCACTATATTTATTCTTAGTGGCTTTGGAAGCACATATTCTCTACCCTTCAAGTGACAGTACAAAGATAACCCTAGGACATGTTTTCAAGAAGTCTCTAAAGCCTTAAGGCACTACCTCAGTTGTGCTTTAATGTTCTCAACCATGTGCTTTTTTTTAAATTCAGTAACACAGTAGTGTTTCTACATGACACTGATATTTGGCCATCTATGTTGTTCCTCATCAGCTCCAAATACAGAGACCAGTTCTTACTGTCAGTCCCCACTTGATTCCTCACCTCCTTTCATTAGTTACAGAAGAGTAAATGGTTTTTGTTTTGGCACAATGTCTGTCAATCAAGAGTCTCCCACAGCTTTGTTCAATGGCTGTAAAACCTCGGCCTAATATAATGGGCCTTACAGGAAGATATACAAGACAATTAATCTGCTTTATTGAAGCCCAATGATATCTATCTTAATTAGGCCTACCAGGCATGCTGAATGCATTTTAGAGGCTGTGGATTTTTAGTGATCTCAGATATATCAGCTCCTAAGGCTCTGTACCAATCTTTCCAGTGTTTTTTTGAAACCATACAGCATAGATGGCTGGTGCTTAGTTCATATTGGGTATCAGTTTGCAGCAACCATTCTTTCAAGGTAATATCTTCCTTCAGCTGATGGATCATTTTAATTAATCTGCTCAATCAAGCACAGTCCAATACCCAGGAGCAGTAACTACACATTGCAGCCCATGCAGTGTGTCCAGGTCTTTAGGGGCAAGAAAGAGAGTATCCAGACACCTTACGGCTGTCAACTCTCTCTTCCTCTCAAGCAGGGTACATAAACTTGGTGGTTTTGAGAAGCCATTTTCCAACCCATCAATGTCCTTCACCACCAGTGCTGAACTGCTGGACCTCAGCAGCAAAGCAGGGATACACCAATTATCCTATCCATCACTTTTAAGTAAGAACACAGGTTGAATTAAGAAAAATAAAAATTAAAGTGTTGAAAATCTTAGACGGCACTTCAGCTAGCAGCCTAAAATGTCTCTTTGGGTCTCTTTTCCTCCACTCCTTTACGGAATTGAGACCAACTATAAAAAAAATCCAGGTGGCAATGGTAAAAAAAAAAGTCTACCCAAAAAGACCCAACTATGGGAATATCTGAGGGTTGATTCTAAATGTGACAAAAAATGGTATTTTTGAAAAGTCCTTGAAAAACTTCAAATAAGCTGGCAAGGGATTCCAGTCACACTAGCTGGGCACCTCCATAACAAATATGCTCAATGGCAGTGCTTAGGCACCACTAAGGTGAGAAAGGAAAGCTTGAGACTTCCTCTTCATGCAGAGGACTGGAGAGAAAGCAGGCTTAGAAATCCTTGTCATTATACTTCTCTTGGATCTGGAAGATGCTTTCTGTAAGTAGCAGCAGCATTTCTGCCCAACAAGCTGCCAGAAGTTCTTACACCTCCCCCATCAGACACTATAGGGCTATGAGAAAATTAGTGTCAAAAATTACTCTGGTCCCAATGGTAAAGTCTTCCATTAAACATAATTGGAATCAACAGGTTCTCCAAAGTAGGGACATTTGAACTCAAGTCTAAGAGGGCACAGACCTTCTTAGACCAAGTCTAATGCTGTATTTTGACAGCAGTGACAGCACCCCACATCACATTTCCACACAGAAAAAAAGCAAGTCTGTTCACCGACTCAAGGAAAGAAAATGCACTTCCCAGTATTCAAAAAAAAAGTCTTTCACGTGATAGAAAGTTTCAAAATCTCAGTAATGCTTACAGGAGTGCAAACTTGCCATCCCTGGGCATGAAAAGCTGTCAGGCAAAAGCCCGGGAGTGCTAGCTGAACAGTGCTCTGTTTGCAGCGGCTGTGCTGGCTGTGGGCTCACGGGATGAACGGAGCAGGGAGCTGCCAATGTGCAGGCTCGTGGGCAAGGCACGGTATGCACGATGCATCTGTCCTCCCTGGCAGCCAGCCAACGCTTTGCTGCATCATCCTAATTCCATTCGCGAAAATGCCCTTTTTTCTCTTTGCCTTTTAAGATTTTACAAAAGCTTCTGCTATTTCCTGCCCAACGGTGCTCTCCATCAATTCCAAGTGCTGGTGGAAGGGGGAGAAAGGAAGCACAAAATACAAAGAAACCCCAACAATTCTCAGAATTTTAGTGTCAGAAAGAATAAAGGAGACTTTGCAGGACAACTTATTCTCCCTAATCAGATATGTTTGCTTTTAGGAAAGGACTCATTTGCATAGGATGCTGGTGCATAAAAGCCCATCCATTCTCAGGATGAATACTAATGCAGCAAGATTCTGTATCTCAACACAAGAAACAAACAACAAAAATTCTTTACTCACTTTAAAGTGTTGTCAGTGCTCTAAATAGACCTTAGCTGTTTGGGTTTTTTCCCAATCACTTCCAGCTCCCAAATGCTATTAACAATGTTTCTTTAGAAAGATTTGAGTAAAAAGTTTTCCTCCATAATACAATCAGACATAAACAAAAATCTGACTGCAAGGATCAGAAAGAAAACAACATGTCCCAACAATCCAGGTATATCAGCTACATGAAGCTAACTACTATAGAAATACTTGCATTTAGCAAATAATTCACCTCTTGATACTCTGTCAGGACAAATCTTTTAGATATTGTGAATTCCAGTGTTGTTACCAAAAACCCAGAAAAAAATAAGCTGCTGCTCTTCCTCCCAAATCCCACTGCCCTGAACTGGGATCCATCAGTACAGACTTTTTAAACAGTAGTACAGTATGCAATCAGCTGTGACACATCCTAGTAAAATCCAAAACATTGTGTCTCTTTGGAAGCATTGTGAAAATACATTTTTCTTTTGTGGTAGACAAGGTGTCAAACTGTACAATTGCCTTTTTTGGTGCAATACAAGCCATTTCATATCATTTTGCAGAGCTGGAATGTAACTGTATTCCATTCTTTTATTCCCTCTAGAATGTATACACAGTGAGAACTGCAGGATAAAGAGCATGAATTTATCGACAGGAAGACAACTACAGAAGGAAGGGGGAAAGGAGATTGTTTCCAAAACAAGTGATCCAAGTTTCTCAAACACCTTCTCTTCTCTAGGCCTTTTTTCCTTTTATACCTGCCCATTTATCCTTCTTTGAGCCTGTGGAATATGCAAAATAATTTATTGTCAAGGACAATGTAAAGTCTGTTTAGCTCAACAGTGAAATTTAATATCAGCCATGATTCCCCATCTCTCTGCTCACCAGAAACTGAATTATTCCCACAAGAAAAATTTATATTAGTAGTCTGACCAACAGAGTATTTTGTGCTGCTACTAGGCTGTAGGTCTCAGTCCAGACTCCTTCACAGAGCTGACAGACATTGAGGATCTTCTGTCAACATTTGTTTAGCACCTGAACAAACGAACAGGTGAGCACACAAGGGCACAACACTGCCTCTGAGAGATTATGCCAAAATTTCTTCAGCAGCTTCCAGCTCGGCTGATGAGCAGACCTGGAAGAGAGCCCATCTCCCCACTGTCATGCAGCAGAGCACAGAGATGGCTCTCAGTGGTTCTCATCCTTGCCACGCAGAGCCCTGTCTGTTCTCTACAGGTGAGTTACACACAGGCAGCTTCAGAACATCCTCTAGAGCTGAGCACCACTGAATACATGGTTTTAGGCATCTGCAGTGTACAGAGTAAACAGACCAAGTGCCTAAGGTTACTCTGGCTTTGATGATTTCATCTACGAGGGCTGAAATCTATCTGTATTACAGCAAAGAGTACATCTCCTGCATGCCTGAACAACGACATCTTGGTGATTTTGCATAGGAGCTAGGATGCAGAAATACCATGCTAGGTACTGCATTAAAGGTGTAACTTCCACATACAAATTATAAAAGCTGACATTATCAGTAGACACTTGGGTTGAAAACCTCTCTTATCTCCAGCTACAGTCTCCTTTACATCCCAGAGGCTATCACAGACAACAGTGCTTGGCAGTACATCAAAGCCCAGCACACAGTTAAATGGGATTTTGCTCCTCTCTAGTTCAATAATGCTGCCTTGTTCATCTCCATGCAACTTGCTGAAGAAAAAGATGCAAGGTCACAGTTAAATAATGCTCATTTCCTGTCCTCAGCATATTTATACTGCAGACACACAGCATTAAAGGGATTCCCTCCCATTAGCCTGTTACACACGAGCACAGCAAACATGGGGAATTCACGGACTATTATATACTGGGAGGCCTTATTATGTTTAAAAAAAAACCCAAAACAATACGAAAACCAAACCAGAAAAAGCAAAAAAGTCTCTGCCCCTCATACTTGCAATCTAGGCACTGTTTGAGAAACTCAAATACTTAGAGGAGCATCATCAACTTGTTCGGTGATCAACTGAGAGAAGGCAAACCACAAACATGATCTCTCTCAATGACTAAGCTGTTAGAGGTACAAACTAAACACCAGCAAGGGTGCCTTTTTGGGATGAGGAAACAATGCTACATCTCAGGTGTTCAAAGCAGAATCCAAGACCCAGTTTTGGTTCCGCACAGAAATTTATATCAGCCATCACTCAGACAAGAGAAATGCATAACAGCAAGTTTTAGACAACAATCACAGTTATCCCACACTGATTTTAAGATTATATGCCACCAGATAGAAGCAGATTGAAGCAAGTTAAAAATAAAGGAATAAAAATCTATATTTTACATACAGTTAAGTCATGTGTGGATGCAGATGCAGGTAATGTTTAAAAAGCAGTTTGAGGTCATACAGTAAAGAGTGGCAGAGAGCAGTGTCCCTACTTCTATGTCTGTGCTGCAATCCATGGCAGCATCACTCCCGATGTTCACTTGTGAATGTCCAAACAATCAAATTGCTAACATCTATTTATCTAAGCTGGAAATCCTTGTTTGCTATTTCACCTACACAGGAAAATGACATGAGCTCGAAACATCAGCAGCAGTGCCCATCAAGAAACAGCAAGACAACAAAGTTGTTGGTTATTTGTTGACTTCTACACTACAAAATCCCAAGTGTGGGCTCCTTCCTGAAGGCAGTGAATAACAGGTTTTACAATATTATACAAGAATCTAGAGAGTCAGACAATCTGTCGAACTTTCAGAAGTGCCTCTGTATTAAGAACCTGGGAAGTTTGGATGAAATGAAGTAGATCGCTATGGTCTGAAAAAAAAGAAAAAAAAAAAACCCAAACCCACAAACCTCTCCTGAGATTATTGCTCTCCTTTAAAAATGATCAGAGGAGTGCAGCCACCTAAAGTGCCTTGATGGATTGAACTCCCAGTAACAACTGCCACTGAATCTGTAGCACTGATTTCTCACAAGGCACTCAAGACCAGACTGGGGTTTTTTGAACATTGCTTTTTGCAGGGTTTTGAAGTTTGTCTGAAGTCTAGAGCTCAGACTTCAAATACTACACTTGTGTTCACTAAATGCTACAACACTCTAATAGTTCATAGCATGCTGAAGTTACAGTAAGACAATGTATTCTCACAGGTACACTTTACAAAAGTGTGAAGTGTTACTTACTGATTTAGCATCTCTAAACTGCTTGATACACTGAACTTAAATGCCAGAATATAGGTCAGAGCTCCCTACGCTATGCCTGCCTCATGACAGAGTACAGGTTTTCTTATTTGGCAAAATTTAAATGCCAAAAATAAGAGAGACAAATCCTCAAAGTAGTTTTAGAGGAAAAAAATTACATGTGGGGTGGTGGTGAAAAATCAGCACATTTGTTTGCATGTCTGTTTTTTAATACCCATTTCCTTTACTTTGTAGATATCAATTCTCAAGACTTAAAAAAAAAAAAAAAAAAAAGAAATTTAAGTCCACAATGGAGTTACATTTAAGGACAAAACTTGGCCATCTGTATCCCATCTAAACGACCAGTTTCTTCTTCGGTGTGTAAATGCAAAAAGTTATTCAGGGAAGAAACCCAAATGAGCCACTGTCTCATTTGCTGCTGTTTCTAATTCATTAAATACCCTGAAAATTCTTCCTTTTGTTGCACCAGAGTATTTTGATAACCAGGCTAATATACTCAATACTGTACTCAAAGCTGTACAATGGCTTAATTAGTCAGGAAAAGGAGTGGCTGACTCTCATTTCCAGAAGATCCTTAAGATTAAAAAAGAATACACAGCACCACATTCCAGTTTGTTTCTCAGTTTGTATTCAGTTTGATTGCTTAGTGTTTTCATGCCTGTTTCACAGAAGAGGAGATTTTTCTGCAACAAAGTTTTTCTGTCAATGCCTAGTAACTAAAAGAATAAAATACCTGCATCAATCTTAATACATCTCCCCCAGGACGCATCAATCTAAATATGTGTCTACATTTTTCAGAGAAATTTTCTGCAGCCAGAGTTGAAGTCCCTTCTCCTCTCCTAATGACTCAACGCAGTCTTTTCACAACCGCCATCTCAAGCAGAAAAGAATGAGCTAAGCACACAAGGAATAGTAATTCAAAAAGAAACAATCAGTACATATGTCATAATAAATAGCTCTGCTACATACAGTGGCCCTAAGATTATCAAAAGCATCTCAGATCAAAAAGCTGCAAAGCTGTATTACACAATCAGACCTCAGGCTCCTAAAACGAAAGTGCCTGTTTGGTTATGACTGACAGGCTTACAATCAAGACTTCACATCTCTTATAAAACAATTATTTGGCCATATGCAGTTTATATTACATTAAGCAGGAAGGGAAGTGAAGAGCTTTCAAGGTGGAAACCTGATTATTAACTTCTTGCTATTTTTAAGAGTAAAACAAGGTTCTGATTTCTGAAGAAGGAGGCCCTGACAAGCTAGCTTGCCATCTGTGCCTTCAGTTATCTGAAAAACCCATTTGGATATATATTAAATAATAGAAAGTGCTTTCTCTCCAAATACAGTTTACAGGGATTGCTTCCTGCCATTAGTTTTCTTTTAAGTAACCCTATTACTATCAAAAGTGAGTTTGAAAAGCAGAAACAACATATAAGCTCATGACCCTGTACGGCTCTGGAGCAGAGGAGTAAGAGAGGCCAAGCGCCTTCTCCCACTGGCAATCTGCTGGTATTTGTTTTTTGACTCCCCTTTGTGCTTTTGAATTGCTCTCCAACCAATCTCTACCAGAAGATTGCATTAGATCCTTTGCTTCAAATACTGGCACTGCATTTTATGGGCACATTTACTCCTGTTAAAAAGAGAAGCAGAAGGAGGTAGGAAGAACATTTGCTCTTCAGACAATTTCGTTTCCTCAAACACACACCATGAGCTCTCGTTATGAACACATGAAGGTCTAACCCATAAATGGAAATGACTGCTGTCCTCAGGTGCTCTCCAGAATCTCTGTTTCCATCTAAATATAACCAGAAGCCTGAGAGGAAAACCTTCACACACAGTCCTTGACTACCAAAAGAAACTGTATCCTTACACACAGAGGAACAGTACGTAAAGAGGAAACTCTCCAAATTCCTCAGGGGATGCTAATCAAAATAGCAACAATAACGGACACATTGGGAGATTTGACACTGGCTCGTTCCAGCCTAGTTCAAAGCCAGCCTACAACGAGACAACTGGGTGTCATACAATTCCTGCAGCAGGCAAACAAGCAGAATGCATCCTCAATCAACACCATCGATGCAAAACACACGTGAACTAATCCCAACATATCCCCTGCCAGCTGGTAGTCATTAAGGATCCTGTGTGCACCTAAACAAGCCTTGGTTCTACCCTGGAGAGTGATGGATGTGTGTCATCCAGCAGCTTCAGAAAGAACAGGACCTGGCTCCCACTTCCAGGCCATCTGCCAGCCCCCAGAACCGTGTCAGTGCCACATCCCTCACAACCCTCCAGAAAAATTATGGCAGTGCAGAAACTAGATGGTGGATAATGCTGCATAGACCAACAGGTTTCCTAGGACCCATGAAGAAGCTCCAACTCTTGATATCACATGCAAATCAGAAAATAGTTTCTACTATCCAAGTGCAAAAAAAAAGTAATCTTTGCACAACCAAAGACCCTGTGGAAGACTGAAACAGGCACAGTGCTATAGTGGCGACAGACAGCAGGGAACAACTTGATCCTAGAGTTAAGAATCACCTTACCAACCACAGCTCCACTGACAAACAGTGAGGTTAACAACCAGCAGCATGTTTGTAGCAAGACCCTGCCTTTCACATGGAGGATATCATGCCTTCCTCACACCAATTATGGCTGTTCTTGAAAATAAGAGATCCTGAATGTCTCTCTGGAGGCTAAGAGTTCAAAATCCACTAATGATAACAATTCATGTGGTCAAAAAATAAACCAAAACCAACACAACAAAAATACCCCACCACCACAAAAATATCCAAACCAAAAAAACTAAACAAAAGCCATGAGAATTAATGCTCAAACTTCACAGCAATGCAAGGACTATTTGATTTTGATGTTAATTTCAAAGCTGTGTTACTATTAGTTAAAGCTGGCCCTGTGGTTGTCAGAGGTCATGCAATGTAGCAGTAACAAAGAGAAATGAGCGCAGCATGGCTCTACAGGGAGACTTGCTACCTCTACAAGCCATATTAAGACAGATGTGGATGAAACAAACTTGTTTGCATAGAGCAGCTGCATTATCCCATAAAAACAGGAATATCCTATGGCTTACTAAAAAGAGACACAGGCCATTTGTCTGCTGATCTAACAAGCAAAATCCTCTTCCGATCTCATGGATATTTATTAATCTCGTTCTGTGGCCTCACAACCAAGTTCTCACAGCTTAGCAAGGGCACATCTGCTGACCACACGTACTCACTCAGTCTGGAGGAAAGGCACATCATTGCTCAAGTCTCGTGGAATAGGTTTGAAGCAATGCATTTTAATGTCATTTTTGCAACAGGCTCCAAGGTTGCAAGTAGGGAGGTATTACAGATCAGTTCATGCTGAATCTCAAGAAGTTACTGCATAAAACAACGATGTGGAACTCTGAAACCAGATTGAAAGAATTCCAAATCCCATGTGACAGAGACATTCTGGTGTTTCACAGTAGTCTGTAATGTCTTCTCTGAAGAGACTCTCTTGCAGTGTCTGCAGGCTGCACAGTGAATAACTAGACAAGTGAAAAAAGTTATTGCCCTTAGCTCTCCTTCACAGTTCTTCCTAGAAGTGCCCACGTCTCACTCGTGCCAGCCTCTTGTCCAAACAGGCCAGATCAGCACAAACTGCTCATTTTCACCTTTTGCTCCAGCCAGGCACATCCAGGCTGCTCAAACGAACAGCTCCACCTGCGGATCAGATGGAGCAGATCCCTCTGGCAGCCGAGCAGTAACAAGCATCTGGGAGTATGATCTTCCATCAGCACAGCTGGATCCACAGACCGACATCAGCCCACAGCCCACCTCACTCAGCCCCGACCCCAGAGACCAAAACATCATCACTGACAAGAAAAATGAAGATGCTTTTCCCCCCTCAGCACATGTGCTTTGTGCAGCTTTGCGGACACATAGCTCAAAAAGTCAAAAGGTTACCAAAATACTTTTTAAGGACTTGTTTAAAGAAAACAGTAATAATTTGATGGCCAATCCTGCTTTCTGAGGATCTCATTTATGTTTTTCAAACTCCAGAGACAAGCCAATACTGTCAACATCAGTAGTTAGCAGCAGTCTTCAAGGAGAAAGAAGAGGCAGAACTGACATTTAACACAGTCAGTTTTGAAAGAGAAATGAAGAACCACTATCTTTATACTGGGTATCAAGAGCTATTGCAGTCTGACACACGGCCAGGTTATGGAGTGTCACAGCATTTCATACTACCTTCGGTGAAGATCTCCGCACATGAAAGTCCCCCAATCACGGACACACAACAGTATTTCCTGACCCTATAATCCAGACTAGGATCGCAGCTCCGATGCGGGAGCACCACCTCCCTCGGGGAGCCCGCAGCTATTTGCGGCAAACGCAGCAGGAACTTCACCAAACAGCCCGTGAAGCTCGTGTTTACCTCGGGACGTCCCCAGAGGCACTGCCTGGCCCTCAAAAAGCACCACCTGAATCGTCAGGCTTCCCCTTTTCCGGTCAGTAATTTGTTAGAAATTATGCGCAAGTTGGACTTCACGATCTTGGAGGTCTTTTCCAACCTTAATGACTCCGTGATTCGAATACCCACAGGCGCGGTGGGACGGTGCGAATTTATATGCGATGGGATGGGAGGAATGAGCCGCCCAGAGCCAGCACCCACCGAAATTAGGGTTTGGGGCTTTAAATATCTTGTTCCCCTCAGGCAGCGGTCACCCACACACGCACACGCGAACCGGGCACACGAAGGCGCTCGCACCGGAGCCGCGGCGGCTTCCCCGCAGCGCGCACATCACATCACGGGCGCTGCCGGGCCAGGGCCCGCCTCGCCACCCCCAAGGCACCGCGGGGGAAGGGACGCCGAGCATCTTCGGTGGGGACCGAGCACCCACGGGGGGCTCGGAGCGGCGAGCTGTCCCCCCCGGGCTCCCCCAAAAATCCCTCCTCGTCCCTCCNNNNCCCCCCACCCGCCGCTATGAGGGGGGGCGCGCGCCGCGACCGTTGGGAGCAGCGCGCGCTCCGGGCTGCGTGTGGGGAGCGGGGGGTGCGCGGGGGTGCCGTGCCTGCCGCCCCTCACCTGGAGACGCAGTTCTCCAGCACGGAGCTCTTGCCGGCGCTCTGCCCGCCCACCACCGCGATTTGCGGCAGGTCGAGCAGGCAGTTCTGGCCCAGCGCCGCGAAGGCATCCTGCAGCCGGTTAACGAGCGGGATGAGCCCCTCCATCCCGCCGCCGCCGCCTCCTCCGCCGCCCGCCGCCGCTGACAGGTAACGGCCGGCGCACTGCGCAAGCGCCCCTCCCGCCGCGGGCCTGGGGGCGGGGCCTCCCCCGTGAGGGGCCGGTGCGGTCCCGGTGCTGCTCCCACGGTTGTCCCAAAATCTCTTCTTCCCCGCGGGGTGCCAGAGGTCAATCCATGCACAGAGTCGAGGGGTTTGATCTATTTATAGTTCTGCGCAGAAAGGGGGCTGGGTGGCAAATCCACAAAGCCAGCACGACGACTATCAAAAGTTTTTCCTTTTTGTGGATTTTAAGAAGCCAAGGCATTAATGCTTATTGGCTACAAGTTATCTAGTTGCTTATTAAATAGTATTCTATCTTCTGTTGGTTATTGATCCTCTTGCTTCCAATGCTAACTAGTCTGCATGCTCAGTCTTTCTCTTTAATCAGTGGGTTTTTTGGGTCGGTGGTCTGTGAGTCAGTGGTCACAACTTGTGCCTGCCAGAATTACCTCTTACCCAGTCAGAGCTGATTTCAGCACAGTTACTCGGTTGTTTTTTATTAGTTTCTTCCTTATCTTAGGGGTTCTGCCAATGTTCTTTGTGGCCCCTAAATTCTGCATTCTTTGTGTCCACTCTCAGTGGTACACCCTTCTTCCCAAGTTTGGTAACCTCCTCCTAGGTCTGAGATAACTAAAACATGTCGAGCCCTGAACCTTAACAAGGCAATTCTACCGACAAGTAATGTGTCTTTCTGCCTCCTGGACAGCACTTAGAGCTTGCTTGTTAGGGATTGTTTTTTTCAGATATTGCCGAGAGAGGGTGTGGAGTCTCCCTCACTGGCGATATCCCAGAACTGACTGGATACTGTGCCTGCGCTCTGGGATGACCCTGCTTGAGCTGGGATGTTGGACCAGATGACCCACTGTGCTCCCTTACAACCTGACCCGTTCTGTGATTCTGTTCCTGCCCAAGGACAAGGCGACCTCGGCGCTGGGACACTTGGGCACGAGGAGCACGGTTCACCCCGGTCCACGTACCCACCACGAGACCACCGTGCTGCCCCTCTCCCTCAGAGCCCCAGTCCCAGCCGCCACCCCGCCCTGCTGGTGGAAAGGGCTGGGGCAATGCTCAGCCACAGGCAGGAGCGCTGCCAGGGTCGGACACGTTCATGGGAGCTGTGTCAGGGCAGGCTGGAGGAGCCGGCTCCGGAAGGGCTGGCAGCAGGTGGATGGCTCAGGAGCAGGCTGGGAAGCAACATCTAGGTCCAAGCCACGCCACTGCAGCGGGTTCAATTGAAAATGCACACTGAGGCTGAGCTAAAAGCTCAGGCACACAACAGAGATGAGATTTATCTGTGATTACTGGCAGCAGTCACATCATGAAAATATCCAAAACGCAGGCTTTGGAGTCCTGCAGCGATAAAAGTTATCCTCTCTATTAAACCAGACACTGGCCTCGCTCAGTGTGAAAAGCAAAACAAAAGGGAACTGTGAACATCCCGCAGGCTGACGGAGACTAACGATCTGGAGGATTATCAAAACTTCTTGGCCAGTGCTCTCAATAAGTGTAAAAAATTACTCTCTACAACAGACCGACTTAGAACTCTGGAAACAAGTAACAGTTTTTAATCGGCATAACACAGAGACGGCTTCTCCTAGCAGCTGCAGTTAGATCACAGCCTCTGGGAAAAGCCTTGCCATCGTTTCTGTCTAGTTGGGAGCCTGGGAGTTATTGACATAATTATGCCAATTAGCAGCATGATTATTTCTTTCCCCACTCCTGGACGAGCAGGCTATGCCAGGAGGCACTAGAGTAGCTGGCTGGCCTTCCTCCAGTTCGTGGGTTTCTATGGAGGCTGGAAGTTGGGAAGAACAGTATCGCCTCGTCTGAGTGTCAGAGACCTTTGTGCTGCCCCCATGAAATAATTAAGATCCATAGAAGAGCAGCCTGGCCATAGGATTGCATCTCCACAGGAGAGAAATGAAGATTGAGAAAGGCGCGATGCCTGGGGAGCAGCGCTATGCACACCTTCAAATTGATAACCCAGGGAAATGTCCTTTCTGTGAGGTCTTTAAATTACAGCTTTGTCTGCTTCCATGATAAAAATAAAATAAATTAGGAAAACAACTGAGATTAGGAAAAATTTGAATTATTCCCCCAAGTCTGGGAAGCTTCCCAACCAAACTTTTTTGTCTGGTGAAGCAGAGTTAAAGCCACTAAGTGCCCACATTCACCCTGCAACCCTATCGCTTACAAAAATCCCCCCTCCAAAAAAAAAAAAAAAAGCCACAAGAAGCCAAGTATAGATTTCCCACCTTCTGGTAAAAGCACAAACAATTTCATTATGGATGCTTGTGTTATCATGAGAGGTTTTCCTCGTTTTTCCAACAACTCCAAGACAGCAGGGAAGGAGAGAGGAGAGGCACCCGAGCAAATCTTCAGGTCTCTGCTTTTCCTGACTTCTCTGGGCAGCTTGTTCCAAACCCCCGTGCAGAGCCCAGCCTGGCTTTCTGAATTTGCCAAGATTCAGAGTGGCTAAATTAAAGGAAACAGGGGTACTTCTAGCAGAGACCATTGCAAAGCTTATTGTAACAACCCTGAAATACAAGACCCAAACTAGTGTCAGGGGGCCATGCAAGAACTTGATTTTTGGGGGAGCAGCAGGTGCAATCCCCAGGAGCACAGAGTTGCACTGCTCACTGGTTAACCAGCTAAATACAATCTGGTTTTACCCTGTGCTCCGTTGTGCCCCACAATATTTATAATTTCCTTTTGCCATGTGCCAGGCTTAGCAAGGAAAGAAAACCTCTGCCAAGCACCTTTCCTGACATGGCAAGAAGGGCTCCCTGCTCCCCAAGGTGGCATGGTGACCCCAACAGTGTGGTCTGATGTCACATATCACCAGCTCCAGCACAGCCTCCCTGGGGCCCCCAGTTGAAGCCTCCAGTGCATTTCAGATCAAGGCTACAGACAGCAAGTTTGTCCTGCCATGACTTTCAGAAAAATATATGGCAAAAATAGCCTGGCTTCAGGGTACAGCTGTAGCATATGAACCCACAAACTCACGCACAGACACTTCTCCCTAACCAGGCAGTGTGATGTTAAAACCGAGGACATTTGGATCAGGTCCCCAGGCTGCTTCATAAACACACACCAGTGCAATTCCCTTCGTGAGGAATGAGTTATATATAAACCACCCGAGTGGAGACTTGCGGATGCCTGCGGTGAAGAGCCAGTCACGCTCCCCTGCCAGGAGAGCAGGCAGGACCCCGGGGCCAGCAGAGCACAGGCAGAGCACATCCTCTCCCCTAAGAAGAGGCAGGTTCCTTCACACTTGCTCTTCTCTCCAGGGACCTTCCTCACCTCCTTCTTGCTTCAGACACAAACCCAGAGTTTTTGCAGAGCTCTTCAGGCAGCAGTGGGCACAGAGCAGGAGGAGGTGTGGGCAAGGAGCCCGTGCAAGGGGGAGCTCCCAGGTTCTCAGCAGCACTTGGATCTGCAGTGGAGCTGCACGAAGGTGCCAGTCAGCATTATGCCTGTGTATCTGCCAGGAGGAGAGCTCAGACCTTGAAGCTGCAAAGGATGGAATTCAAGGCCGTGAAAGAAAGCCAGAATGGCTGCAGAGCTGTGATTAGAGTAGTGGCTGCAACATTTCTGCCTGTAAAGACGATGTGCCTTCTGCCTTTCCCCCCCACAGCCTGGGGCACTGCTGACTCACTCATTGCAGGACAGTGACAACCCAATCCCTGTCCCATCTCTCCTCTCTCCTGCCCTGTGACCTCCAGCTGCATTCTTTAGTCGGGTGCATCCAGTTGCAGGGTAGAAAAAGGGCACCGTGCTGCATTGCAGCCTGCAGAGAGGTTTCCATGCAGCCCTGAGCACCCCAGGAAAGAGCTGTACTCCCTCACTGCAGCCTGGCAGCATGCCTGCTTCCTTGGTCACAAAGGCAGACAAGCCAAGTGCTTCCCCAAGGGAAGATTTCATGGACAAAACGCTTCCCATGTGCTTCCAGCCTCTGGGAGGTGGCTGTTGCAGCCATTGTGCTGGGCCATGCCATGCCTGGACCGCAGCAGCATCCCCAGGCAGTGGGGCCAAGGCTCTTCCCAGCTGAAGGGAATCAGCCTCAGCGCTCAGTTCCTGCAGCTTTTATTACCATGAAATCTCTCCCAGCTGCTTGATGTACTTTCAGCTGGTGACAGTATGTCCCTCACCCACCTCCACCCTCTTCCCGAGAGGGAACTGAAGTGCCATTGTCTTCTCTTCTGCAGAGCAGGGACCTGGGCTGTGACACCATACGGGGTGTATGTGTGGCACCCCATCAGTGCCTCATAGTGTCACCATCCTGCCAGCTGCCTGTCCACAGCCACCCTGGCCCAAAGAACCTCTCTGCATCCTTCCACCCAAGATCAGGACACCCAGGGCTGACCCACCAGCTCCCATTGTCTCATTCACTGGAGTGGCAGCAGGACACAGATGTGATGCTCCGAGAAGGACTGGGACTGGACCAGACCAAAGCATCCCCAGCTGGCTACAGCCTCACACCTGAGCCGTGCCATGAGTTACACACCCGTCTCTTTCTGTGCTGGGAAATCCAGAAAGGAAAAAGTCTACATCTCTGTGCCAGTGGAGGTTGCTAAGTGACGGCAGAGCTTGTTTCTATCCTGCCACTGACAGCGTGCCTACGCTGCAAAGGAAGGAAGTGAGGAGTAAGGGATGTAAACATGAGTATATTGCCAAAACGCTCAACAGAATCACAGTTGCCAAACATATACATTAGCTGCATGCTTTGGCTGCCAGCAGAGAAATATTTACTACGTGTCAATTACTCCAGCCTTGCAGCATTTTACCTGCAGAGGAGGATTTCGGGTTTTTGCAGCACTCACGAATTTCCCAGTTTTCCAGCTGAAATTCATTTCCAGACCTATCAGGCTATCAGTAGATGCAAGAACAGCTGCAATGAACTGAGATTTCATCCTTACATTGTTTCTAATAGATGGCTTTTGTTTTTCCACCAGGATGTGGCGTTATGCAGCATTTTGGAAGCACAACAGAAAGGCAGGACTGGACAAGGGAGGGATGAAGGCAGCCTTTGTATGAGCTCCTGGGGAAGAAAGATGGTTTCAGTAAAATAAAGGGCACACACACACACACAAACCTGTGTCGTTGGAATTATGTTGAGAATTGCAAACTAAGTTAAAAATAGAGTAAATGCAGCACTGCTGATCCAGTTGAGAAATTTGCCATTGCTAAGCTGGGTGGATAATAGGTATCTTTCAAAACTGTGCTCATCACCGAGGAGCTTTAGAAACTAACTGGATGGGGGCAGGCACACTTCCACCCTGCTCCAGCTCCAGCCTGTCTCTCCTATGCTGTCCTGAACAGACTGCAGGAGAACACACTGCAGGAGTGACTGGGTGGTGAGCGACACACAGGGAACCTACCCAGGCTGCCAGCCTTTATCTGAGGCAGGCAGCAGGCCAGCCCTGCTCTCCTGTGCCTGGGAACCATCAAAAGCACTTATTAAAAAAAGCATCTGCTCCCTCTGTGTAGATGCAGGCCAGCCCAGGGAGAAAGTAGGGCACCGATATGTCCCTCTGTGTGAAGGGGAATAAGGAAGGGAGCATCAGAGAAGGGATCTGAACAGAGCAGTTCCCAAAGTAGAACCTGCTGGCAAATTAAAATGAAAATACAGCCCCAGTTGCTGACCAGAGGGAGGTGCTTGCTGGCAGCACAGCTGCTATAGTGCATCCTGGGCACCAATAGCCCCAGCAGTGGCCATGGTCCCCAATGCTTCAGGGGATGAGAGCCTTTGGGGTGTCCTTTACAATAGCTTCTGATGAAGGAGAACTGACCAGCTGTTGCAGGGGAGAAAGACAAGCCCCCCCCACAATAGCTTCTGATGAATGAGAACCTGCAGGTCAGCTGTCTGTAAGCAGCCAGGACACACCAGGCAGCTCCTCAGGTAAACCTTGCAAGGAGGGGCCAGGCTCTGAAACCCTTGGGAGAAACAAAATGAGCCATCTGGACAGGATTGGGGCGCTGTGGGAGCACCCCAATGGGTATTCTCTGGCTGCCCTTTCATCCTGCAGGAAGGCTGACCTCCACCAGCTGGGTGAGCAGGTTGGTGTGGCCAGGAGCCTGAGCCCAGCACTGGGTCCCTACTTGCCCTGGGGGAGAAGGGTTCAGAGCTCAGAAGTTCCAGGTTTCAGTTCAGTGGCAATGGCTGGAGAGATTCAGAAGCGTGGAACATAGTGGGATCCATTTTGGGGAGGATGAGTGGTAAGGGGGTAGTGGGGTTCAAGGGGCAGCTGCCTGCTTCCAGGACATGCCTTTGAAGTGCAGAGGTGACCGTACTTTTTCCACGGGTGTGGGTGCTTCAGAAATAAGCCTAAGCAAAGCACTACAGGCCTCAGAGCACCCCTGAGCACTTTATTCTCGCAGCTTGCAGCCCACCCACTCACATCCACAACCAGGCTTGGAGCAGGGCTGGGGCTCTGCAGAGACACCAGGAATGCTGGAGATGCAGGGAGAGGCACCATCAGAAGGAATGAGCTGTGCTGAAGGGGAAGGAGAGTCGAAGGGATGTTTTTCCCCAAGTGGGAAAGCACCGAGGACACACCCAAACCCACAGCCCTGCCAGTCACACAGCACCTTCCTCTCCCGCACCAGCTCAGTGCTGCCCCTTGGGCTGTACAGCCCTCCGTGGTGCTGGGCCCCTTCCTCGGGAGCCACACTGCAGGAAGCACCTTCCCGTGCCAGTCCCACCTTCCAGCAGGCCCAGGCCAGCACTGGCCCCCACAGGGTGGCAGTCCCAGCCACGGGCACCCTGTTGTGGGGCCACAGCCCCCACAGGAGGACCACCGTGTTGGAGCGGGGTCAGAGCCCCCTCAGAGGATGAGGACGGCCTGCAGCACATCTGCCAGCGTGTACGAGCCGTCCCAGGGCCGCCCGGGCTGCCGCAGGGCCCCCTCCAGCGCCCGTGCCCGCGCCCCCAGCTCTGCGGGGCCGTGCCGGCCCTCGGGGCTGGGCTGGCAGAACAGGATCTCGTTGACCTCCCCTTCGATGCGGCGCACGTAGAGCAGCGGGAAGACGTCCCTGAGGGTGGCCAGGACAGACTCCTTCAGCTGGGCGTCGCGGCACACCAAGTTGAGCACGAAGACTCCTGCAGCAGGCGAGAGGGAAGGGAGTCGAACCAGCCTGCGTACACCCCCCTGCTCCCTGCGGGAACTCAGCTGCGCCGGTGCCACCCCGGTGCAAATGGCTCCCTCACGGCGGCACGAGGAGTACTGGCATCCCCCCGGTGCCCCTGGCCCCGCTCCACATCCTTGAGGCCACACGGCCACAAGATCTGTTCTCAGGTACCTCCTACACCTTCTGCTTCCAGAAAACTCTGTTGGCCCCCAGGGATGTCTCAGCCTGCCTGACCCAGCAGCATTGCAGGCCACCCACTCCATCCTGCTGTCACAATGCCCACTGAAACACCCAGATGCAGGACCCACCAGGAGAAGTGGATGCCATGCAGCAATCCTGGCTGTGGCCACTGTTCTCCAGGATGAGAAACGGTGGCACAGCCCCAGCTCCACACAGAAGTGGTCAGCCTGGCCATGGGGACATGGCCAGATCTCCCCTCCTACCTTCTGGCTTGAGGATGCTTTTAACTTTCTGCAGGAAAGGCTTTTCCACAAAGGCTGGGGGCGGGCAGCTCATCCCCACAGTGAGGTCTTTGCTGTCCACATCGAACATGACGGCATCGTACTGGGCTGGTGCTGCAGGAGGAAGCACAGACAGTTGTTATCCTATGGGGCAGAGGTGAGCCTCACACGTGGTGGGAAGGCAACAAATGGGACGTTTAAGACACCCCTTCTGCCATGTTATGGGTGTCTTCTCTGCTGGGGTTTCTCTTTACAAGCCCTCGGTGCTGGGGGAGGTAACAAATCAAAGGTCCTCTGCACAGGTTGGCAAGGACAGGCTGTGAGTGGCAGAGACCTGGTGAGGCTGGAGATTGTGACACACGGCAGGAGACAGGCAGGAAGAGGAAGCAGGTGGTGACAACAGCCCAGGACTCTGCTCCCCAGCGTGTCACCCACTGGGCTCAACGGGGCACCCAGAATGCTCTGTGAGATGGTACCTTCAGCTGCCACCTTGGCCACATAGTCCAGGCCATCGGAGATGTGCACTTGCATCCGGTCGCCCTGGGAGAAGCCAAACCAGTGTGTGGCCACTTCCAGCATGGAGGGATCGATCTCCACCACAGCCACGCGGGCCTGTGAGAAGTAATCATGGACGAAGAGGGGCAGGCTGCCCCCGCCGAGCCCCACCACCAGCACTGCCAGCTCTCCTGCCAACCAAGAGCACCCAGTGAGCCACTAGGATGCCATAATCCCGCTGCTCGTCCCACCCACCGTCCCCAAACCGCTTTGGGAAGGGTGCACGGGGCACCTTGGCTGTAAGAGCCTTCCCCAAGGGGCTGTGGCGTGGGGACACATGCACACCTGCCCCCAGCACAGCCTCCCACTGCCAGCCTCGTCACCTGGGAGGGCGTCGGGGCCCCCCAGCAGGCAGAGCCCCGCAACCATGGCCTTGTGGTGCTCACAGCACAGGTAGCTCTTGTCGATGGCTCCAGGTGGCTCAGCGGGACTGGGTTTCCTCTTGTCCTTCCTCCGCTTCTTCTGGCCTGAATGACACGAGACATTGGCTGGTAAGGCAAAGTGGGAGATGGAGGTGCTTTCTGGGGACTAGCCACCCCCAGCCCTGTCTTACCCACGGCGTAAAAACACTCCCAGAGCTGCTCTGGGACAAGACAGGCAGGTCCCAGCGGGACTTTTCCCTTCCTCCTGTATTGCTCTCACTTTCTGTCACCCCAAAAAACCAGCCCCTGCCTTTTCCCAGCTGCCCCACGCACCTGGGAGAGGTGTGGGAGCCAGGAGCCGAGCCTCTGACTGCACCACGTTCCTGTTGCGGAGAAAGACGAGGCGGCGGAAGAAGCAGCCGCCGTCTCCCTTCACGTCCTCCACGACGAACTCCCCGCTCAGGGGGCTGGTGTCGCAGTGCCGCACCGTCCGCACCCCGATGTCCCCTCCCACCGACAGGAAGGGCACCTGCAGGGAGGACAGGGGCTGCTGTGAAGGAGGAAAGGCTACAGGAACAGAATGTGGCATTCCCACTGTCCTGACTATGGCTACGGAGCCAGGACACAGCAGACACAGTGGAGGAGCAGTGGGATGCCACAGGAGAGCTGGGGATCTGCACTAGCTTCACTCCCAACACGGGGAATACAGGGAGCAAACACATCAAGATTTTTTGCAAGAGCTTGATGCCTTAGGTTTTGACTCTTATATTTTTCAAATTCTGTATTGCCTAATGTGTAACTCTGAGATGCTTTGCAGCCTTGTTAGCTGCTGTTCTCTCACGGTAAGATAGACATGACAATGCCTCTCAGGGCCTGCTCTTCAAGGACACTTAGACTGTACAGGCCCAAAGCCTCTAAAGGGGGAGGGCAAGCTGGGGGAAATTGCAATGTTTTAATTGGCAAATTTATGCTGATATGCAAATGGACCAAACATACAGGTGAGGGAAACTCGTGGCTCGTTGTCCATCTTGGGGTCCATCTTTGGGTCCAGCCTGGAGCCCTTGGCTTTCCAGGGCATACCTTTGAAGGTCTTTCGAATAAATACCCACCTTTATTCCCTTACTCCTGTCTAGTCTCTGTTTCTCTGCCTTCTCTCAAGGCAACAAGCTCAGGGGTGTGGAGTTGGGGCAGGAAGGAGGAGACAGAAGGAACAGAAGTTAAAGCCAGGATTAAGAAGGGGCTGGATTCTCTCAGAGTTTTGGGATCTCTGCTTTTCTTGGGATGCTGGGTTTTGGAGGGCAAGGACTTCATATTGAATCCTGCCATACAAGCACCTCAAATCCTGCCTCCAAGCAAAGGCAGATAGCTGGAGGGAAAACCAAGAGAAGCTGCACCTGAGGCCCATCCCCTGCCCACCAAGGCATCCAGCTCACACCTTGCAGCCGGGTCTCCCTCGAAGAAGAGGGATTCCCGGCTGGCAGAGAGCCAGCCTGGCCCCGGTTTTGGGAAGTGGGAGCTCACCTGCTGCCGGGCGGGGAGGCCGGGCGGGGCCAGCTCCATCACCTTCCCCGAGAGCTCCGCCTGGATGCCGGCCATGCCCTCGTAGTGCTGCTCCCTGTGCAGGGCTGCCGTCAGCAGGCGCCCAAAGCCCGCGCTGGCCGCCAGCTGCCTCCGCCCCTCCTCCGTCCCAAAGAGCCACTCGGTTTCTCTGCCCTGCGGGACTGCAGAAGGGGCTGCCATCAGCCTGGGCTGCTCCTGGCCCTCCGGCCTCCAAGGGAGGAGCCACAGGGAATGGCAAGACATCTCAGGGAGGTACCACTGCTCGACGAGAGCCGTGCACTGCAACCGTCAAGAGAGCCAGGATCTCCCCTGTTTTGGGCAGGCTCATGCAGGAAGCTGGAAAAGCCACATCCAATTACAAGGGGGTATCCAAAAGGCTCCTGACCTGTCTCCAGGCTGTGCTAAGCCCCAGCTTTGCAGGCATGCAGGGAGGGAACACTGCTGCTGGCAGAGGCCAACACATCTCTGTGAGGTGCAAACACAGCAGCCAAGCGCAGCCCCAGCAGTCTGGCCCTGCAAGCCAGGACACCCATCCAGAGCAGCGATGCCCTTCCAGCTGCAATGTGCTAAGCTGGCTGTCACCAGCATCTAGGCAGGAATCACCACCTTGGAGGCGGGGCAGGCAGTGTCCCTCTGCAGGGAGATGAAGCCAACAAGCTCTGTGCCAGATCTCTGCTTGCACCACCAGGCAAACACACAGCCCACCGCAAAGCCAGAACTAAGATATCAACTGAACCCCACACAGATGGGTTATTTCCCTCTCCAGCCCCAAATTCAACTGGTCCTGAAGAGCTAGCTGTTTTGCAGCTCCTGGCCAGGGCCCCACCTCACCGCAGCCTGGACAGGCTGTACTCACTGATGAAGATGGCAAAGTGATTGTCCCGGGAAGGTTTCACCGAGGGGCTGTCAACCACGTGCAGTGTGTAGCGAGGCTTCCCACTCTCTTTGTCACACAGATCCAAGGAAACCTGTTCTCTGCAGGGGGTTTTGCTTATCTGGCTGCAGAGCAGGGCATAGTGCTGCCTGTCCTTCACTGCTGCCACCAGCCGCTCCACGCTCTCCACCCGCATCGGCTTGTCCTGCTCCTCGGGACAGATCTCCAGGATCTGTGGCGCCGAGCCAGGGATCTTCCTGAACTTTGTCATGACATACACAAAGACCGGCAGGACAAACTGCTGCTTGTCCCCACTGCTGGCCACCTGATGGACACGCACGACCCAGCCTTCCTGGGAGAAGTATTCCACGGCTTTCTTCAGCACATGGGCTTGAGCCAAGGAGACGCAGAGGTAGCGCCCTCCCACCTGCAGGACCCGGCTGATCTCAGCAAACATCTGGTCCACCTTGGCTAAAGTGGCCTCCTCTTCATCAGTGAGCAGGGCATCCAGCGTGCCTTTGTCCAGGACCACTTGGAAGTGGGCATCAGGGAAGTCCATCTGGAGCATGTCCATCAGCAGGTAGCTCATCCCTGGCCTCGTGCTGCCGCTGCGCTCCCGCATCTGGCGGATCACGGCATCGCTGATGTCGATGTTGACGATGTCCTCGCACATTCCCACATCATACATCTGCTCGCTCAGCTCCGAGTTCCCACAGCCCACCACGAGGACCTGGGGAGCGGCACAAGAGCGGTGTGATGGTGAGAACACACTGGAAGCACCCCCCAAAGCATTTTATGAGTAAATACCAGACATGTCTAGGAGCTCTCCGTGGAAACCACACACACAGAGCCTGCAAACCCAGTCTCTGGGGCCCAAGACAACATCTCCTTAGAGAAAAAAGCCTCATGGACACAGAAGTGATGGATCTGCTGCATTTCTTTTGGGGATGACCTGCGTGTTTTAACCCCCAGAGGTCCCCAGCCTGTGGGTCTCTCCTGTCCTCTTGCTATGGCACACTGGGGCTTCACATTGTGTCAGTGCACGGTGGCAGTTTACGGTGGGACACAGCAGCACAGAACCCACACACAGAATCACACAGAATCAATTTGGTTGGAAAAGATCTCTGAGATTATTGGGTCAAACTTATGACCAAACACTTTGTGAACTAGACCATGGCACCAAGTGCCACATCCAGTCTTTCCTTTAACACCTCCAGGGACGGTGCCTCCACCACCTCTCTAGGAAGTCCATTCCAATGTCTAAGCACCCTTACGGTGAAGAAATTCTTTCTTCTGTGCAACCTAAACTTCCCCTAACGTAGCTTAAGACTGCGTCCTCTCATCCTGTCGCTGACCGCCTGGGAGATGAGGCCGACCCCCACCCGGCTACAACCTCCGTTCAGGTAGTTGCAGACAGCGATAAGGTCACCCGAGAGCTCGGCGCGCAGGAGAAGCCCGGAGGAGACTCGTCCCAGGCAGACAGCGCTCGGCACCAGCCGGGGCTCACCTTGTCGCGGGGCCGCACATACTTGTGCAGGACGGGGCAGAGCTCCGGGAAGGCTCCGTACCACTCAAAGGGGCGCTGTCCGCGCTGGCGAAAGAAGCGATCCCAGTAGCGGGCGGAGCCGAACTCGCCGGGGCTGCGGGGCAGCAGCTCCATGGCCGGGCCGGGCCCCGCTCCCGCCGCGCCCCTCGTGCGCCCNACACTCTGCGCTAGGACTTCTGGCAGAAAGGGCGGCAGGGACTGGCCGGGCCGGAGCCGCCCCTGAGGCACAAACAGCCCAGCCCGGCTGGGCTCTGCGGCACTACCGAAGCAACAAAAAGAGCGGAGAACGAAGCAGCGGTGGGTTCAAAAGGAGCGGCTTTAATGGCATCCCACAAGGGAGCAAGCTCTGCCGGGGCTGCGTGTGACACGGCTAATACCTGCCTCGGCAGGGGGGTAGGACTAGGCGATCTCCAGAGGTCCTTTCCAGCCCCAGTAATGGGGTGGTTGTGTGAACAAGGGGTGCCCGCAGCTCGGGCTCTAGCTGGGGCCGGGGCGGGGCTCTGTCGAGTCGCTCTGAAGAAAGAAGGCGGAGAGCTCGCTCAGCGCTCTGTACCGGTGTGAGATGGAGTTCTTCACTGCCTTGGGCAGTTCAGCGTAGCTGCAGGGGAGAGAAACCACAAGTCTCGGCAGCAGAAATACTACAGCACATGCCCCGAGCAGCGAGAGCTCCCCCTCTGCCTGCTGCCTCCCTGCTTGGCTCAGAGGGGCATCTGCAGTGACAGAATGGCACAGCCAACGACGCCCATCCCAATCCAGGGGCTCCCTGTAACCCACCACATTCAGACCCAGGAGGATGTTTCTCCCTGATGCCCCTCCTCATACGCAAGTTCCTCTTGAGACCCTTGACCAAGGCTTGCCTTACACAAAGAGCTGTAGGTAAAACAGCACTTACGTCTGGTTGTAGCCATCCGGCTGAAAGCAGGGATCCCAGCCAAAATCCCGAGGGCCTCTGGGCTCCACTATCAGCCCCTGCCATGAGAAAGTAAAAAAGACCCTTAAGCTGTGGTTTCACAGCACTTCCCTTGCAGTCACATTTCAAACACGGACTGAGGAGACAGAGACATGCAGCCACAGCTCACCCTGCAGCCACCACAGGCTCTGCATGGTGCTGTTCCCCTTCCCAGCTCCTCCCCAGGATGTGACCAAAATTAGCAGCTCCAAACTCACACTGCCCTATGTTGACAATGCTTTGACGTCTCCAAATAACAGAGCTGAGAACTGTACTCCAATACAGCCCTGCTAGAGGGAAATGGGGGGCTGAAGAGAGTGAGGTGACGTGCAGAGGTCAGTAAGAAGCACTGCACAAAGGGCTGCACCCTCAGCACCCACCTCCCACCAGCTGCGCTCTCCCTGAGCCTGTTCCCAACACAGAGAAGCTCCAAGGGCATTCAGCGACCCAGAGGCCACCAAAATTGTGCTCAGCAGAGCCAGTGCTGCTATGAAATTCACATCACAGCCCTCCTCCCCCAGCACACTGCCTTCCCCAGGTCCATGTAAATAACATGGGTCTGGCCTTTGAAGAGCCTCACTGGCTCCTCCGGGTTCCCGCTGCTGAAGGCGAAGGTGCAGAGGGCGTAGGCAGACTTGTCTTCAAAGCCAGCCAGCAGCTTGTACAGGCCTGAGGGACACAGAAGGGGTCCTGGAGTTACTGCTGCTCCCTGGGAACACAGCACACCCACCTAGGCACAGAGGGATGAAGGGAGCATTCTGCATCGCGTTCCCAACCACCACAGGAGGTGACAAAGCTCAGGCACCACGATGGTCTTGGCAGGGTTCCTGCTGTGACTGAAGCCAGAGCCTCAGATCTCATCTCACAGCGTGAGCTGCAGAGTCCTGCTATGAATTTGGGAGAGGAAACAACCGAGCATGCAGCACCAGGGAGGACTAAAGCCCACGGTGGTTTAATGTGATTAATGCTCATGTTAATGAGATCAGCACAGGATTTGCAGTCACACTCTCAACTGCGGGATCAAGGCAGTCACTGCACACCAGGGGAGGGGGGCGTTAGTGGAGAGGGGCTTGCACTGAAGCCACAGGGAGTGGGAGGTCTTCCAGGTCCCACTGAGGACAAACAAGATGCTCCCATGAGCCCTGCCAGCAGCCTGCAGAGGCAGGAATCTGGGAATCCAGGGATGAAGCTGCTGAGACAAACAACATCCTGGGAAGGAGGGCACAGAACAGGCTTAAGGAACCTGTTGGTTCCCCCAGCATGGGCAGGGAGCCACTTCAGGGGCAAAGGAGTGTGTTACACACAGAGCAGTAACATGAGGGCAGTACCTTCTGGCTTGAGTTTCTCCAGGAACCATTTTCTGAAAAGGAAGGAAAGAGGGAAAATTAATTTTTGCTACTATCTCTCAGAAATACAGGCATCCTTGAGACAAGGTTGCCTATATTTTCATAGGTCTTTGAATCCCTCTTCAATGTGCTGTCAGATCACCTTGTTCTGAACTATGTACAAGAAAGGACAGACTTAGCTCTTAAAGCTGAAGGGGACACAGTGGGGTATTTAATTTACTGCAGTCCTGGGGTCCATGTAAATAACACAGTTCTCACTCCTGAACACTGACTTGCCAAAATACATCTCTCAACACAAATTGTTTGCTTTTTACACTGAGCTGTGGTGCTGACTTGGTCACAGCCCCATGCCTGCCAGAGTTCAAGAAGTGTTTGGACAACACTCTCAGGCACATGATAGGATTCTTGGGGCTGTCCTGGGCAGGGCCAGGATTTGGACTTGATGATCCTTGTGGCTGCTTCCAGCTCAGGATATTCCATAATTCTATTCTGTAACACAAAGCTTTTATGTCTGCTTAGCGCAGCAGAGACAGTTTGGAAGAATTAATCACACTTGAAGTTAATTCCAGAAGCTGAGGCAGTATTTTACTAGAGGAGTTCCACTGTAATGTAATAACTTTGTTATCTTCTGGATTAAAGCTGTCCCCATGAGAACCTATGGGGCAGGCACTCATCCCAAAGTCCTGCTGAAAGGCTTTTATTACACAGAGCGTGCTGTATTCCCAAGCTGCCAGAACAGGCAGCACAGATTGGGACCCAGAGCCAACAATCCAGGTCTGTCTCTTCCATCCTGCTCCGTGACTCACAGCAGGGCTCAAGGAGTTCAATCCAGCCCCTGGGGGTGCAGGGTGAAAACCAGGGGGTTTCAGCAATCAGCTCCCTGACCCTACTGCTCCTGGAGTGTGGAGCCCACCCTGCCTGCCTGTGCTCCTAACCCAGGCACATGAAAGGGGAAACACCTTCCCTCCTACTTACATGTAGGGTCCTGGCAGGCCCCCCAGGGCATTGAAGCACAAGCAGGTGTCCTCTACTATAACAGGTCCCTGAACCTACAGTGAAAGCCCATGAGAAGGAAAACATTAGACCTAAAGGAAGGCACTGCCTCCAAACCCATCCCCTTGCTCTATCCTATCCTCATGTTTCCACTTGACCTGAAGAGCAATCTTCACCTCAAAGGCAACCCACGCCAAACAGACACAACCAAACCCAAGCTCTCCCCAGGAGAGCCAGAGAGGCTGAACAGTAGGGAAGGCTTCATATGGAGGAAAACGAGCAGTGCTGAACAGTCCCTGCCCTCCTGGGGGACAGCACCGGCAGGACAAGGAAAGGGAAAGCCTGTGTCCCGGGGGCATGCCTGCTTTCTTCTCGGGTCTCAGCCCTCACTGCGTTCTTTTAGGGCACCCATCCCAGAGAAAGCTCAGCAGACAGAAAACTCTTCGTCCTGCAGCCACCGGGGCTGGACTGAAGGATCTTCCATGACTTCCTGCTGCTCGAGGGACATAGCAGCAGGACTGCCAAAGCTCGGTGTCATCCGCGAGAATTCACCATCATCCAGCATAAACCAGAACAGCGAGGCCAGGCCGGGCCGGATGTGTCCCCGGCTTTCCTCGGGGCCGGTCTGGATGCCTCAGTGTCCCTGCCTGGGTCCCTCCACACCCATCCCGCCGGGAAAAGGGAGAGAGTGAATGACCTGCCGGGCGGCTTCACGGCACTTCTGCACGGAGATCTCATCTGGCTCCCCCTGGTACTCGGGCACTGCGGACACAGTCATCAGGCGGCTGAGCAGACGGCCGGGACGGGCCGGGACGAGCTGCCGCATCCCCCGGGCCCCGCCAGTAACTTACGGTCAATTTTCTTCGCCACCAGCGTGTAGGGAGAGGAGTCCCCGAGGATCTGCGTGACCTGCGCAGGGAGAAGGGAGTGAAAAGGAAGGGAGGGAGGGAGGTAAAGNCGGCCAATGGGGAGCGTGCCCGCCCCGCGGCATCCAGCCAATGGGGAGCGCGCCCGCCTGGGCCGGATGGGCGGGAAGTGCCAGCCCTCGCCGGCCGCTCTCGCGAGAGGCGCGCGGAGCGGAGCGCGTCGTCATGGCAACGCGCCCCCTCACGGCCCCCGTTCACAGCCCCGGCCTTTGGATCCCGCTCTGTATTCCCTAAAGTACAATCAGACGTAGTTTGGGAATCGGGCTGGGGATTGTGCTCCAAGCTCTACTGCTGTTCACCCCCCGACCTCTGGCGCGTCTCTGCGCTGTCGTCAGGTTTCCTGTGTCGGAGCGATCAAGTTCCATCGTTGTTGGTTTGCTGCTGCTGCTGCCTCCCACAGCCAGAGCTGTCCCGCGGGGACGTCTGTGCTCAGGACAAACCCAGCACTGAATGACTCAACCCCCAAACTGATCAACACCCAGTTCTAGCCCCGTAGGGCAGTGCACTGATGGCTTTGGTTGTGGCAGCTTTGCCTGCCCTGCACCTCGGGTAAATGCGGGACCAGCTGCATTTGCGGTGCAGCAAGAACTCCAGGCCTCGAGCCAAGAGGTCTGTCCATGGGGCCGGTGTGGAGCCCGAGAGGAACAGGCCAGTGCAGCCCAGCGCCGCGGGGAGCAGGGCCCTGTGAAGGAGCAGCAGGGTCCCAGGAGCTCTCCCACTGTGTCCCGGGCCCCTCCCCGCTGCCAGCCCCTGCCAAAGCTGCTCCTTTGCAAGGGCACTCCCCAGCAGGGGCTTCTTTCCCTCTGGTCTGCCCAGCTAACAGAGCCTCTCCCCAGCTGTGTGACATCCCTGCAGCCCCTCTTCCCTCAGGCATGGAGACCCCGGGGTCACACCACAGGCTCACACCAGCAATCCCGGGAGGAGGAATGCACCACTACAGCCAGAATATGCCATTCCCTGTACAAAAGCAATCATGTGGAAAACAGCAGCTGATGCTCTGTCTTCTGCACAATGCAGGAATGGGTAAAACAGACCCAAAGCTTGGGTGAAGGAGTTGTTTTTGTTGTAGAATCTCCTTCATAACATCTCCTAAGTGAAAACCAATCCCCAAGTATGCAGACACTGCTGGAAACAACACTTCTTTCTGCTGACTGCAGTTCTCCCTGCCACCAGTCCAGGGTGGGACAGCACAGGCTGCAATATGAAACCACAGTATCAAAGGAATATATGGAGGACTGCTCTGTACCACCCCAAGATCAGACATTCCTGATGGTCTTTCCAGCCTTGGTGAGGGAAAAAAAAAATCTATAAAAGTTGCTTAGTAAATTCTGTTACTGCAAAGTTTCTGACCAGGACTGTTGGTTTGCAGCTGGTGCTGCCTCTCACAGCTAGAGCTGTCTTTTGGGAAGATCTGTGCTCAGGACAGCCCCACAACTGAGTGATTTGAACCTAAAACTGACAAACACCCAATTCTGGCAACTCAGGCCAGTGCACTGATGGTTTTGGTTGTGGCAGCTTTCCCTGCTCTCCATCTCGGGTACAACTGTTTGCACCCCAAGCTGATGGGAATGCTGCAAAATCCCTCCATCAAAATTGAGGAATTCCAGCTTTCCCAGGGCAAGAGCTTGCTGCCTGTGCTCAGCTGCCTGGGGTGAGCTTGGCCCAGACTTCATCCTGCCAGCATCCAGTCGCCAAGGCCCTCAGCCCAGCATTAAAGCCAGGCTTTGCCTCCAGCAAGCAACTTCAAAACTGCTTCTCTTGCTCAGACCTGGTGGCAGCAGGGATCTGGAGTCCTCACGCACTCTTGTGGCACCAAGGTCCTGCTGTGGGTGGCAGCAGCAGCAGCAGCAAAGGCAAGACTGGGCTGGGAGAGAAAGGCAGAGGCACTGGCAGGGCTCTCCAGCAGCAGGAGTGAATTAACTCACTTTCCAGTTGGCAGGACACAGTACCAAACAGCTCAGCGAGACCTGCAGCCCCCCTGGAGACAGACACAGTCCCTCTTCATCCACCTTCTTCATCCCTTGCAGGCAGAGAGTAGCCAAAGGCACAGGCAGGATGACTTTTGTCCCATCCACTGAGTGTATGATGTTAAAACCAGCCTATACTTCAAGAGGAAAGACCCAGCTTGACTTTCTGATTCCCACCTGGAGAGTGCTCTCACAGAGGAGAAAAGCCCTATTTATATTCCAGCTAGGTAAGGGAGCTTGTAATCACATCCAGCCCTCCAGCCTGCTGTGCTCACTCCTAATCCCCTTCTCTGCATGGGGCAGCACTCAGGTGGAAACTCTGCAAGGTCCTGGGGACAGGGTCAGAAGAGGAAGCTGGGACATGGTACTGGAAATTCTCTGGGGCACCATTTCCCCTCTCCGGTATTATTTTGAACATGTGCCTGGCAGAACAAAGCTTCTCTCATCAGAAAAGACTAAAAAGAGAACCAGAAGAGCTTGGCTCAGCTAAAGTGCTGGGATCAGGGCTGGAAAGAAGAAGGGTCTCAAAAATAAAGGGCTGACAGAAAAGCCACCAGCACTTGAGAGCAAGGCTGGAAACAGCCGAAATGCTGCAGTCCCACCCATGGATAGAGGAGGTCAGCTCCTGTTCATTCCAGCACAGGGTCCCCTACAGCTCCCTGAGCACCCCAGCAACCATCTCTGGGAATAATCCCCACCCCACTGCATCACAAGGAAGCAAAATCGGCTGGCATTCAGGACAACCTGATCATGGTGAAGGGCTCTGAATATGAAGTGGGCTTGTTCACTGTGGACGGGTGTCAGGAGAGTTGTTCTCCTGCTGTGTCTTTATATAATTGTGCTACTTGCTGGGTTTTATACACACTTCTTACTTTTGGTTAAGGAAACACAGAAATGGGGACTCGCAGCCTTGGAGAGCCCTGAATGTCCTCCAAACTTTATGAAGCCGTGCAGAAACTCCACATATACAGTCAAAAATAGGTTTACTGGAATGTCTTTAGTCACAGCTGTAAGCAGCAATACTGAAAACACGGAGCTTGTGCATTCCCATGGCAGGACCAGAAAGTCTTCTGGATTGTAAAACCTAATTTCATTTTTTCTCTTTTCTTTTTTTTTTTTTGAACAAGAGAAAAACAACACCCTTGCAGTTGTCCTCAAAATAATCAGTTCCCTATAATATATTGGTATGTTTCCCTTCAGACATTTATCCTCTCCTTTTCTCTGATTCAAGGACAGAGTCCCCTCTGCCTTCCACAGCAGGCAGCAGGGAGCTGCTCAGACCGTATTATTATTATTATTAATATTACAACTCAACCATATATACAGATAGACTGTAGGGGCAAGTAGCCAGCTCCCAGCCAGAGACCCAGAATTCCACAAAACAGGCGGTTTGGGATCTGAATCTTGTGTTATAAAAAAAAAAAGTCTGACAGCAGGAACAGGTACTCGACTGGAAAAGGGTTGTTTGGTAGTTCTTAAAACGCTCCATTAGAACTGGCTGCTTGCCACCACCTCCTGCTCCCAGGAGAAAAAACAACTTCAAAGCTATATACAGATATCTCACTTAAATTACACAGCAGTTTGGTTATCCCAGAGGCAGCTCCCCCGAAGCCTCCAGCTGCCCCGTCAGGAATGGTACTTCAGGACTACGGGGACTGGAAAACACAAAGAAAGAAGCTCTCACCACACACCCATCCCTGCCAGGGAGTCCCCCCATTTCTGTAGTGACAAACACCCTGCAGCTGCGAGCAAAAGGGTGTTCCCAGCCTCAAGCTAAAGCAATCTGCTGTCTGCACACATGCTAGACAACATATCCTGCTACCTTCATCTCCTTCCAGCTTCCCAAAACTAAACCAGATGGGATTTTCCATCAGTCTCTCTCTCTCAACCCTGCTGCCAGCTCTGCCTCTCCCACTGCAGGCTGTGTGTTAGAAGGACAACAAGGGCTTTGCTGAAGGAACAAGAACAGTTACAGAGCTGCCCAATGACACTTCAGTGGGAGGAAAACCCTCCAGACCCAATGGCACAGAAGAGCTGCACTGCCATGCTGGGCTGCCTGGATCCCTGGAGCATGTAATTCTGCAGGCAGAGGGATCAATTATTTCTGCCTGGAAGAAACATGCTCTTGTCATTATGAGCTGTTTGGTAGGAAAAGCAGTGACATCTTTGCTCTGGGAGCTCCAGGAAAGGCAGAGGGCATGGCAAGGGACTAATTGCAAAGCCACAACAGCAACTTGATGGAAATTAAGCAGCCCATCAACTTTGGGGAAGAGCATTTGTAGACAGCAGGCTCATTGCAACGCAGGTGATACATGCAGAGATGCATTTGGAAGACATTGCTTTAGCCTGAAACTTTTGCATTTACTCCCCCCAGCCTTGGGATCAGTCAGTGCCAACCCTGGGTCAATACAAGGTTGGCAGGGCACTGCTGGCTTTCTGCAGTCACAGTCAGCAGGACTCGGTTTGAGTCTGCTCCTCTGTGCACCCCTTTAAGCCTTGCAGAAAAGAAGCCCAGAATGCTCCACAGGCACCCCTTATGATGACTTAAGGCAGAGTGGAGCCCATGGAGTGGCTCAGGTGCTCACCCCCAGGGACAACAGCACCACGGTGTCACTCACAGCATGGAGTGACACAAATGCATCCATGCCAGACATGGCTGGGGTGACGTGGAGCTGAGCTACTCACCGATGATCACTAGCAGGAGAATGACCACCACCATGGCTATGATCGCCTTCATCTGCAAGAGGAGCACACAGGCATGTTACACGGGGTGCCAGGGGTAGCTGCTTCCACCTGGAAGGAGGCCTCTGCTTCCCAGCATCTTTTCAGCTAGGAAGCAGAGCTGCTCCATCGCCTCCCCGGGCAGGCAGGTAACCACCCTTCCACAAACCCAGCCCTGCCTGTTCCCCTTCCTGCTCACCTTACAGTCTCGCCACCACATCTGTCTCCGGAGATGCTTGGCTCTTTTGCTAAAAGCTGCTGCATTGTCTGATAAACTGTCTATTAAAGGAAATAAAAGAGTCAATTCAGTGGTGCACACACTGTCAGAGCACCCACTCACTTGTTTTAACTCCATGGAGTTTTGTGCAATGAAAGACCCAACCGCAGCATGATTCACCAAAGCCACTGCAGGGTCAATGTGACACCCTTCACCAGAGCACACAGAAGTTCCACTGTGCTCCCTTTGTACTGGCTGCCTTCTGAGGACAGGAACTTGCCCTGCAAGCCAGTGGACAGTGCCAGAAGACATACCCATCTACCCTTGCTTGAGGGACCAACTAGATCCCAGAAAAGACACCTCCAAACTAATGCCTCTGCACAGAGCAGCAGGTAAAGGTGGAGAGAGAGTCAGCAGAAAGCCAGACCTGCAGCCCAAGGCTGAGCAACACCACTCCCAGGAAGGACAGAAATGTAAGCCCAGGTCTGTCATTAGGTGCTTTCTGAACTGACCCAGGTAAACCTGGCCCAGCAGCCAGGAGGAGCTGAGGGGACTGGGCCAGGAGAGCTGTTTCACACCACACCTGATTTATCCTGCAGGTCATCCAGCCGCTCGCCTCTTTCGATCACCTTGGTGATGTTCTCCTGCATAACATCAATGACTTCATCCACCTGGTTCTGGACACTGGGGTAGAGCAAAGGCAGCGTGAGAGGCAGAAGTGAGCACCAGAGCTGCCCAGCCTGGTGGGATCTCAGAGCTCACCAACCAAAATGAAAGGGCGCAGCAGTGGAAGGAGGTTGATGGGATGCAGAGAAAGCCAGAGGCACGGCACTGGGTGGGGTGGATCTCTGGCAATCCCAGGAGGGGCAAGGGAACACGAGGGGCTCAGAGAGAGCACTGGGAAGTCAGCAGAAGTGGGACACCCGCTCTAACACCTTTAACATACGAATGCAGTATGAAAAGGCACTAATTGCTGTTGGTGGGCACCTCTGCTACAGAAGAGCTCACAAAGGGGAAAAAAAATGTATAAAAACCATGCCTTATCTTTCTACATTTCATAGAACCCCACACCACACCTTTGCTCAATAACTTGGGGTGAAATTAAATGAGTTCCCTCCTCCAGGAACTGAGTTTCTAAATTAAACCCACTCTGCCAGGGGCATCAAGAGGAAAGCAAAGAAAGGACTGAGATGAACTAAACCAAGTTATAATTCATCTTCTCATAGGTTACACAACTCTGTGGGTAGTCTTCAGTGAACAGCAGCCTAAATCACACCCGTAGGGTTATTAAAAATGCATTTATTCACTCCAGAAAAAAAAACTACACTGGCAAGAGAGAAAAATTTTCCTGGTGGAAAAGTACTGCTCCATTCTGGTTTGTATTTTGGAGCTAATACACGTTTATTTTCCTGGAGATAGAAGTAAGAATTTTCTTGAGGCCCGGGGGATAACAATACATTGTTTGAGACATACCGTTCCCAGAAAGTCAACGGCAACAGCAGGATCTTGGAGGCAACAAAACAGAAATAGCTCCAAAGAGAAACAGTGTACCCTCCCCCATGGCCCACGAAACTCGGGCCAAGACAGACTCAAGGCCAGTCAATGGGGCACTACAGAACCAGAAAAAGAGCTCTGTCTTATCCACCATGCCTCTAATCAATTAATTAATTGGAGACATAGGTTCACAGTGATCTGTTTCTCCTACCAGCTGTATGTCTCTCACCCAGCAGAAACCTGTGCTGATGAGGAGCAGCTGCAACTAGCAATAGTGGTCACATCTCTTGTTCTCATTTGCTTACTGTTCCAAGTACAGGTGAGAATAGTCATTAAAAAGGCATTTTTCTCCCCAGAAAGCTCTAGGAAGACTTCCACATCTCTAAATATGAAGGGGTTTCCCATCTTAGCCTTTCAGGTCGAGCTCTGTAGCACCACTGCACTGTGGCTTCCAGAGCTGGAAGAGCCAGGCAACTCCCCTGAAACCACCTTCTGAGTCAACAGCTGTGATATGGCACATGCTGGACTCCAGAAGCACATGTGAAAATTTTCTTTATTTAGGACACATTAAGAAAGGAAGCTGCCTTCTCTGCTGCGTCGCAGTCTGTGGGAGCAGCATCTCTCTGAACCCACCTACACTGTGCGGTGGCAGCTCCCGCCTTCCACGCTGACGGGAGCTGTCTGCCAGCAGCTCCTTATCTGGAGGGGAAGGGCACAGATAATTCCCAAAGACCTCTCAGCAGGAACCTGCCCCATGCCCAGGAGCCTGTTCTGATCCACTGTTTGTTTTACAGAGCACGAGGCGAGTGGCAGAGCTGCGGCTGTCGGGAAAGCTCGGAAGGCGGCACTGAGGATGATGATGAGGAGAGATGCTGCCCAGGAAACACACAGCAGTGCCCTGTGGAGCAAAGTGTCCACCCCCCACGCAGGACACACAGCCCCATGGCCCATCTCTGGGGCAGTGGATGAGAAGCAGGCACATTCTGCAAGGGGCTTTCCTTACCTTGGCACAACAAGTCCCAGCTTGGAGCTGCCAGGAATGCAGCTACAGCTTGGGGCAAGAGGAAAAGCACAAACATCTGCTACCCCAGATGAGCCAATCTGGCAAAACCTCTAAGCCCATAAACATCGCCTTCACACGCAGAAGTCTACATCTGCAGCATGTAAATGTTTCTAAAATCATTTTCTGGCTTGAAAATAGAGAGATTTCCTCCCACAACAGATTTGTAACCAAGTTATCCTGGTACAACTAACAAGTGGGAGCACGCAAGGTTACAGTGCATCTAGGAACTTGGAGAGCAATGCAACACCACCTGTATCCCTGCCAGTGCAGGTCAGAGCTTTGAGGGGTGCTGCTGCAGTCCTGGGACACCCCAAAGTGTTGGGGACAAAATGGGCTGGTAACTCCAAGCTGCTGTGGTAGATACCAGCATTTGGGCGAACATGGACCCTTACTGCCCAAGCAGGGCAGTAAGGACCCATGGGTAAGGGCAGGATGCTCTCAGCATCCTGTCTCTTCTCACTTGATCTGCTGGCAAAATGCTGAGGGCCCTTGCTACCTGCCCAAACCCTGGGCAAGCTGTCAGCTGTCCCCAAGAAAACAAAACATTTCACAGATGAAGAATGGAGGCACAAAGAAATCAAGGCTTATTAACTCCCACAAATGTTGAGGTGTTGACTCCCATGGAACACAGATGCATTTGGGTAGCACAATCAATACCCTTTGGCATCTGATGTAAAAGAGAATCCTGGGGGAAAAAAACAACAAAACAACAAAGCGAAAAACAGGAAGGAAGAGGCCAAGCCAGGGAAATTCAGACCTCCACATAGAGCTTTCCTCCACAGAGAGCTTTCTGCTCTCTCCCACCATTCACTCCTGCACTGCTGCCTCTCCAGGAGGGGGCTGAAAAATGCTCGGCCTATGTATTAGCCACCAGCTTCAGAACAAATTCAAAAATTCCCACTAGTTTGATGCTTGATGTAGGAAACTCAAGTAACATCAAGAAGAAAATATTTTCTTGTTTGATTTGGCAAGAGGGAATGAGTCCTCTAATATGAAGTGTATTTCCTGTTGGGGAGCTACGGGCTTTTGACACATACACTTCATGTGCTTTACTCCTGCCAAATTTCCAAGAGAAATAAAGTGGAATAAATACCTGTCAGGAAAGGGAGAAAGACAAAAGCATGAAATACATCTCCCATGACCTTCTTTCTTCCTGATTACTGCACGTCTGATGCTTTTAACGAGGACAGCAAGCACACACCATCAAAGCAACGAGATCCAATAGCACTCAGCTTGCTTTGGACTCCTCTTCTCTTGTGCTTTGCTGTTCCAGAGTGGGAGGAATAAGCCTTTCCATTTTGGCCACACTGGGTTAGGTACTGAAAACCTGCCTGGGCTGGTCGGGGTGCTGGGCTAGCAACAGTGCCACATTCTCCAGACACTGTAAACAGGCCGTGCACACACCATGGGGTGTGCTGCCCAAGGCTGCTGCTTGTCTCCAAGCCAGCTGTTTACAGCCAGCATGACACACTCCAGTTTTCCACCCCAGTGATATTAATAGTGTGTATTTTGGTGCAAATTACACCCAAACACCCCTCGTTGTGGCAGTCACCCAGGGAAGAGGGAACAGGATGGAGAGCCAAGGCAGATGGAGGGTACAGAGGCAGGAGGCCAGCACTGCACAGCACTCCCCAAGGCACAGCTCTCTGCAGAGAGTCCTGCTTTTCTCAACAACGGGGTAACAGTGCTGAACCATGCCACAAATCCCTGGATTTAAATTGCTCCTTAATCCCAGCTGTGAGGAAAACAGCAGTCTGTGCCTCCCAGAAGCCTTCCAGTCATTGAAAGGATCATATCCAACAATGATGCCTGTCAACATGGTCTTGGTATCACCCTCAGATGAAAGCCTGGACTGTGGCTGGGGTTCGCTGCACAACCAGCCACCTGTGATGAGCCCTGGGAAGCTGCAGTCAGCTCTTGCCTCAAATCATTCCCCAAACCTTCCCCCTGCTCAGGACCTGCAGCCAGACAAAACCACCAGGGCCAAGCCCCAGGGGCTGGAATGCTGACTACCCCAAGCAGCACAATGGGGGATTCACAGAGACTGAGAGGCTCCCAGGGAACATCAGCATCGTGCTGAGCCTCATCAGCAGCGTGAACAAGAACCCAATGGCACAGTTCCCTGAAAGCATGAACATCAGCAGTAAAGCTGAACAAGCATCATCCAGAAGGAGCTGATTTTAGCAGAATTTTTGAAAAGATGGTCTGTGATGAGAAGCTCTTTTTCCAAATAAAAGAAATACAGGTGGAAGATGAACATGAAATTTTCCCTTGAAAAGGCTCTCGTGCACACATTCAGTGCTTCTTCCAAAGCCTCAAAGCAAAGGCAGAGAAAGGAGATCAGCTCTCTCTTACCTGTTCTTTGTACCTTTGGAGAAAAGGATAAAAGCCCTTTAAAAGCTGCCTTTCATCTCCAGCCCACCCTGGGGATGGGAGGTCTCAAAGGGGACCAAAGGGACCCCATGTGGCCTCTCAACTACCAGAGGAGAGTCCACCCCAACCAAGCAGCTTCCAGACACATCAGGACAAAGCACAGCTCGAAGGGAGCAGACACTTCCTCCTGTCACTGTTGCTGACTGTAACTCACCTCTTTCCCTGACAAGGTTTGCAGTGTTCCCCACAGCTGAGCCAGCCTTGAGGGTCTCTGCTGCCAAACTCCACCTTGACCCAATCCATCCCTCTTTCCTGCCAAGGACAACTAGGAAAACTTTCCAGTCTTGCCCCTCACGTTTAACATGTTCCACACCTTTGCTCCCACAATCCCATCCCTTTCTCCTCTACCCAATGCTCCACCCAGTTTCCTTTTACACCCATCTTCACACCTCGTTCCTCCAGCCCTGTACTGCCATGGCCTCTCTAGCTTTGCCCGGCTATGCCTCAGCTCTCCAAATGCTCAAATTCCTCCTTAAAATGTCTTTTCCCTACAGTTTTTCAGAAGCAACCCAACCCTTTCTTTGTTGAAACAGAGAAAATTGACTATGAGACCAGGCATTGATCCCTCCAGCACACAGGCTGTACTGATCAGAAACTTCATAATGATCTCCATGACAAGGAGTGATGACTGCATGGTGTAAGTGCTTATTAAACAAAACAATCAACACTGATGAGAGCAGAAAATAAATTCTGTTTTGTAATAGATGCTCTAGATATTACATAGATGTAGTCACTTGGTATCCCAAGGGACATATTCCATGCCACATCCACTATATCCAGGCAATCTCTGGCAACAGGCAAGCCTCGTGTGCGTGGGGCATCAGCCACATCACACCTATGGACCCACCACCTCCAGGTTAAATGTTTCTTTCACTTTTCTTCCTTTTCACAGGTGCAGTGTCATCCTCTGTCTAAGCCACTGCTCCCTTCTGCCAGGCCAAGACAGTGGGAAGAGAAGAGCTCCTGTTTTCTCCCACCAACAGGGAACACAGAAGACATTGTAGATGCTGTCCAGCAGAGGAGGATGGAGGGACAGACACTACCCTGTCTCTTCCTTTTTATGGAGGTAAAACCCCACTCGTAAACCCAATTCTCAGCTTTCTCATTCACTCCAGATCAGCCTGGCCATGCCCTAGAAGGGAGGCTCTATCCACACTGGCTTACTCCAAGGAGCAGTTCATCTCTACCAACAGCATCCTCACACTCTGGAGGGAACAGAGACACCCTGAAAACTCAGGGTGCAGCCACCTGCCCTCTGCCTCTTGTGCAACTCAAGTGCCCTTCACTCCTCAAGATAACGTGGCAAGCACAGCCTAATGCTGATGGAGGCAATGAGTCATCCCAGAGCTGTGCTGGCTTCTTCCGGGCATGGAAAAAATCCCTAACCAAGAGCCACACTCAGGCTGCAAACAAGACCCAGTCTGGATAATGCCCAGGCATCAGTCCCCACACAGATCTCTGTCCTGGCGCCACAGAGATCAGCAAAGGAAACAAGGCAACACAGACCAGGGGTCTGTGTCTATCCCCACACTTTTGATTAAGTACAACCACCACATCCCTCACAGGAAAGGACAGGAAAAACTGGAGCCCCTGAACAAGCATCATCCAGGAAATGACTCGATGGGAGAAGGATCCAGGGTGTTCACTCCTTCCTTCTTGCCCTACTCCTCCTCCAGCTGTAATGGTTTCCTGTTTTCCAGCTGCTTTGACCCCACTGAGTCACTGCTCATCTCCAGGTCACCTATATCAGGTTTTTATCTGGAGGAGGCCAGAGGACCAACTGCTGCCCAAAAGCCATGGTCCTGGTGTGTTCCTGACCACTTACTTCCTTGAAACATTAGGGAGTATGTTACAGGACGAGGTTAAAAAGCCTCAAAACAATAAAAAATGGTGCTGGGAAAGGTTAAAATCCAGGGTTAATGCTTTAGAGAAAAGTCTCACAAAAGCACAGAACAGGTCACCACCAGAACACAGCAAGGGCTTCAGAAACTCCAATAAGCTCCTGTGGTGTAATCTTATCCCTTTGTCTCTGCCAACACACAATTTGTTGATAGGCTGCATCAAAGCTGAGATTTCCCTTAGCTGGGGACACGTGGGGTAGGACATGTCAGTTAGAAGGACATGGGCACAAGGAACGTTCATATGATGAGCTACAGAGAAACACTCTGATAAGACAGCAGCAGGAGCTGACAGTGCCAGAATAAATCATTATCTCTGTGACACTAACGAACAACAACTTACTGCCTGATCTTGTCATTCCTGGGTCCAAATCTGGGTCCAGAAGGCCCCCTCCTGCAGGCAGAAAAAAGCAATCAGGACAGAAGGTACAATGAAAACATGTTTTTAAACCAGACCCAAAAGATACAGCGGAGAGAACCAACGCCTTGTGCATTGAGATTGTTTTCATACCTCCCATCAGCCCCTCCCATGTCATAGGATACGTGGGACATCTCACTCTTACAAAAGGTCACACCTATTAATTCACACTCAAAGCCAAGGCTCTGGAAAATCATCCCAAAGGGAATCAAAGGTTTTCACTCCCAAGCCCCGGTCTCAGAGCTGCAGGCAGGTACAACACTGCATTCCAACTCACAAGAAAAAGTCTTCCTCTTCATCCGAGTCTTCCTCCAAGAGGTTCCTCTGCAAACACAGAAAAACCATCACATCAATAAGCAACCACCATTTCACGCACACATCTCCAGCTCTTAGGATGGAATCAGCATCCTCTGACTGCAGGAAGGCCCTCTCTGCTCAAGGGACAATCCCAGCCCTGCACCCAAAACCATCAGCATCACCCACAGCCACCTCGGGCTGTCCCATCCACACTGGAAATGAGATCCACTCTGCATTTGGAGGACGCGGTTTCCCCACCACCTGATGGCAGCAGGTGTGAGAGGGGTGACCACAAGGGAACACACTGAGCTCCCTGGGCTGGAGGGCAGAGTGGCCTGGCAGCTCCTCTGCTTCATCCCAAAGGGATCCCCTCTGCTGATACACTACACTGATCCAAAAACTGATTTTTAAGAGCAACCCCACGGAAGCTTGAATGTTTTGGACGAAAACATTTCTGCTTAGGGTCAAAAACAATCAAGGGGGGGAGGTGGCACACTAAAGGTGTGGACCCAGCAGATGGTCCTTGGGATACCAACCCAACTGCTTTCCCGTGTGTAGATTTGGGCTCCCCCCTGCAAGCCTGATGCTCTGATGTTGAAGCTCACCTGCATTTCCATCCTGTCACATTTGCTCAATCAACTCAAGCAAACCTGCCAGACCATGCAATAGTTCCAGCCATCGAGGGAGGAGCAAACTGCTCTTGGCAGCACGGGCTGCTCGTCTCGCTGACAGCTGTCGTGAGCTGCAGCAGCATTTCTGACCACAGCCCCGACTGAGTTTTAGCACAGCCTGACCCCAGCAGGTTAAATCCACTTTGTCCAAATCAGGCAACTGCTGTGACTTGCATTCAAAGCCTGAAGTGTGAGGGGACCGTGGTGACAGCACAAAAAATGAGCCGTAAAGCACAGGGTGACTTCATTCCAGTCCTTCAGCCAACGTGGGCAGGAGAGCCAGGACGCGTCCCTGCCAGGCTCTGCGGAAGGGCAGGAGGCTGGAGCACACCGGGATCTCGTGGATGCAGACGAAAGGAGCCGCAACAGGTTCCCGAAAGAGCCGTAACGCGGCTGCTCCGACACACGGGGGTCAGGGCCGGCGCTCGGACAGCCCCTCACCGGCCGAACGTCGCTGTCACAGCGCTCCGGGCGGCTGAAGGCTGCGGCAGCGCCAGGAGACCCGGCCAGGGGCCGCGCACCGCGGGCACCGCGCCGGCCGCCGCACGGATGCCGAGAGCACTCACCCGCTCGCTCTTCACCGAGCCCGTCACCTCGTCGTCGTTCAGGTGCCGCTTGAATTTGGGAGGCATGGCCGCTCCGTGCCGCGGGGCTCCGTGCCGGGGGGAGCAGCCTAGAGGGGAGAGCAG
>VZRO01004645.1:789004-865023 GCA_013397915.1 Daphoenositta chrysoptera
GAGCGGCCCCCGCGGGGCCTGGCCCCAGGTTCGCCCGCCCAGGCCCTCGGCGCCACCCCTGGCACACGGCCCCGGCCGCCCAGCCCTGCCAGCGGTCCCGGGGAGGCGGCGGGGCAGTGCCGGTGCCCCCGCCGGCATCTGGAAGGTTCCGGCTCTCCCCCCGCCGCGCCGACCCCCTTTCCCTATAAATGCGGGCGGCGGTGCCCGGCGCGCTCAGAGGGGCGGCGGCGGGGCCATGCTGGGGCTCTGGCTGCTGCTCTGGGGCTCCGTGGCCCTGGGCGGCCGGGCGGACACCGCCTTCCTCCACCGCGCCCGTGACGGCTCCGGGCACTGCACCTACTCCTTCACGGTCGCCAGTCCCGTCGAGGCCGCCTGCCCCGAGGCTGCCGGCGGCGTGCCCGAGCTGCGCGCCGAGCTGGCCGCCCTGGCCGCCCGCCTGAGCCGGCTGGAGAGCCGGGAGCGAGGAATGGGGGGCTCGGGGCCTCGCGGAGCCGAGCCGGGGGGGCCTCGGGACCCCCAGCAAGTGGCCTCGACCGCCCGCCTGGAGGCTGCGTACGGCGAGCTGCTGCGGGCCAAGTCCCGGCTGGAGGAGGAGAAGGGGCGGCTGGAGCGCGAGAAAGAGGAGCTGGGCCGGCGGCTGGAGGGCAGCGCCCAGGAGATCTCCCGGCTGCGGGCCCGCTGCGCCCCCGGCAGAGAGGGGCCCGGCCGGGACTCGCTGCGTGCCCCCGCCAAGGGTAAGTGCCGGGGCCGGGACCCCTGAGCGTCCCCGTCCCCGGCTCCCCGACGGTGCCGCCGGCTCCTCCGCTCTGGCCGAGTCCCTGTGCGGCTCTGCACCCACCGCTGCCCCTCGCTCTTGGAAACCCTGGTGGGCTCAGCCTTGCTGGGGGGGCGCAGCCCATCGCCCCATACCTTCCTCCCCATCCCATCGCCTGCCCCGCGGCAGAGCGGGGGATGTAGGGTACCGTGCTAATCCGGGGTATTGGGAGTTTCCCCCAAAGAGAATCAAACACCTGGGGGGGGGGCCAAGAGCGTCAGCGGAGCAGGGTCCCTCTCAGCAGGTCATAGATGTGCCCTGCTGCAGCGGGAGGGGGTCCCGGGCTCCTGACCAAGGCATCGGCATTTTGGGGGGCAGCGGCCCGGAACGGAGCCCCCCGAGGGCGGCAGGAGCAGGGAGGGCGGTGAGGGGGCCTGGCCGAGCCCCGCTCACGCTGCCTGACCCCGCTGCAGCGCCGCGCTGGGAGCCGCAGCCCCTCGCCTTCCAGGAGCTGCAGTCGCAGAGGACGGAGGTTCCCGTGTCCCGGCTGCTGGAGGAGACGGCGCTCGGCCGCCCGGGCAAGGAGGACTCAGGTACGGGCACGCCGGGCCGGCCCCACGTCCCGGCGCTCACAAGCGCCGCCGGCCCTCCCGAGGGGCTGGCGGTGACCCCTCTCTGTCCCGTGCTGTCCCCGAGCAGGCTGCGGGCAGCTGGTGTGGGTGGGAGAGCCCGTGGTCCTCGGCCGGGCCGACTCCATCGCGGGCAAGTACGGCGTGTGGATGAAGGACCCCGCGCCCGTGCCGCCCTTCACGCGGGACAACACCTGGCGTGTGGACACCGTGGGCACCGAGGTGCGCCAGCTCTTCCAGTACGAGGAGGCCGAGCAGCTGGCCCGGGGCTACCCCGCCAAGGTGCACATCCTGCCGCGGCCCCTGGAGAGCACGGGGGCCGTCATCTACCGCGGCGGGCTCTTCTTCCAGCCCCGCCATTCCCGCTCCGTGGCCCGCTACGACCTGCGGGGAGAGACCATCACGGCCGAGAGGGAGATCCCCGGCGCCGGCTACCACGGGCAGTACCCCTACTCCTGGGGGGGCTACACCGACATCGACCTGGCGGTGGATGAGACGGGGCTCTGGGTCATCTACAGCACCGAGAAGGCCCGGGGAGCCATCGTCCTCTCCAAGCTGGACCCCGAGACGCTGGAGATCCGTCGGACCTGGGAGACCAACATTCGCAAGCGGGGGGTGGCCAACTCCTTCCTCATCTGCGGCACCCTCTACACCGTCAGCAGCTATTCGGCGCCCAACGCCACCATCAACTTCGCCTACGACACTGCCACCGGCACCAGCCGGGCCCTCAGCATCCCCTTCGAGAACCGCTTCCGCTACCTCAGCATGCTGGACTACAACCCTGCCGAGCGACAGCTCTTCGCCTGGGACAGCTTCAACATGGTCACCTACCCCGTCCGTCTGTCCCGGGCCTGAGCCGAGGCCGGCAGGGCGCCGGCTCGGCCCCCGGGCCCCTTGTGCGTGCCTTGGCACCCTGCTTCCCTCCGCACTTTCCCGGGCACGGCCGGGAGCGCCACCTCGGGCGATGCTGCGGGCCGCACGCTGCCCAGCCACACCCCATCGTGCTCAAGCGCAGCACAGAGAGATGAGGCGCTGCTCCAGAGCCTGGCAGAGCCAGGGAAATGCCTCTCATCAGCCTCGGTGCGTGTCGGATGGGTCACAGCAGTACCCAGCCCTAAGCTGCTCCAGCACTCTCCGTGAGCACCCAGCCTGGCCACCCCGAATTTGGAGCAGGAGGGCTCAGGCCTGGTGGAGGTTGGGCAGAGCAGGTGGTTGAAGCGCTCTCCAGGAGGGTCCTGCCTTAAAATAAACGTTTTTCCCTAGTTGTGAGCAGCGATCCCCTCTGTGGGGTCGGGGTTTGTTATTTCCGGGCTCTGCAGAGCTCCCATGCAGAGATCTCACACTCCCAGTGCCCAGGGGCAGCCTGGAGCTCAGCCACTTCCAAAAATCATCGAGTAGGCTCAAAAGCAGCAGGGAATACAGACACTCACTGCACAAGCCTTGTTTTATTGGGGAAAAAAAAGCAGCCAAGAGAGCAGGGGTGAGCAGAGCATCCTGCAGCCGGGTGGCCTCTCAGTACCCAGCCCTTCCCAGCCATGTGCTTCAGCTTCACAGGCCATTCCGGGCCAGCAGCTCTCCCCACACCAGTCCAAACCACGCTGTTTTACCTATTTATTGTAGGAAGCTTGTAGGAGGAGGCTTCTTTCCCCCTCTCTGGCATTCGGGGCAGCAGCAACCACATTCCCCAGGGGTGGTGCAGGGTCCCGGCCCAATGAACATTGCCCAGCACCAGTGCTGCCTTGCACCTCGTCTTTCCAAGCCTGTTTTCCAAGCAGTGTGGTGGGCTGGTGCTCCTCTTGATGGAACTACAGGCTGAAGGTGCTGGTGTGGGGAGCTGTAAAGCCTTGAGCAGGAAAATGCCACATTTGAAAGGCAGCTTCTGACAGAAATACACTGTGTATTGGAGCAGTGGAAAAGGACAGAGAACAGTGGGACACTTGTGATGATCACCTACAGCTACAGGGATTTTCAGTAAGATGCTTCACCCCATTGCTGTCCTATGTTGTCTTAAGTGTAGCACTGTGTATTTGCATATCATAATGAAGCATTTGGCTTATCCATCATCCCCACGCTTTATTTTGGAAAAATATGCAAAAAATATGCAGTGGTAGCCAGCAGTGAGATGGAATGTGCACGACTGGGGTGTTTGGTGAGCTGCAGGGCAGGCAGCAGCTGGGACCCCAGCGTGTGGAGGGAGGAGGCTGAAAGACCCATTCCTGCTCCCAGGCAGGCCCAGAGCCAGGGCCACTGGAAGTGTCCCCCTGGCCAGGGATACCCTGGCAGCCCCAGGATCTGCAGCAAGGCCCTGCCAGCCCAGGTGGGTGAGGAACAGCTCGCCCCTGTCACTGTCACACACAGAGCTGGGGAGCCCCGGGGCCAGGGAAGCAGTGGGGTCACCCCAGGGCTGTCAGAGCCAGCAATGCACAGCAAACCTGCCACCAAGGATGGGAGAAGGGCATTTCTGTCCCAAAACAGGGTGGGAGGCGAGGCTGGAGCCCCCCTCCACCCCGCAGCTCCCTGGGGGGGTGAGCCAAGCCCCAGGATGAAAGGCAGGGCTTGTACAGAGCCCGGGGGAGCAGCAGCACCTCGGTGAGCCCAGACAGCAAGGGCAGACAGCCCCTGCCCCGCCCCACGCTGGGGCCTTTTCAGGCCTTAATTGATGAAGAAAATAAAGGAAGACAAGCCAATGTACACAGGATTTCCAGAAAGCTGGGCTGGAGCTGAACAGCGCTGAACACACAGCTTTACTTAACAGGCTTTGGGAAAACAAGCCCTCCCTGCCCACAGCCCAGCAAGAAGCCAGCCTGAGCCCAGGGGGGTTGCTGGATCTGGCCCCAGTCACATTTAACCCCCTTCTGGCTCTTGCTCTTGAGAAAAGTTACAACCTTTTCACAGCCTCAACATTATTAAGCAAAAAGAAATTGAATTCCCCAAACAAAATTGTTCCGTATTCCCAATTCCAAAATTGTTCTGGGAGGTTCAGCACAATTATTTCTGATGACCAGAGTCCTAGAAAAGAGATTACACACCAAATCCCACTCAAATTAACAAAGCAAGAGCTACTCCAGTGTAAATAGCCAGGAGCAAGTTATCTGATTAAATGTCATAAAAATATTCAGCGAACCGGGGTCAATGACTAAAAGCTCCACCTGGCCTCAAAGGCATTTGGGGTGGTTTGGGGTTTTGGAAAGGCACACATCAAACCCGGGTTATTTGGAGGCACAAAATGCCCGAGCATTTACTTTTAGTTAAACTTCTGCAGAAATACTTCCCTTGTTCTACTCTGAGCATGAAATAGTCCAAAGCCTGGTACATTCCCACAGCTGACTCTGTGAAATTCCTCTGGCTTCCCAATGGCTTTATTACTACAGAATTTAACATTAATCCTTTCAGCAGCATTTCCTTAAAAATAGAACAGTCTGGTGAATGAGTTCCCATTTTTGGGGTGTCCTTTCAAGATGAAACAGGCCAAAGATAACCTCAAAGCAAGGAAACATCACCACAACTCAGTTACTTTTATAGCATATTTACAGATGGAAGCAGTGTCCACCCTCCTTTCCAAGCATTCATGCAGTTGTGCTCACACAGATCCTTGTGGAAAAGGCGATTTACCCACAGCATTACCTACTCAGAGGTTCCTTCTGCCCGCGGCTGCATTTGTGGATTCCAGCTCCTTTTATTCACTCCACATTACTGCAGTTTGATCCTGAACAAAACCAGCCTGGGCAGGAAGGGACTCCAGCCCCTCTGGTGGCCCCGAGCTGCCGTTTCCCAACCCAGCACGGGGCTGGTTGGCAGCAGCACCTCTGACCGAAGGTCAACCTGCCCAGCTCCTGGGGGTGCCTGCAGAGCCACCCCAACACTCCTGGCTGGACCCTCCCTTTTCCCAGAGGTGCAGAGCAGGCAGGAATTCTCAGGGATTAAGGCACCAAAGGTTCCTGGTGTTTGTGGGAAGCAAGTTCCCTCTGGTGGCCAGCTGATGGTGTCCCGCCTGTCCCAAACCCCCGGCGCAGGTCGGGGCCCCGGGGTTGTCACTCACCGGCCAAAGGGACACCGGCGTCATCCTGGCTCCTGTCTGGGCACGACCCCCAGCTCCAACAGCTGGAGCTCCTGGCAAACACCCTGGCGAGAGGCGGCAGCCACGCCCTGGGGGCCCTTTGCTGGAGAAGGGCTGTGGAAGTGCCGGGACACACACGGGAGCTGCTGGGAGTGTTTTCCTTTGGGAGCGTTTTCCTTCGGGAGCCTTTCCCTGGAAAGGTGCCGGGCGCGCCGCCGGCCTCCTGCAGCACTGCACCAATCACGAGAGCAGCCGGGGGCTTTATTTAGAGAATACTTTATTAGTTTCTGTAATCAAACCCATGTAAATAAGACCGTACATATTTCATACAGTGCGTTACCCCTGTACAAATGGAAAAAAAATTAAGTTTAACATTTCTAGACCAATATGGCTGTTAATTTCTGTACAATGCCAACTCACACTACAAGTGGGATACTTTTTTCCAAAGTTGACATCACAGCTAGTTTCCAAAAATTCAAATTATATATATATTTATATAAAAAGATAACCAATAGCGATTCACTAGGCATCAATAGCAGCAACAGCCTTTCCAGCTTCTGCAGTCATTTGAACAAAATTATACACATTAGACTTTCAACTCTTCCTTCCAAAAAATGTAAAAAAAAGAAAAAAAAAATCCCAGAAAAAACCAGCAAATTCTGCTACTGATGTGGTACCTGGTGCTTTTTACTAGCTTTTTCAATCATTGTCTGGAAAAAAACCTCTAGAATAACATTATTAAAAACAGCTCCAGTATAGCACAGTCACTACTACATATCATAAGCAGGTACAGGATATCTTACATTCACAGAAGTATCATACAGTACTGTCCTACAGCTAGAATACTAGAGGATACAATTAAAAAGGCATTTATTTGACTTGATTCTACTTTCCAGCACAATGTGGGCAAGGAGGTGGTGCGATGCAGCTCTGATATAAAGAATGCACCTTTGAGATAAAACTCTCGTTCATCTGATAAGGTTGCTTTTATTTTTGTGGCACAGTTTAAGTGCTCGTTGCTGTGTTACAGACAGGAACTGGAAACCGTTTAGGGACCACTCGCATCATATAAAGACAGCTGGACAGGGGTGAACGGAACAAATCTGACTATTGATGCAATGAACCTTCAACTCCAGGGGTGAGAGCCACTGAGGGGGCAGCGGGTGGAGAAGACACAGGTGGCCAAGTAGCTTTTTCATATGGTGATCTAAATGCAGTAAATTGTCATCCAAGCAGCAGCAGCCAGCAAAGCACTGCCTTCAGAGGGAAATCCAACACTGCCCGCGTTCCTCTGGGTTAGGTTAAACCTCGCGTGGCAAATACATGGATCCCTCTGTTTATACAAGATAGAAGCTTCTTAAGTCACTAAAAACTTAACACACATTACTTGGCCCAGCACCATCTTCAGATCTGCCTGTTCTCATACTCATGGGCTTATAAAAAGGTAAATAGCAGCTGAAGATCAGAGCCTGAAGAAAATAAGAGAAGTCATTGTGTCAGCTAGGAGATAGCTCCCCACCTCGCTCCCCGCCATTGCTGCTTCTCCGTGTTGTGGCTGTGGGGAGCGGGCAGGCGCGAGCCAAACGGGGCACACGTGGGACATGCACACCCCAAAAGCAGCCTTCATGCTGTTAGAGCAGAGCAGGCCCGAGAGCCCGGGGGCTCAGCGGGACTCACAGCAGCTGCCACCACTGCTGCTGCTGCTTCTGCGCCCCTCGGGGCTGCTCAGAGCCGGCAGGGAGAGCAGGCTGCTCTTCATCCTTCGGGCTACCAATTGACGCTGCTGACACCGCACCCACGCTCCCCTCTCCCCGCCCTCCATGGGAACACAGCCTCTAAGATTTTGTTTCCTCGGTTTTGATTGCCTGAGGTTTGATTGGTCCAGTTCTAACAGGTTTCGGTGTGGCAGCAGGCGCAGGGGTGGGCTTCTCCTCGGCTTTGTCCTGACAGACTCCTGCGGAGTCGGCAATTGCCTCGGTGGGTTTGCTCCCGTTCTCCTCCACTTTCGGGGCTTTGCCTCCTATGGGTTTGTTCTGCTGCTGCTGCTGCTGCTCAGAAAAGAATCTCTGGGTGGACTGAAGGACCTCTGCTCTTTGCTTTGCCTTAAGAGAGGGAGAAAGCAAGTTTACTGAAGAGAAGGTATTGGAATTGGAGTGACTTCACAAGTATTTCCCATATGAAAGGGGAAGGACTGACCGCAGTGGCCAGACTTTCCCAGAAGGGCAGTGTCGATCCTGCTGCTTCCCTGATGTCACCACATCTGGGTGCTCGGCTCCTCAGCAGTAGCTTAACATCATGCCTAGGCTTCCCCTGCTCTTCCTAATCCTTCCCCAAAAGAGAAATCACGGACAACGGTTTGAAGTATTACCTAACATCTTTTTGTGCCACTACTATTGCAGAGCTTTACCAGTACGAACACTGCTGACAGCAGGCTCAGGCTGCAGCTTCCCCCTGAGCACAGGTCAGACAGGAGCAGAGGCAGATGTGCCTGCACAACACTTCCGTGCTGTGTGCTGCCCCTCCGGAGCACAGGGAATCTCTCAGCAGCACCATCTGAGCACCCCCGTGGCTCTGGACACAGACTGGGGAGTCTGCAGCTGGGATGGAACTGAACCAGGGTCAGTATTGGGTTGTGTGTAAACTGCAGCCTGATCTGCTTCCTGCTCCAAGCAGGCTCTCATCCCAAGCAGCACAAACTACTGCCTGCCTTCCCTTCCTTCCTTCCTTCCCTCCTCTGAATCCTACCAGTAACCCTGACTTGCACCTGTGGAATTCAGCCTCTGTGACATGTTCCAGTTACAGTTTTCATGTTGTGCAGATCAGACACTTCAGAGCAAGCACTTGGCTTTCCTGCCCAGACTGCAGACTCCATTAAGAGTTTAATCTTTTGGAAGCTGAACAATAAAGCCCAGTGCAGTCAAACACCTTTTTATTTTAAATTAAAAAGGACTATATTTTAGCACAGGGAACCCCAAATACAGGCACTAAGCCTCCACATACCTCTCTGAGTATTTTCTGCTTTTTTACAAAAAACCCGTCTGGGACACACACACACACAACAACAGGGGACAAAACAGCAAAAGCCTGGAACAAGAGGCCTTGGCTCTCACACTGAGTAGTTGATCCAAGTAACTCAAGCAGCAACAGAACAGAAAACAAACCTGTGAACTCTGGTGTGCAGGACTGCAGCAACAGCCTGATTTTACTGGAGCCAGATGGACACCCGAAACCTTTTGCCCAAATTTCTGCCATCCCCTGATTTAAGACTGGATGACTCGATCACCAGTAATCAAGCATGACAGAGTAACTCTCATTCCCTCAGCAGTGTTTGCAGGAGATTAAGGACACCAGAACTGCATGTCAGTATTTGCTCTGACTGACTACATTCAATCCACAGTGCACACTCAGGACAATGTATTAAGCAGCACCTGGTAAATCCACAGGCTGCATAAAGTGGTGGTAGAAAACGGACCAACCACCTAGAATTTAAGGGGCAATCAGTGCTCCCACAGCCATGCATAACCAGAACACCACTCTCTTGTTCTGACATGTCAGTGCACGGGTGACAGGAATGGCAGCACGTGAAGGAGCTCCTAAGTACCATCTATTCAAGCAACTTCTTTTCTGCAGCAAACAGGCTCAGTGTCCAAAGGTGTCCCTACACAGATGTCCCACACTGCAGTCCTGCCTTGGAAGAAGAGTGCCTCGAACTGAAGGGTCCCAAAGTGCTGTAACAAGTTAGGTGACTGTCATCACCTGCTACTGAAATGCAGCCCTCTCTTCTGCGGAGTGCACCATGTACCACATTCTACCACTGAGAATTCACCACAGCCACTTCAAACCACTGGGAAATGACTCTCCAGAGTCACCAGGGAGTGAGGCTGGCTGGAACAGGAGGAGCTGGGGATGAAATGACAGCTAACAGCTAGGTGTGCAGCTTCAGTGCTCATTCAAAAAGAACCAGGCTCCTGACACCTCAGTTTGCCTTGGATGGCAGTGGCAGCTCCACAACTGCTGACCGCAAGACCACTTGAGACAGGAAGCTCCCTACAAATATTTGAGTCTAAAATTCTTATTAAAAAACACCAGGGCTTAGAGAAGGTCTGTGTTCAGCTGCTAAGGGCCTGGCTACTGGCTTGGGGTGCAGAGGCACTTTATGAAGCCATGAGTTGCAGACACATGCCTGCCCTGGGAGCTGTCAGACTGAACTGCTGCTAACAGCACTGCTGTGCACATACTGACCTTCATGTCTCGTTCAGCCTTCAGCGCAGCCTGGGCCTGAGTGCCTCTGGCTCCAGGTACTGATCCACAAGGACCTCTGGCCACACGTGGTAACTGAGGGTGGCTCATAAGGCCTGTGGTCATCTGAGACGGCATCTGACTATGCAGAACTACTGGCAGCCTCTGAACAGGCGCTGGGAAGGTGTTAGTAAATGGGGCTCTTACCAATGGAGGGAGCAGGTTAGGCTGAGAGAGGATCTAAGTGGGGGAAAAACAACAAAAAGAGACATTTCTCAATTAGAAAATTGCCAACTCAATTGCATGTTGGCATTATCTCAAAGGGGAAAATGATGCTACTCTGCTATGAAATGAATGTCAAGAAAATAGGCTTGAACTGCAAGAGCAAACCAGCCCTGCAGTGCTGCTGTGCCTGAAAGCAGCACCAACAACTTCAACCCAGCTTGTAACCAGGGAGAAGACCCTCACAAGGCAGTGGGGCAGTCACTGATGAAAGGCAGCCCCAAGAAAGTGAGGCAGTTTCTGCCAGTGACAATTCAGACATCAAATCTGAAGTCCTGCAGTCAAACACTCCAAATGCTAAAAAGAAGACAGAAATATCCCTAGACTTTTAGAGAGGCTACATTTCCCTAGCAGCCTGGCTCCAGTCACCTGCAACAGAGATGCATCACCCTTGTAATCTGTGCTCCCTGGAATGCCAAAGCAAATCAAATCCTCTGCCATCAGCCCTGCCTGGCATGGACTGTGTGACCTCAGAGATCCTTTCCAACCTGAACTGCTCCTTCGATACTTCAGAGCTGCAAATCTGCTTTGTCTTTACATATGCAAAATATGCACTGGGACCCTTGTGAGACACGAAGCTTCTCCCCTTCCCCAGGCAAATGACCTCTTTGCATCAGCAGGACAAGGTGCATTACAGCTGCCTGGGGAAGCCAGAACACTGTCTGTTCTACATCATTCACAACTTGTATTAAATTCCTCAGCGTGCACAGAACTCAAAATTAAACACCACAAAATCAGCTCTGTTTGTAAGCAGGATCAGAGAGGTAATTTTTTGATTTGCTCTTGAAATCGGGTTTCTTACGCCATTTCATTTTAAGGATTCCATTTTGTATCTCCCCATGACAAAGCCTGAGGAAACACAGTCGAGTCAGAGCCACCAGGTCACACAGAGGAACAAATCTGTTTGTAGGAAGGCACCAATCACCTACCTGTGGTGCAAACTGTGCAGGAAAGGGCTGTGTCATTCTCACAGCTGCAGCTGCTGACTGGAACTGCTTCTGGTAGACAATGCTGTTCATTTTATTGGACTGATTGTTAGGACTTGTAGAACTGGCCCTAAAGGAAAGAACTCCAGTTAAAATCAAACTGCTTTCATTCAGAGGATGTTTCTGCCCTTTGTTACAACTTAACTAGAAATTCAGCACTGGAAGGGTGAAGAATAAATCACCTGGAAAAGGTGGTGTGAAACTTTTTCTATATAGAAGCTTCTTCTATGTGCAGAAAAACCTCAGAACTTCAGAATTCAAAGAGAAAGCATAATCAGAAATATTTAGGCTATGAAGAGATTCCAGGGTATGTCTGTATGAAAGAGCCCTTTCCCCCAAGTACTTGTGACAGAAACACTGATGTTAGATGTGTGTTCCACTTCTCATCCCTGCTATCTGATGATCAGTCCTGCTCCTTTACAGTCACTCTTTGCTCTCACATGGCAAGTTCAGAGCTTGTCACAACAGGCAGTGAACATGCAGCTGCTTCCACTCTGACCTGCTGTCAGATGTTTCAAAACGCACTTGAACGGTTTTCAAGAATTCACTGAAAACTCTCTCCCCCTGTTTTATTTGGCTAAGAGAACATGACCCTCCATTAAAACTTCCAACGTGTAATCACCACGAATTACATGAAGCTTGACTGATTATCTGGGGGAAGGGCAGCAAACAGCCCTCAAAGAGAAAAGAGAGAACAGCCTTCTTTAGGAAACAAAGCTGGACTTGCAGAGAGTTCTCGTGCAGAGGGTATGGGTGATAACTCCAGGCAAAATGAGCAGAGGGGCACCAGTGGCAGGGATACCAGCTAAGCTCCACACACGAGTATTTTTTAAGCTTAAAGGAGCCTGTTTCTTTTACTAATTTCACTTGGGAGCAGCTTACAGATCTTACAACAACACTTACTCCTTTAACAGAACTGTTGCCACAACTGCTGCCTAAGCCTTTAAGTATTTTTACTTTGAACACTACAATTCAGATAAACTGTCTTAAGAGTTTTATCCCCAAGTACATCTTCCCTGCTACTTCTGTGCCTTACTGGTACAACCCCAGGTCATTTCACATGACTTGTTTAGTATTATTTACCCCCAAAATTTTTTTTCACATTTTATCTCAGAGCTATTTACTTTTGTTTAACTACAGCAGATGTGATGACCTAGTGGAATGCTGCTCATAAGCTCAGATTAAGCACTGTATCTTGTATCAGTGGCCCCTCATCTCATACCTTCCAGAACAGGCTGCTCATGCATGACTAGGTACATTTTCTAGCCCTGGTTTTAAGGAATTTTGAACTTAAGGGAGATTTACCGGAAGGGACTGGAGGTTGGGGTAGTACTTCTGCCAGTAACTGGTGGTGTTCCAGGTTTAACATCAATGCCACCTCCAAAGGCCTTCAGGTCCATTTCTGATATCTGAAAAACACAGCAATTGACATGTTAATTCTAATTAAAAAAGTCATGTTTGCTAAGCAGCTGTTAGCTTACCTCAATGAAAAGAGGTCACTTAAGTGGAGATGGAAGCCTGAGTGCAGAACAGCCTCTTATAATTAGGACAGGCCCAGCACCACAAACACCTCTGTGTATAATTTTCCTGCCCTATCTGGCACTTGCAGCAATGGTATTGGTTTTCTAACTTGGTCCTCCTGCATAATGACAGGGGGTTTGAGAGTCATTTCATCTATTTGGCCCTAAAAAAAAGAAAAAAGATATGTTTCGGAGTTGAGCTCTCCTTATCCAAGACTCCCATCTCAGGTACCACATGAAAATATTTAGAAATAATCCTGAAAAATGTTGAGAAGAAGAATACCATAAAATAGTTCAGGTCTATAAAAATAAACAAGCCCAAAGCACAGCAAAAATGGAGCTGTCATTCATGCAAAACAATCTCCAGACTAACTGGAGCAATGACTCTTGAATGCTATTCTGCAGATAGACTCAACGGAATAAATTAGTTTTTGGAACAGTGTAAGGCCACACATGGCCATGAAGCATAACAGCAACAATGAATCAGTTAAAAATGAGAGGCTGTTTTAAGTTGACTTTCTTTAGCAGCAACATGATGGGAATCTTAGAGCAGGGCAGGAAAGTCATCTAAGGCCACCATCCCACTGCAGCTCTTCCCTCATTTTTTGCTGAAATGAGCGATCATTTTCCAGTGACAACTGCAGCAAGAAAAAACATGCTGCTGCTTGCAAAAGGGGCTCCTAACAACTACAAAGCTGAACAGATTTGGCCAGATCCCATGAAGCTGGAAAACTGCACGGTGCAAAAATCACCATACACTCTCTGGCGGGGAGGAGATGTAAACTTCATTTAGGTGGTCTGAAATTCTGACTGCCATTACTGTCCAAGACATGGAATTAACACCCGAGATTTTTCTTGTCACAGCTGTAAATCACTGGGACTGTGGGGTTATTTTATATTCAAAAGCATCCTAAAATCTAGGCCAGAAGGTGCAGGGGTTTCAGGTGCAGCTGCAGAGGTAGATCAGCCCCTGAGGTGGGAAGACCTTGCTGCTGCTGCCAGTCAGCTGAGCTGTGTCCATGTCCAGGGGTGTCACCCACTGCTCACCTGGAAGCGGACTGCAACTGCCGAGTGCTGCACACTATCCGAAAATCCCCGGTGCCTGTAAAGCTGGGATTCCATCTAAGACAAGAGACCTTGTGATTGGAAGCCAGCTCCACACATCCCCTTATTAGCAATTACCTTAGCAGCTTCACATAAAGGCGAGGAGAGAATGCCCCCCTAGATATTCAAGTATCTTGCACTGTTTTAGTGTTATTTCCTTACTGGACCTGTCACTCAGTTTTCCTGAGCTGCAGGACCAGCCTTTTCTTTACTCATTACAGAAAGATCCTGTTTTGCATACAATGTTACATTCTTAACGTGCGTCATGCGGTGCTATTCAGAAAGGCAGACCCCCAGCAATAACAGTAGAGTTTAATTCTGGCTTAAGGTCATGGCTGATACAGAGTCCACTGAAGCCCCTAAAATTCCCCTTTGTTGCACTGGAAACCCTTGAATCCAAGCAGCTTGCTCTGGTTTGAGTCCAGAAGCAAAGCAACAATCACAAGCAGGCCCAGAATCTGCCATGACAGAGCCATGATGTTCCCCTGTGCTAACAACAGCTCAGTGCTATTTTCCACATGGCTTATAAATGAAACCCCCTACTAGTCCATGATGTCACTGTCAAACCAGGTATTCCTGCAGTGCAAATGGACCAGCACCAAGTTAGCTACTAAACTTCAGCTAAATGCACCGACCCAGTCACTAATGCACTAACCTTGACTGGCTTTTTTATCTTTTAAAGCTGAGGCAGATTTTTAAGATGTAAGAAGTCAACGTGAGTTGCTGTGCTGGTTGTATAAACCAGCAAACAGCTGTGCTTCAAATGAATTTCTGTCCTGTAGATGTAGCAATGTTGTTACCTTCCCAGTTGCAGCAATCATGCTGTGCTGAGTTCCTGCTGGGATCAGTCCTCTGAAAGGCTGGGTCACTTGTGCAGGTCTGCTCAGGTTTTGAGCCTGAGCTTGGGGTGGGGTGTGCTGTAGTGGTGGTTGTAAGGACTGGGGTAGGGCAATCAGAGGCTGTGCTGTGGATCCAAAGTTGGGCAAAGAAATCTGTGATCCTGGCAAAGGCACCGTCACCTGGAGAGAGAGCACAAGATCACCAGTAACAGTGACACAAAGGCCATTATGTACCTTTCATTACTAGCTCTATTTCAGCTTTATTCTAGGCAAATGGCTTAATCAGTTTATTTATTTAACCAGAGAGCTGCAAGCAAATAAGTGAATTTATTGCTCAGTTTGCCTTTATAATCCTAATGGCATTTGGGGGTTCTGTGCTTTGCAGAAACAAAATTGCATGAGATCTCCTACCTCCAACATCATTAATGTGATTTCACTGTGTGACAGGGGAAGTTTAACTCAACTCAGAAAACAGAAGTAGAACAAAATAACCAGTTTGGGGATGGAGGGACAGGACAGGACTGCACTGGATTATTTGTTCACTTCAAATAATTTTAGTCATCAAAGGACACTGGGATGAAAATTAGATTTTACTTTCCAGGACTTCCAACAAGCAGCAGTTTGAGCTTAAAAACAATGCCAAAAATACACAGCCTGTCCCGTGCCTGTGTTTATCCTGAGTGCTGTGGGCTGAAAACACCAGAAAATGGTAGTGATAAACATGGAAATACCATAGCAAGAACCTCACTGGCAGGAGTTACTGCATGTCTTGGTCTGACAATCTACTACCTGCAAAATTCTATTCTGAGTGTGACTACGAGAATGATACAAGATTCCAAGTGCTAAAGGCTCACCTGGGTTCTGTTCTGAAGGGTAAGAGATTAAAATTATAGAGACAGCCAGAACTGAACACATTAAAAGCACCAACTCTTCTAAAAGGTCCTTAAAACTCTGCTAGATTTCCAACAGACAACATCCAATCTTTTAAGACTCTTCTAGATTTCTATCTTGGTAACTTTTCCTGCGTATGAGGTAGGCTATTACAATAAATCAATCTATCACAAGCTTTTTTTTTGAAGCCATTTCAATAAAAATGCCAAACCAAAAGATGGAAACCACTGGACAGTATCCTGTAAATATGACAGAATGCTTGCACAGAGCAATTTAGCAGTTCTTTCACAAAAGAATTTAAAAACCTTCAAATTAGTGGAATTATTTTATGAGTGGAGTTATTTTCCTGACCTGGCTGTCCTGCATGATCACCTATCTGCTGAATTCTCAGTTATTTTCTTTGTACTGGCTATCACTGGCACATGGAGCACTCCTGGGTTCCAGCTCAGTGAGAACTGGAGTGAACAATCAGGCTTCACTAAGCACCTGGAGTTTGCCCCTCTCTCTCTCCACCACTCCCAATATCTGCTTCCATAAAGGCATCATGTGCCTCAATCAATTAGCAACAGCACTGTGCCAATTAAATCTTTGCCCATCACTGAAAAATGAACTATTCAACAGAAGGATGCCAGGGACAAATGATCAACATGAACTGCAGGTCACCTAACTTCTCAGCCATTCAGTTTGTGCAGTGCTGCTGCAGTAGCCCTCCTTCACTGTTAATATTCAATTTTTATTTTGGAAGAACTGAAGGTTGTCTCAGCCCTCGCCTCTATTCCCACCCCACAGACGTCATCAACCACAACATGCTTTTAGGAAGAATACAATGTAGAAATTTACCATGCCATAGTTTACCTGCTGGAGAGCACTGGGAGACTGTGCAGTGTTGTAGAAATTGCTCTGGCCAGGCTGCTGAACTTGCCCAGAGTAGAGATTTGAAGCCTGAGTGAGCGTAGCTCTGGCCTAGGAAGAGCAAGAGACACCATCCCATTAAGAGCCTTTAAACAGCAGTTCTGTGGTGCATCAACCAGAGAACAAGAAACCACAGCATGGGAAGCTGACAAACCAGAAGGTTTCACTTTGTGATAAAGCTCTCATTTGCAGGTGGTAGAACAGCCCTTTATCATCATTAACAAAAATTAAACCTGAAGGTCTAATTAATGACAGAGTGCAAGGAGCCCTGTAATCTGGGGAACAAGCCTCAATTCAGAGATTATGCTAGTGTACATTTATTAAATTAAAAGAACATTCTCTTCCAAGTGTCTTAAGTTTCTTGCCACCCAAGCTGAGCAAGACTTGATTTCCTGAATGAGCCCACTGCACAAGTTTTGCATTTGGAGCATTTCCTACCTGCAGAATATGTGTATCAATCAGCTGAGAGCCTCCCAGTCCTGAAGCCTGCCCAAGCTGATGCTCGTATAAGATAGGAATAGGCTGAGTGTTGGAAGTCTGCTGGAATGCCAGGCTGGACTGTGCCTTGGCCAGCTCCTGGTGTTGCACTGCTGGGAAGTTGTGTAAGGCTGTGCCAGACAGAACCACTGGTGATGGCTGAGACAAACCACTCTGCATAAAAGCTTGCTGGGATCTGCAAGAGATTGAAGTGTCATTCATAAAAATTCTGACAGAGCTCAACAATGAGCCACCAAAAATGAAGAGCACAGCTTATATTCTTTAAACAGAATTAGGATGCTTAGCTCTATCGAACAAATTTTCACCTGAGAAACGTAGATTTTTTTTCAATTTACTCTGCACTCAACAAAATAATAGCTGCTACTAAAGGCCACACGAAAAAATGATGAGGCTTTTTACTAAAATCTTAGATCACAGTTAGCTATTTAGATGTTCATGCTGAAATAGCTCTTGGGTAACTTAACTGTAACACAGAAAAGCTGATAGTTTTTAGTTCCTGTGCTACAAGGTAGGATGGGAAAGCACATGTGAGTAGCCCCACTTAGTCATTAAGTGAACTGCTTTATTCTCTCGACTCCACAGTACAGCTTCTAATACTTACAGCTTAAATCACTGGATGCTGACAATGGTAGCTTCCAAATGAATGTTGTGGTTTCAAAAGACCTCACAGCCTTTAATTTTAACCAGATATTCAATTCCTTTTTCAGCAGCATAGGGAAGTTGCAGTACAGGAAAGCACCACAGACAGGTTTAGTCCATCAGAAGTATTTATCCAAAAACTCCCATTAAGAACTTGGTGAGTAGCCACCTTCAGACTGAAGAATCAAGAGTTCTTAAATAAATGTCCCTCTCAAAGCTTTTGAGATCAGAGGATGAGTGTTTTTGATGTGAAAACACTTTTTACTTTACCTGTCTGAGCACAGCACTGGTCCTGTTAATCTATTGGTGTGGTGGGGTTCGCCTGGGACCACACCTGGATGAGCTTTGTTCTGCAAAAAGCCCTTTGTTCTTTCCTTCACTGCAAAACACTCTTACAGTCATACTCTGAGCACTGGAAAAACTTCCAGATTGTATGCAGAGGATTGTCTTCAATTGAGCCAAAATCTTTTCCACAAGGGTTTTTTTAGTTCACTTTTAACTTTTGGTTGTATTGTTTTAAACCAACAACCTGTACATCACCAAGCTTATCCTCCTGTGCAATTACTATGTGGGAGAAGTACTCATACTGTTAGAACTCCATTAATGCCGTGTTTGTGTGTGATCAGATTTATTTAATCTGGACCACATGCCAGCCTGATTGTGTTTCTGCAATTAGCTAATGGTTTGCAACAGCTTTTGTCAGCTGTAGCAGGACAAGCAATATTTGGTCCCACAAAGTCAGCCAAGCACAAAGTCAGGATACAAATGTAGTTAATTAAACCTTCTGTGGCCTCAGCCTTCTACATAGCAACAAGCATGTTTAACTACAGCCCATGCAAAACCCTCTAATTGAACTTCCAAAGAAGCTTTCTCAAAGTGGAACTAACAACATTTGTCAGAATTATACTGCTGTGAATCAACTTTGATAGGAAGTGCAAGGAAGCTTTGGAAAGGCCTACAGGGGAAGTTTGTCTGGAAACAGGAAACATTCTAAAACATACCCTGCTGCCCCTCACACATCCAAAACAAAGACTTTACCACCTATGAGTTCAAACTGGAACTTCAAAGTGTTTCAAGACTCCAACGCTGGTTTGATTAGGAAAAACAAACAAACTGCTGAACTAAAGGGACAGACATTTTCTGTTCTCTTAGTATGACAGACTGATGTTTCCAGCTTTTTCACCTGAGTTCCTAAAGATACAACTATCATGCATAGTTTTTGAACCCATGATTTCACAACTACTCTGTACAAGGCAGACAATCTGCATACACAGTTCTCAGACAAAAGAGATTTTGGGGAAGACAGGAAGATGAGGCAGCTATGGAGCACAAAACACAAGTCTGGAGGGAACAAAGTTCAGTAATTCTGACACTGAAACGTCAAAGAAATTTCCATACCCTACCTACCTGTAAGGTTGTAAGGAGGAATTAAACAACTCTTGGGCTTGTGAAACAGCTGGTGCTGCTCCTAAACTCAGCTGAGCTTGATGCTGTCCTTGCAGAGGTGCATAGATGGGGATGGGGATCTGCTGAACTGAAGCAGGCTGCATAGAAGAGAAAACATTGTCAGAAAACCTACAGTTAAACGTGTGCCAGGATATGTCAAATCCCAAGGCTGCATGCAGAGCTAGTATTGCTGTCCTTAAGAAAATTACTTTCCAGTTGAATCCTATACTTTTCCTCACAAATAACCAGCAGAAACTGAGTGCAATATTCAGATCTGCATACAAAACAACTGCATGAGATTGCATGTAATTTTTTACTACACAAGTTGAGTAAGCCTGCACTAAGATGGCCACAGAAACACCTTCCAGGAATATAAACTTTCACATATATTTGTGAGCAGAAGCTTATTCTCTCAACTTCCATGACAAACACTGCCTGTGTGCACCGGAATGGAACAGCAAGGGCAGGCATGAACTCATTGTTTGCAGTCTTTAGTCTCACTCCCCCCTGCCCCATCAGATCACTAGTAAAACTTCAAAGGCAATATGGGTAGCGAGGAGAAAAAAAAGAGAATTAGGAATCCCCAGATACCTGAGAAAGGCCTGGCTGAAATCCTTGCTGTTGGGCCAGAGAAGGTGGTGCCAAACGCGCGTGCTGGGTGTTGAACAGGTGACTTGTATCCATGTAAAATGCTGGGATTTGAGCTGCAGTGCCTCAGGAAGAGCAATACAATTAGTACCTGATTCCCAACATCTCCCTGATAGAAAGATTTTTATCAGGAGTTAGAGATGCAGCTACTGTCAAGTACTTCCCACTGTAACAACTACCAGAGAGCCTGGGAGAAGGAACAGCACTGGAGAGCTGGGTGCCTCACCAGCTTTGGTATCTTCCAATTCACCCCCAGAATCCACCAGTCTTGCATAGGTATCATTAATCCCAGACAATTTTGGAGGGATGAACGACACATTCTTGCCAAAAAAGGCATTTGGGTGAAGGGTAAGAACTTGTTATTCTGTCATGTAATTTAACTAGATTGCTAACTATATATAGGATTTTCCTTGAAGAAAAAAAATGTCACAACTCTCAACAACTGAAGCATTTTAAGAAAGAAATGAAGACTAAACCATTCCTGGTCTTAAACAGCAATTTACAATTCTGCAACAGAATTTGAGACTCAAACTTACTTTCCTCAACAAACTAGCACAGCACTACCTTTGTACTCCCTGATAAAGCACTGCAGATTTAGAGTAAGACAATTAGTGAGTATTTGCTTACAGAACACTCTTTATCATTCTGTCTTTACTGCAGAGAAAAACCAGAACCAAATTCAACTCTCCACCTTCAAGATTCAAAGAAAGCTGATGTGTGGCTTCTCAGCCACAAACACAATTACCTGCTGCAGACTGAGACACATAGACCTGGGGACTTTGCTGCTGCTGGGCAATGAGGGATGGCATGCAGCTCAGCTGGGAAAAGTGGCTGGCAGAAGCCAGGCTGCTTGTCTGCAGCTGCTGGGGTTTCACTTTACAGATATTAGGAGGGTCTGAGGTGCTCGCAGTCTTCGTACTCAGTGAAGAGGTTGTGTATGTTCCAGCTCCTAAGAGGAGAGAAGCAAGGAATGCATCAATCAAAGACATTTCAAAGCCTCATCATTCAGAGGTCAAAATTTTGGGACAGCTCTGTAAGCACAGCCACAACTGGCAAAGAGCATCGAAACCTAATGCAGCTGTTTCCACCAACACAAGAAAAACATGGAGACAACTCTGTTGAGGTCACTATGGGAAGTGCTGCAACCCTGACACATCTCCCTTTTCTGGCAGAGGAGAACACAGAAGTACTGAAGGAGGCACCTTGGTTAGTTATGCAACAAAACACTGCAACACACAGTGGCTGTGCCTCTCGTGGAGATGTATTTTACTATCCCAAGGCATGAAGACTTAACCAGATATAGCACCTTTTGTTTGCTGCTAAGAACCAAGGTGGCAACCAGCACTATTTGTGAAGAGCAGCTGGACATTTGCTCTGCCTTTTGAAAATAGGTTTTGGCATGAGTTCTTGAAGCTTTAACTTAAAAAGCAAGAGCAGAACTGGATGTAAGACTGCAATTAGCTGGACATCCTCTGCTCCAAAATCTACATGCTTGCCTCCATTTGGCTCAAAAAAATGAAACGCAGGTGGAATAATAATTCCAATAAGGTGGAAAAGAGAGGTTTACCTCCTCTTTCAAGTCCATGTAAGTAGCTTAGGCTAAATCTTAGTACTACTTTCAGCTGACTGAAGTGAAACAGGTGAAGTCAGTTAACAGATTATTTGGGACGTTGTTGTTCAGATCCGATACTCCCTATCTAGCATAAACCTTTTGTTAGCTTTGCATTAAACAACTCCAAAAGGAATCCAATCCCTTGAAATATATAAGCAAGGAACAACACAACGGGACACTAGAGCTTTGACATGTGGTACCTGAGAGGGAAGTTGTGGGGGTAACTGAGGCCACAGGAATAGGAGGCATTGATGCACTTGAGAAAGAGCTGTAAGTGCCACTGCTTGGCCCGGTGCTGCTGCTGCTGCTGCTGCCACCAGCAATGGGAGACGCTGCCGAGGTCACCGGCGAACTCTTCTCCCCCATGTTTGGGGAATTCTCCCATGCTTTGCGTGCAGACTCCATCTATTTAAAAGAAAAAAAATTTCCTCATCTATTAGGAAGTTTCAACCAGTCATCCTTCCTCTTATAACAGTTCTTTTTAGTCAAAAGGCAATTCGGGCTTCATGCGAGCCTCTGTTTGAAGTCGCTGTAATCGTGCAACTCTGTTCATGCAAAAAGCATACAGCCTGAGGTTGGAGCTGGTCATCTGTTCCAACTGCACACGTGCACAGTTCATCATCTTAACATCCAATGCTCAAAACAGAACTCACTCACACTAATTTGGCTTGGTTTTGTTTGACATGAAGAGCAAAGACACAGTGAGCAAAAGAAAGGTAAAACCCCCCTCTAAGTATTTCCATCAAGTCCTTTACTTCCAAGTTACTTGGGCTGTTTAAATGAAGCAGCCCCTTGCTTTCTTGGTAAATCATCCACTTTGAGTGACCAACAAAGATATCTACTGCACACTTCAGTAAACATGACAGCAATCAAGTTTCAATTTCCAAAGCAACTGCTGCTCAAAAAGCAACCACAAGCTGACTCAGCTTGTGTGAGCTGCTTTATGTTAAAGCTAAAAATGCTCCACACTTCTCTACTTCTATACTAATTATGAGCTTTTATCTTGCACAGCAAGGGAAATGCCACTTTAAATATTACAGACACAGTTATCTTTCACCAGAAGTGGAAACAACATTATTTTACAGCAGCCAATAAAATCTAATTATTGCTACATTACACAGGCAGTGCAAAATCTAAATTGAGACACTTTTGGGGGTCCACTGAACAGAAAATATTAATGTTCAGTCTACACTCACTAATTTAAAAGCTCAAACATGGTCCATGAACTTCTGCATAACCTTCAGCTGTCTCCAATGGAAACACAAGTTCTGCTAGCAGAGCTGAAATGGCTCACTCTAAGTTCCCCGAGGCCAGGTGCTGTCTTTAGTGGTGGATATTAAGGGGCAAATAAATACTCACCACAGTCTGGCCTCACTGCCTCCATCAAGAGAGCCCCCTTAACTGGGACCTATAGTCTTCTCAAAGCCACACTTGTCAACCTACCCTGCTTTACATGAGTTAGGTAGAGTCTGGACAGACTAAACATGGCTTAGGTTATTTGTCTAGATGCTTCAGAAGTGATAAAATACCGGAGCAATATTGAATGAAGTGGGTCATAGGTGATCAATACACACCCATGTGGAAAATGGAGTTATGGTTCCCTGAAGAGAATAAAGAGGGAGCAGGGAAACTTAGCTACCCATTAAATCCTTTGGGGGCAAGTCACCTATTTTTATTTTTGAGATCATCTTCCCCAGAAATCATTCTCTATTTCCTCTCCACAACATTTTCCTCCAAATTGGTCCTGATTCTTACAGACAGGGCAAACTCTACTCATCACTATCATGCTGGAAATTATTTTGTTTAGGTGTACTGCACTGGCATTAAGAGAAAGTGAATAAGTACCTATGATTGTCAGAATAGAGAAGGTGTAGAAGGTTCTACTATGTTCATCACTGGGTTTCATGGTGTCCTGAAGATACTATTGATAGCAAAAGCTACACACTGCATTTTGTCACATATCAGGCATGTAACAGAGTCCTGAAGTTTTCTAACAGCTTTGCTTTAGAGAGCTTCTTAACAACCTCTAACTTTTATAAGCTAGAAAAAAGGATGCAAGAGAGATTGGTTCCCTAGGAATGCCTGTGCAGCACCATCTACAGACCAGATATGGAGGAATAAGAGGCTCTAAATTAAGTGAGATTGGGGACAGTTTTGTAGTTTCACTGCTCACTTAAGGGGAAAGGAGGGCACAAGGAGGAGATCGTGGCTGCTTGAGGCTTCTCTTCATCACTGATCCATTGGGGCCTTCACATTGCAATGACAATCCCATACATATCACCCAAAACCTCCACTGGAGACAAACCCCAATGTGCCTTTCCTTAAATACACCAAAGTCTCAATGGTTAGAAAAAGAAAGTCCAAATGTGTCAGATTCTGGACCAGATGCCTGCACAGGAATTTTAGATGAAACCCTAGACATGAAGAGGGCCAAGCAGCTCAGTTTCAGATTGCTTTGTACTTCCTTCTGCTCAGGTCCTTACCTACCAACAGCCCTATGAGCCAAGCACTTAAGAGGATGCCTTAGGAAAGGTGTCTTTAGCAAAGTTACTCCAAGGAAACAAGATCTCAACAAGGCTTCCCATATGAGCTCCTTATACCTCCACTGAAGAATGATGCTGAGTAGTGGGAGCAGTTGTGGCCGAGTTCCCCACAAATCTCTTCACAGACAGCTTTCTATGACAGGGGACGGAGGAAAGAGGAGGTGCAAGGATTAATCCTTTATGGAGGCAGAACCTGGACATTTTGTTATTTTAAGAAAATGGAAGGAAATGCTTTCTTGTCTCCTGCTCCAAAAGTTATCTTTTGAAAGAAGCAAGGATTCTTCTGAAGATCATGACAAAGAGCACAGCTGTGCCTGGACCAGAGGCCTGCTGTGAAAGTGACAGTCTCAGTGTGTGCTTGAGAACAAGACTGGTGCCATCAGCATTTGTGAAAAGGAGGTAGAGCTCCAATGCTTGGAATAAAGAAAACAGGGACAAAGCTGCTTCCAAATAGCTTTCCATTCATATTTTGGTCAAAAGATTCTTCAACGTAGCCTCAAAACATGGATCTTTGACCTATTTTGTTACCACACATCCAAAATCTACCATGCACTGAGAAATCACCGGCACTACAAGAGCAGGAAAAGAAACTGCAGGATGAATGACAGACACCACAGTTTGCTCTGTAACTGGGCAGTGTTCCACACTTTGCAGTAACAGCCCTACCTGTATGACATGGGATTCAATCTCCAGCTGCCAAACAGTCAGAGACTATTTCAGAACAACAGTTTCAGACGCCAGAAAGTCACATTAGAATAACTTATTACACAAGAATGTAGCAGAAAACCAGGGTTTTTTTAAACTACTTGTTCCTCCACAGTGCTCTCCCCTTTTCTGCAGGTCTATTGTTTTAAAGAGATGTTATAATTTTTTCAGGAAATAAAGTGTTAACAGAAGAAAAGCAAAGATTCAACAAGAGAACATGAATATTTCTCATCTGTAGAGAACACAAGCAAGCAGCTGTCAAACCATGCCAGTGAGACAAGTCTCACTGGGATTGACAAGCAAGTTCATCCAAAGCATTAGTTCTGCATCCAATCTCAAGTTTCATTTCTTCTAAAAATTTAGAGAAACTAAGGTCAAACATCACTATTCCTTAATACCAGAAGCAGTAACAATACTTCTACTGGCTCAATCATCTGCAGTCACAATCACAAAGCAGATCTAGGACACCAAAAGAAGAAAAAAACCCCAACAACTTCTAAAAATACAGTAGCAAAGCTAGAGCCCAACTCTGTGTTAGTGAGTTATACAATGCACACAGTCCAAAATCTAACAAAATGGGAAAACACCACTCAAAATATTCTACACACTTGCTCTGCACTGGAGAGCAGGAAACAACAGAATGTTTATAACACAACAAAACACATTCTGACTCGCTGATCTAACTGCCCTTCAGAGACACCAACACACCATCTACATGTCACTAATTGGAACTTCAGCCATCCAACTCAAAACCACATTATCACTGCACCAAAGTCTTACAGCTAAGAAGAAATCAAGCTTTGCTTATCAAGCAAATCCTTAAAGCCTTTACACCAAACCAGGCAACTTATTTTAAGCTCAACACTCAAAAAACCTCAGTCAGATTCTGATGGTTTGCCATGAGCACCATGGTCCAATGCTAAAACTCTAGGATCTTGGTTTTTCAGGGCAGTGGGAGCCAAGATTGTTTGAGATGCCAAGTGTTAATGCAAAACGGGGTTAGAAATTTATGGTTTAAATGCATCCTTCGATAAAGTCTCGTGTTTCAGCCATCCATTTATATGCAAAAGCAGTTCAGCAGAGGAAACAAAGGAAGGCTCTAAAAAAGGTTCACCAGCAAGTTCTCCAATAACTTTTTTCCCCTGCATGCAAGAAAACGACCCTTAGAGGGATGTGGTACATACCTTGAGGGTGAGGTCGACGGTAGCGGGAGAAACTGGAGTTAGGCTGGAGCTCTGTTGTAAAGTCTCCCTCCTAGGGAGGGGAAGGGTGTGGGGCAGGGGCACCTGAAAGGCAGGCAACACACATCACATTCTAACTACGTCTACTAGAAAAGCCCCAGAAAGCAAAGCTCAAGCTTTATCAAGTGAGCTACAATTTCTTCAAGGCTTGAGCATTTGGCAGGGAGACTGATAAAATCAGGTGAAAATTTGGTAGGCAAGGAAAGGCCACTCAGGCAGGTGCCAAGATGCTTCTCATCTCTCTAAGAGGCTGAAGATTAAGGCTTTAAGGTGTCCATGTCCTCTGCATAAACAAACATAAATTTTCTGTTTGGGGATTTAATTTCAAGTACCATTTCAGTTTACTGATACGCAAAAATTCTTCCCAAGCCAAGTTTGACCCTTTTTGTACCAATACAGTACATGGGGCTTCATGACCTTGAGTTCTGAGATGCCGTTTCTGAAAAGAGGAAGCTTTTATAGACCTGCAAAATCACAGGACCATGAAACAAACTACAACAGATTTGCCATCCAATAATTGAATTCAGTTATTTTCTCTTTCAAAAGATGAAAGATGGGATATTTGGGGAAATAAACCTGACACAATGCTATTGCTATCTTTGCCTATGAAAACTCCAATGGATTTCCCAGAAGTTTAAAAGGAAATGAATCAAAAATACTGCAGTGGCCAGTCTATTACTCCTGACCATTCCTTTCTCTATTCCTAGCACAGCTAATGGACTTTAACTGGATGAGATAAGGCTAATCCAGAAGACAGATACTGAAGCTTTGAAGCAGGGGATGGCACAGATCCTTTGTGGCCAGGAACCCCTAATTCCTGTGTCAGAAATTCAACTCCAACATCCACAAGGATTGGACATCATTAACACAAAAGAATTCAGTCTTCCACACTAACCACCAAAGGCAAAAACCACAACACTACCAGAAAAGCCAGCAGAAGAGTAAGAAGTTCAATCAGTACTGCTTCAAAATGATGCTGCAGTAAGCTGAAAAGCATTTTTAGATGAAATTCACAAGACATCTTCATAAAAAACTGAGATCCTACTGTATGATTCTTCCTTCTCCTATCAACAAGTGGCTCAATCCTGAGCTAATTCTGTTACTCAAACAACAGGAATCACAAGATCCAAGCTCCCTGATGCCCCAACACACTCAAGACAAACTTGATTTTGCTAGAAGTCACAACCCAGCTGGTTCTCTCAATCACTATGCCACGCTCACAAGTCAGGATCACTGCACTGGCTTTGAGGGCTGCAAACATCTCAGCTCCATAGCAACTGAACACCTGGAAGCCTGTCCTCTGCTTTCACAACCATTCAGCTGCTCCCTTTACATGCAGTTGCTGTGATTTCAGGCTACAGTTCAAAACTCCTTTGTTTGAGCCTTTCTTCAAACTCAGCCTACAGAGCTTTGCCACTGGTACCAGGTTCAAGTCCCAGCTGCTGCCAAGAACACACTCCCTCATTATGCCTGTCTCTGCTTTTTTTTAGTATTGTCCCTCCACTTTCTGTGCTCTTTAGCTCACTGTGATTGTTCAAAAGACAAGAAAATACCTGAAGAATTCCAGAGCAGGTACTAAACAAACCAAATGTCCTTCAGAGTAAGATTACTGGAAAAAGCCCAGCTAGTTCACGTGAAAGGAACCCTGTGGGCTTGTTCACTGAAGGCACTGTTTGGTGCTTTAAAGAAGTGTGAAAATATTTTCTTGTCTTCAAAGTCAAGATGATCACTGCAATAGACTTACGTTCGTCACCAAAGTCTCCTCCATTTTTGTACTGCTAGTAGCCACTGTGTTAGGATGAGAAGAAGGTGTAGTGTAGTCTGTTACAGACTCCTGTGAAGAAAAACAATTCCATTAAAACATCTCCCTTACCTAAATTCGATTTCAATTTCTTGGACAGATGTCAGCCTTTCTACAGGAGTTCACCAAGAAACAGAAGATCAGAATTTCACACCATTTTTTTCTTACAAGGCATGTCTAGCAATCCTTATTGCTGAATTGCTTCTGAGGTCAGGAGGATTCTTAGAAGATTACAGTGTGCCTCATGACCTCACACTATACATCTGGAGAAAAGTCAAAATACAGTCTGTAAGGCAAGAACATAGAAAGCAATGTACTGCCTGCGCACTGTAAAACTGGATTGTGGTGATGCAACCAATTATCATTTGTCACCCAAGATGCTTTAGCCACCTGCAGGCACTTTCAGCCCACTTAAGAAGTAAAATATCTTAGCTGAAAGCTTTCTGTAGCTTTAAATAAATACAGAAATTTCTTACTATGACAAAAAGGCCCTCCAGATTAAAAAGAACACAAAGGGATGGTTGCAATTTGCAAAACTATTTTCTTTCCTGTAAGTTTTGTCTCTGGAAGTCACAAGACTCGGATTCTCTGGATGGTGCAGGCTACCTCCTGATTTCTGTACTGGATTATGACTTCAAGGAAGAAAAGGACTGAGGCTTCCAGTCTACCCAGAGGCTTTCCTTGAAGCTTATTTGTCACAGTTAAGTGGACCTTAATGTGCTCAGCAAACAAGGTCCACTTTCACAGCCCTGGCTGCAGGCAGTGACTGCTGCAGTTGTAAATACAAATGGTGTGAGCAAAGTGGCTCCCTGAACACTGCCAGCCCTCAGAGAATGTCCTACAGTGAACAGAGGGCACTGGCACTTCTGTGAGGCCTGTTCAGTGCTGCTTTTTAGTTCTCATCACTGGTATCTACTGAGCACATTCTGGGCAGGCAGAGGGGTGTTACCAGAACCTGACTCAGAGGCTTTGCTGGAGAAATGGTGTGACCCTGGAACAGCCAAGAGCCACTCTGCAGCCAGCACTGCCAACTCCAAAGTTTTACATGTCTGAAGCCCAGGAAAGGCTCTATCATCTTTATAGAACCAAACACCACAAAGGAACTGAAGGACCAAGCAGCAGCAGAACTGTTACTGCGTGTCTGGACTTGCCAACATAATGATTTTGAAGGCACAAACCATATAATGCTTGTTTAATTGCATCCAATCAAAAAAGTGCACACTCAATTTATTCCTCAGGCCTGTGGCACTGTCTCTAAAAAAGCAATTAAAGCACTGAGATACTAACTGACAAACAACAAAGAATCCTCCTTAAAAGGATGAGCTCATTTTGGTAGAAGACTAGAACAAGCTAAACCATAATGGGGTGAGAGAGGAGAACGTGCAGTGATTTATTTTTATAATTTATGAAGAAAACAGAGAACTCTGTTCTCCATTTATTTACTTCCTTTACTTGTTAAACTCGTGAAATACAAGATACATGGTGCTTCCCACAATCCCAACCACCAAACTGCAAGTTGCATATCTGGACTGGATTCCAACAGGCAAACTTAATCTGGGTAAAACCAGGCAAGCACACAAGGCTGCTTTAATCACAAAATCACAAATACTTCTAATGAAGTAATTAAATGACTCTGTATTTTTTAAGGATGCATTACTGCATAAGAAAGAGGAAGTTTTTTAATTAAAATTCCTTCAAGGTCTGGATGCAATTTTTACAGGGTTTCAGCAATGAAATTCCTTATGAAAGAAGATGGATCAAGACTCTTGCTAACCTTCTCACTTCGCACACTCCCAGCAAAAAAAATTGCACAAAAATTTTCACTGGAATTAAACCCAAACCATTGTATCAGCTCTGGTGCCCATAGAAGTGTATGTGCAATGCTGAAGCACAAGGGTGGTTTACATGCTGAGCATGCACACAAGACAATGCTTTAACCATATGAACACCACCCCATAAACTGTAGGTTAATCCCCATCCTTCATTTCCTGGCACATTAAGTCCAGGATTCTATTAGATATGGCTTATCACCATAAACTTTTGCAATTCAGTTTAAGTGATTCCTTTGTACAACTGTTTGACTGAAGAAACCAACTGATTACTTTATTATAAACTAGTAAACAGCTAGCGCAAAAAGCTCATGTTTATGGTTTTTTTTGGAGTTCTCTACAAATTGTTTATACCTGAAGAAAAAGAACAAGCAGACTTCTTTTAACTACCTCCTTTGCTCAGAAAGAAGAGATCACAAAACCTCAAGTGACTTGATGAACAAAGGACAAGGCAGACCTCAAAGCCATCCTTGCTATAAAGGATCAGGGTACTTTATGGGACGAAGTAGCTATTTGATTTGTTGTTGATTTACATAAATCACCCAAATTAGAGCTTCAAAGATACTCAAAATTTTCTGAAGAACAGCCTGCGTCCTTTCAGACATGATCTGTCAGACACAGCTGTTGCTACCCTCACAAATACTTCACCAGTGTCCACAACCAGGTATCCATCTTCCTGGGATTTGAGAGATTCAAAAGGAAGGGCGGGAAAGGCAAGGGGTAACATGGTTTACCCAGTTCAGAAACTTACACATCAGACTGCCTTCACTACTGAAATACTGCAAAATCCAAGAGGAACAGCTGCGATGGCTTCTGAGCATCAAACCTATGTACTGAACTTAAACATCTCACTGCATGAGTTCATTTATATTTATACAGTTTCTAAGCAGTCTTATATGATTAAATGCACATGCTCTTATCACGACGTTTGTTTTGGAATGGAGTGGGTACTCTTACAAAGCTTCTGAAGGAGGACTGCTGGCTTTTACAGACATTTAAATCATCACAATCATCATTTAAATCAAATACACCACAAGCGTGCCTTCCTGGAAGCTGAGCAGTAATCTCTGAGAGGGATGTTTAAGACTATCAAAAGAAAAGCCATTTAGGTTTGCCAAAGCTTCAACATTTGATATTGAAACAACAGGTTAAAGATGTCAACACCTCTTCCCTCATGAACAAGCAATGGAAAGAGTACCAAGACAAGAAAAAGCAATTGCAATATACAACAGTACAAGAATTCCAAGGCTGGAGCAGCATTTGAATCCCTTTTAAAAGCTTCTTTAAAAAGTAGCAATGTTTATTGCAGGCTTATTCCTGCAAAATCTAGATGAAGGTTATCTTATACAATAAATTTGCAGATTGTTGGTTTAACTTCCAGAGATGTAAAATATGACCACTTCTTTCCTAGAAAAAACCAACATACTAATGCCTCAGGAACTATTCGTAACAAAGGAATTTAAAAGCAAACCTGGTGCTGTTAAGACAGGAGCATTTAGGCCTATTATTAAAGGCTTCTTTAAGCAATCACTCAATAAGGAAATTATTGGGAATTTTCATATACAGCACAAACTGGAAAGCTTCTTTTGACTCTGGTCTTCCTTACAGAAGACAGAATCTTGGTGCTTTAATACTGTGGTAGTTTAAAGAACCTTGGCAACCCATGTTAAAATAAGCACAGACTGGCACAGAGTCCAGACTTCCCTTCTGAAAAACTCCTACTTCAAAAATACAATTGCAGAGAGGAAAATCTGCTCATTTTAGCAGAGCTACTTGACTACATTGAGGCAGCCTGCAGTAATCAAAGCTGTGTTTCCTACTCTGTTTGTGGCTTAGAAGAAGCCTGTCCTCCTATCTTGAGCTCTTGGCACAGGAGTTTGTAGGACAGGGGGAAAGCACAGGATACAGACCAACAGCCTTCCCACCAAATATCTGAGCAAGTTGGTGTTTACTGCTCTACACTTCTGACTCTCATACAAGGACACTTTATCAATTTCTGTTATGAACACAAACCTCTCACATCTACCCACAAGATGGAAAATGTCAGGAGAGATGAGACATCCCTGCACTGAGTTTTCTGAAGTATTTGCCATTCCACTCAGAAAGCAAGCCTGCAGCTTCCATTTTGGACACAAATATCCTCTCTAACGCTTGCTCTATAGCAACACTTCATTGAGACAGTATCTTCTGCTGGCATGACACCTTGTCAAAAAGCTGACAAAGTTGTCCTTTGTTTTGGGCTTTTTTTCCCTAGCTGTGGGTGGCAAAGATCAATTGCAAGTGATCCACACTTCATATTCTTCAACTATTAATGTAATTTTTGAAGAGAATCAGTTTTCCTAAATGGCATCAGAAGATTTCTACTTAAGACCAGGATGTCTGAAACAGCAGGCAACTCACTTGAGTCTACACTTAGAAAATTGCTTTTCACACCCACAAGAAGCATTTTTCCTTTACCAAAGCAGGTGTAACTATTAAGTAGTAGCTACTCAAACTGCATGGCTTCTTTACATTTGAGAGATGACAACCAGAGTTCTTGCTCAAGACACAGGCAGAAAGGAGATGCCTCTGGGAATTTTTTTCAGCTGTAGCTAAGAAATGAGCTGCAGAACAATGAATTCCAACACCAGGTCACCATCCCACTGCTGAGCAGTTATAAAGAAGTCAGGGGACTCATCCGAATATGGTGAGTCCTAAATTTTGTGAAGGAGTTCTGCAAGGAATATCTAGACAATATCCAAGCCAAGAGTATATACGTGACCATTCAGGGAAACAGAACAAGCCTTATCCAAAGCTTTAGCACATTCCTAGTTCAGAGATTTCCCTTTTTTCACAGAACAGCACAGCTTCAGGTCATCCATACATTCAATCAGCACTCATGCACACAACTTCACTTCTCTGCTGGAAGTCATCTTGCATAAATCACACTGATCTGAGTTTACAGACTCTGCCTACACCAGGCTCCAGTGCCACTCTCCACAGCAGTGCTCAGGACTGAGTTTTCACATTCAGTAGAACAGACTTCCAAGCTCATTTGTGCTTGGGGGTGTGACAAACAGCACAACTGTAGCACTTCTGCAGAACGGTTTAATTCAAGCAGTATCAGTGTTTCCTATCTGCTACTCAGTGGGCTCTGCTGTCCAAGCACCACCAGAAGGCAACCAAGTGTCAAGTACCTCACTGTAATCACATTTTACATCTAGTGCTCGGTAATCTGTCAGTATTTTTCTTACCTTTGTGTTTGTTCCAAACTCTGGAGCAGACACAGATATCATGGTTCCTATTTCCGTGCTCAGTTCACTCGCTGCTTTGGTCTCCTTTGTCGTGACAGGTTCTGGGCTTCTCACAGAGGTGGGAGATGGCTTCTCCTGTCCCTCAGGCTCTCCCTGCTGGGCGTCCTTCACCTTCCTGTTCTTTAAAGAACGTTCTTTCCCAATAGGACCGGGTTTATACTCTTTGTTTTCTACCGGACTCAAGTCTGGAAGCTAAGTTAGTGTTAACTTGTCAGTCATGCCTTCCCCTCTATGTCCTATCCAACAACAATACTTTAACATGCTGGAAGTTTAAACATAACATTGTTTTTTAAATGAAATATTGTTTAAACATAACAAAGCTTTCCAAGGGTAAGCATTTTCCATCAGGTAAAGAATTTGAAGCTAAGTTAGTGATAGGTACATGAAGTGCATTGATTTTGAACATTAGGAATCTAGACCATTGTTTTCAAGCAATGAATTTTTTATGTGAAGTGGCAGAGTTCAAATAAAATACAAAATAATGTCAGTTTGACTGCCCTTTCAAGAAAAGCACAAAAAAATACAGGAACCACATGACTTTGTATACCTACAGGTTATTTTAATTTTCAGAGAATCAAGATTTTACAGGGCCCCAGGAAACTAGAACAGAAGACTCTACCTTCATTTTAAGTTATCTTGACGTATGGATGCTGGCAGCATTTTTCCCTGGAAACTGATCACTAAGGGGATCCAGAAAAAATAAAACACCTACGCACAAGTGTTGCCTTATATTGCAGACACCATGGCTGGGATCACTGCTGCAATTCAGCAGTTCCTTTTTGTGCAGCTGAATTACAGCAGAATGAAGGGCCCTAGGGAACCTGAATGCTCTGCTCTTTGAACAGGCATGTCCTTTCTGGCTGAGACTCTCAGCTCACTTCACTACTGAGCAGCACAAAGATCCCTTCAAGGCAGCCCTTAAAATCCTGTTTCTTAAGCTTTGATAGTGGAAAGACAGAAGCTGCTGGTAACTGCCTTTCTCAATACCAACCAGCTATTTCAGGAGTAGATGAAGACTCTCTACAATACGATGGTTTTTGGGGAGGGTGGAGTTTCCCAAAGGCATCTGGTACCCTCAGGAGGCCAGCAGAGACTGGCTTTCAGAGGGAAGGAAGAAAAAAGTAGAAACAAATGCCTGAGCTCTGAAATGCTGCAATCAGGAACATCAGGCCCGCCTCACACAAAGTAATTTTTTCCCTAATAGTTTACAGAGGCTGAAATTCCTCCAAACACTTTAAGGTCACACTTGGAAAAGTAAATTGCTCTGTTTGAAGCATGGTCCTGTTATGTTGCCCGTAATAATTCAACAATATCAACCTCCAATCCTGAACATAAGCTTGTATTTAGGCTTCAGAGCAAACAGCATAACCACAGGGGTGGGTGGGTGTTTAAGAATTGTTTGTTGAGATGGTTTTTTCCTCATCAAGACAGTTAAAAGAATTTACAACCCCCTCAAAGGAGTGTAAAAAAATGTTACCTTCCAATGCATTTACTGTTTAGTCACATACATCTTTCAACAAAATATGCAGGAGTCTTGATAGCTAAAAACAAGCATCAAAAAGGAACCTTCTATACAGTGTCAAGTAGACTCTCTCTATATATATTTAACTTTGGAGTCCAGTATCTGCAAGTGATTTTATGTGGGCAGTTTTAGGCATGCTGCAGTGTATCTGAGACATGGGTCACTGCAATTCACCAGCAGTTTTCTCTGTTTCAGTTTCTGCGTATTGCTCTGCTGTACAGGTTTTATATTCTGCAATGCAAGCCATGAACTGCAACATATCCACTCAGTGTCTCATACAGTAAAAGTTAAACTCATTCTGTGTGTGACTGCACTTTCAGATTTCAGCTCCTTTTTTGGAGGAGGGAAAAAACCCAACAAACAACCAAAACCCAAACAACCAACACAAAGAAACACCCAGTCTTCTAGAAAGACAAAAGAGCTTGAATTACATCAGGACTGCTGCCAAATCTCAGACATCAAGAGGGACTGGAATAGCTGATGCTCTAAGTCACCAGACAAGTTTATCTGCTATAACCTTCTCTTTCTGAGAATTAGAAGCTGGTGCTGAGTGTTAGTGATGCACAGATTAGTGTGCACTGAAGGTGGAAATAACAGAAAATCTCTGGAAGGTGAGCAACACACTTATTTTTAAAACTGATACAAGTCTGATTACCTATTTAGTATTAGCTGCAAAAAAATTAAATATTCAGACATCTGTGCATTTGAATTGGAGACCTCAAACCAATGTCTCTAACATTCCTCCCTTTCCTCAAAACACCTATTTTTCTGCAACTTCATGTATTTATCAATTGACAACCTGGCTACAAAACTAAGCAGAGCACCATTCATCACTTAGAGGGGGCAAGGCAGGCACAGCAGCTGGAGGAAGCACTGCACCTGGAGACAAAGCCAGGGCAGAGCTGAAATGCTGCTTCCCAAAGACCCGAGAGAAGCAAGTTCAAGAGAAAAACAGAAAACCCAAACTACAAAACAAAAACAAAGCACTCCACCACATCCACAGTTTCCCAACAAAGCTATCACAAATCCATACTCCCATCCCTAGCTCCAAACACAGAACCAACGTGCAGCCTCTGCTGGGCTAGGATGCTGTTTAACTACACTGTACATATTCTCTGCAAGAACCACCTTCTTGATTGTTTTAGGAAATATAAAAAGGGAATGCAATTTTTATTGGTCTAGTCCTAACTCAATGAGTATTCTATTCTGCTATTTGTAACCTTTTTTTTGACTGAACTTCTTTAAGTTTACAAGTTTGTATTGAAATTATGACCTTTTACCTTTTGTGCTTTGATGGGTCCAGCCCGAGGCTGCTTCTGTCTCTGCTCTTTGGGTTCTGGTAATTTGTCAGTGGACTTCTCAGAAAGCACAGGGCCAACTTCATTGTCACTGCCACTGGAAGCTGGGGCTCCAAACTGAATAGTTTCTATTCCAAGATCGACTCCACCTTCTTGTCCAGGCTTTGTCCCCTAATTAAAAGGCAAACATTTAACCCATTCTGAAAAATTTCTGTACCAGTACAATGACAGTGGTTCAGAAAGCAGCACAAAATATGCTCGGCTGAAAACCGCTAGAAAGGTCCTTTTATCTTCTGCCAGAAGTACCATTTGTGACTGTGACCGATTTGCAGGAATAAACAATATCTGAATGTACACTCCCTCCTCCTCAAGTTTCTATTGTTAAACGAGCTCAAGAAAAAAGCAGTGAAGAAATATGTAAACATCATTAAGATCACGAGGAACAAGTCCAATTCAGATTCGGGTTCACAATATTCTCTGGAAAGTTCAAAACTTAATGTTCAATTCAAGAGGAACAGTAAGAAACATAAAAGTATTTCCAGATCTCTTAAGCAGTTATAATGGTCTCCAATGACTGGTGTCTCACATTCTTGCAGCTTAAAACAAGACCAAAAAAGTACCAAGAAAGTAAAACCACAGCACTTCAAATGTAAAATTTAGGGGTATGCAAATTCCATGGGAGTATCTACAGATAATATAGTTATAAGGCACTGACTACTTTTATTTTCTCCAATTTAAGGAACACAAAACCCCTTCAGCTCCTTGGACACATCCTGTTTCTGTCTACATTACTGAACCCTACAAAAACAGGCAAACTGGGCAATATTTTCCCTTTAGAAATGCAGTGAATAACAGGTATCAATAGAATCTGTGAGTGGCTGAATTATTAAAGACAACAGCTTTTTCATGCTGCAATTATAAAATCACCAGGCTGTATCCCATGTTTCTGTGCTATCTCCTGACTTCATGGAATTCTACACACATTAGTTTAAGTACATGCATGCCTGGATAAATGGATAATCTGTAGCCAACCCCTATGAGATATAATTTGGGTAAGCTTCACACACAGCTACTCTTCTTCCCCTCATTCTTACCTCTGGAGATGTAGCTGAACCAAAAGATGTCAGAGGCTTGTTCCAGGCACTGACTGAAGGTGGCTGAGGTGGGCTAATGGGTCCCACTGACAATTAAGAAAAGAGAGTTAAAAAACACCTCAATGTTGCTAGAGTTATTCAAATCAATGTATCGACCAAGTGAGAATTAAATTACAGATATCTTGATTAATTAAGCTTTAATTAACCTATTCAGTGATTAAAAATATGCTACCTATTCAGCTGCTTTCCAGTGGGGCAATTATCATGTCTGGAAAAATGACCAAGTCTGACAAAACTCAAGGCTCCTCAAGGGAATGACAGTTACGCATTGCTTGTGAATGAACAACACAGCAGCATAAAATACTGACTAATATTATACTGCAAAAACCTCTTTTTGGAGGTTACTATGCTGCACTGGGGTATGCTGCCCTCCATTCCCTGAGCAGAATCCATCTGCAGGTAAAAATACAACCAGAGAACCAGGTGGCAATCAGCTTTCTCTAACACAATGCTTGCTCACCCCCACCTCAAACCCAAAAGCCACCACTTACGTTTTTTGGAGATGTCATTCAGAACTGCTGTAGGAGGCACTTTGTTGTCCCACAGCTCAGCTCCCAAGCCATTGTGAGCCTGGGTGTTCTGCAGGACTTTGCCTGACACGGTGTAGTCTGTGCTGGCTGTCCCTGCTGCAGCCTGGCTTTGTGCAGGAACAGGAGCCTGGGGCTGAGCTGGAGACTGTGCTGGGCATGGAGGCTGGGCCTGGGCCTGGGCCTGCTGTGCAGCTGCAGCTGCTGCCTGCTGCTGCTGCTTTTTGGCAAATCTGGGGGGCAGCTTGGAGTTCTGACCTCGGCCTTTTTCACTTGATCCTTTTTTGGTCCAAACCTGTAAAGAGAAGCCAATTTTATTCTTCCAGGTGACAGTCTGTACAGACAGCAATTGTACAGTGCAAAAAGCAAACTGATTAACCCAGCCTTAAAAGAAATTTATTTTTTAGGGGGTATTTAACCACAGGGACAATGATTTCTCATCTGTTTTTTTCTTGGAATCAACTGATATACAAGCAATAGGATTAATCTTTATCACAGTATGAAAAATGGTGGCTTTTTCAGTTTGCCAATTCCACCTGCCTGACAGTGCCCAATTGGGAAGTACAGAATTCCAAAGTGACTAAGTAAAAATTAATTTTATTTACTAAATATTAACAACTTTAATAATAAATATAACTAAATAGTTTTATTTAGAAGGAGAAAATACAGCCTTTTTGGAAGGAAAGCTCTGCACCCTTCACAACATTCCCAGTACTGCAAGTAGCTTTTCCCCCACTATAAATGCTGGTCTTGTACCTGCACTGTTTGTTCTTCCTTCTTTCTGCGCTCTTCATCTTGCAAGCGTTTTTGCTGCTTCTTAGACACCACTTCTGTGAAACCATCATCATTCAAGTTAGATTGGGAGTCTTCAACTACTGTCACTTCAGGGTGATCATCAATGATCACAACACCTATAGGAAAAGGAAAGGTATAGATGCTGCTGTTTCAACAGCTTCAGGTGCAATGCACCAAGCCAAAATTGGCTTTGGAGTGGAAGTTACTTCCCCACAGACACAGACGGGGGCCCTGATTAATGGCAAGCTTCTGCTTGCCAAGTGCTTTGCTGCTGAGCTCAAAGACAAGGAGTTAATATTTAAGAACTTTAAAACTGGAGCTTCCTGTACCAGATTCTCCAGGAAATATGAACTAAAACACAGTAATGAATGAAGAGCAGCCCTCCCAGATACCAGTTCTAAGCTTATCAGTGATAACCACTGCCTTTACTTTTGAAAATTAACTAAATTATGAGAATGCGATGGAGAATGGTATGAATGAAAGCTTATGATTGTAAAAAATTGTTCTCATCTATACATAATACACAATTAGGTTTGCCACCTTTTAGAGGCAAACACATTACAAGGTATCACAAAGATAGCCATGCTCAGGTGTACAATTATTCTGGTGTTTTAAAAAAATCACCGTTGTTAAAGTTTTCAAACATCTAGCTCTATATGCAACAAAACTAGCAGAACTATCAAAAATTATTAGGATATTATCAATACATACTTGCATAATTATTAAGATCAAATTGAGACAAGGCATCCACTTTTTCCTTAGGCTTCTTTGGACCAGCCTTTGGTTCTTCTCTCTTTTTGCCACTTGCATCCTTGGTGGTCTTCTGTCCTACAGCAGTGACACCTCCATCCTCCTGATGTAAAGAGTTGCCATTGGCGGGATCAACACCAGGCACAGGTGCTGCCTGCTCTTCAAATGGCCTGTGTTAGAAAAAGACATTTGAAAATTAAGCCACAGAGAACACTCAGGAGGGAGCCAACAACCTAAGTCAGATCCCACTGCAGAGCTGGAAGTGTTTCTGACTTCTTAGCAGGGTCCAGACTTTTTACTTTCAGCTCCTCAATGAGAAGCTCAACAGTAAAAGCTGTTTTGGGGGAATATCAAATGCCCTGCTAACTTTTCCATCAAATTAAGCATATGGAAAAATAAAGTTTAGTCTAAATGGTAAGCATTTCTTGGCCTACTTGTCTGTGTCAGGTGATTGATCTAAAATGCAATGCAGCAATTTACGTATTAACTGCAGAACTGCTCACATGAACATTTCTGCTCGCATCCAAATCTCGAGAAACATAGCTCAACTCAGAAACAGCACTGCAGTTTTTTTAAATTACACATTTTTAGCATTGTGTATACAAGAATACTCCACTCTCAGCTTCGGGTTCCAGGTGTCTGTATACAAACAGAAAAAATAGGAAGTACAGAGCCACGGATGCACATATTAGTGTCTTCTCTACCACTCTACAGATCTGAACTGCTCAAACCACAAGAGGCTGGTTACTCACCCTCTTTTTCCACTTCTGGGGGGAGGACCACTCCGCCTTTCACTCCGGGGCCCTGAGAAATTCCTCCCTGGCTTAGCTGGCCCATTGTTGCCACGTCGGTTCTGACGGTCTATTCCAGGCCGCTGACTAGAGAAGCTTCTCTTGGCTATTTCCCTTTTTGGAGCTCCAGCGTTTTCTCCTGCCTTTGCAGCCACCTGTGCTGCTGCATCTGCTGTTTTCTTCTCATCCCTTTCTCGCCTCTCATTGAAGTCGCTGCTTTCCGAGGCTGTTTCCCACTCTTCATTTGCCTGGTCTGAAGAATTCTGGTTAGACAAGTCTGGTGTTTTACTTCCTGACACATCCAGAGCAGGGTTGGAGGGCTCATTAACTGCATTATTAACTGTGGCACTTGTTGTGGAGCTGGTCACCACCTCACTGATCTTGGATGCAGCCTCTCTCTCTTTCAGGCGCCTGAAGCGTGGTGGCTTATCTTGCCTTGGAGGCCGGGCAGGCCTTTGTCTTCGTGGCCTCTCTCTGTTTGGATCAAACTTTCTCTCAAATTTTGGAGGTCTTTTATCAATTGGTATAGGACCATAATGCTCATTTCTTCTTGGAGGCTCCCCATCTTCTGGTTTAATGATTCCTGTTTGCCTAGGGTTCCACTGATTGTCCCTGTAGGCTGGTCTCCTTATTGTGGATGGACGTGGAGGACGCCCCCCAGGATCTCTGCCACCACGTCTATACATTCCCCCTCTGCCTCGTCTAGAAGGCTCTCCTTTAGGAAGAAATCCTGGTTTGGGCTTGTTCTCATCATCTCTTATGTATGTTTTCTCTAGGGATCTGTTGTCTACTCTGATATTGTTCTCAGGTTTGAATGACAGGGGCTTTGGAGGCTTCTTGCCATCAGCTCTTTCTTCTCTTTTCGGGTGCTTGCCCTTGATGACGCTGTCTTTGTCTGAAAGCAGGGTGTCACTTGCACTCTCATGCACCTCACTGTCAGAATCTGTCTCCGAGCCGTGCTGGCGCCGCCGTTTCGGGATTACTTCAAAGTCAGAACTCTCACTACGAGTTTCACTCTCTTCTCTTTGCCTAACAGGCCCTGAAGGCACATGCTCTGATCTAGGCTTAGGATCTCTGTAGTGTGGGTACTCTCTATTATGACCTCTACTGCCCCGACCACGTCCTCCGTAAGACCCCCTGTAGCTACGGCCCCTGGAATAATACTCACCACGACCCCTGCCTCTGTATCCCTGATCTGGGAACCAGTCCCTATCCCTGGCCTCCTTCCAGTATGTCCTAGGTGGTAAGCCAGGCTCTCTTTTCACTGGTCTGGTTTCTAAGCGTGGTTTCTCCACCACCTCCTTGCTCACCACCTTCTCGGCCCGCTTCTCCTCCTTGCCGGCGGGAGCCGGGGGCTGTGAGTGGGGCGGGGGCTGCGCTGCCGGCTGGGCGCCCGGGGGCTGCGGGATGGCCGGGGGCAGCTGGGCAGCGGCTGCCTGGGCAGCTGGGAGCTGCTGCTGGGCTGTTGGGGCAGGGGGCTGCACCACAGCTTTAGCTGCAGCCTCGGGCTGGCTGCTCTCCTGGCTTGCTGCTGCTGGAGGAGCATCCTGGGTTGGCTTCTTAGCCAGAGGAGCGCTGCTGGAGGTGGATCTCTCAGGCTCAGCCTGAGGCAGTGGCACTTGAGGTGCTTCCTTTTTGTCACTTTTTTCAGGTTTGCCTGGTTTTTCACTAGCTGTCTTTTCTCCTTCTTTCTCCTTTCTCTGCTCACGCTCTTCTCGCTGTTCCCGCTCTTCCTTCATATCCCTAAGCACAGGTTTCTTAATAGGACCTGATCTTCTTACTGGTCTATCACCACCTTCGTCTCTCCTGCCATAACCTGGCCTAGGACCCCATCTTGTTTCAGACTTAGGTTTGAAAGTTTTCTCAGGTTTTGGTCCTTCTGATGTTCTATTAGTGATCAAAATTTCTTTTTTCGGTTTAATCTCAAGTCTCTCAATTGTCTCCTTTGTCTCAACAGGTCTGTTACCTAATTTAGGGATATTTGGTGCTGTTTCACTCCTCTGGTCTTCTGATTTTAGAGAGTGACTTGAACCATGGGAAATGCTTCTCTTTAATGAAGAATGACTTTCCCCCACAGGCACTAGTTCTTCTGGAGAGCTACGTGCAACCTTCTCATTCACTCCTTCGAAATTAACTGCTGTGTTAGGTGTGTCAGTTTGGAGAGGTTGTACATCTTCCAAAGGCCTGCTTGGGAACTTTTGTACCTCCACCTCTCCTGATTCTCTGAAAAATTCTGTCTTTGGATGAGAGTCCAGCTGGTTGTGTTCTACAGGATAAGCACTGGCAGGCACAGCAACTCGTTCTTGCTCCAAGTGTGCCTCAGACCTAAACAGAATGCAATTAAGAATATTACTGTGGGGAAAAAATTTATTCATTCATAATTACTCAAATCAAGTAATTTTCTATTAAGGATCCATGTCAGCTATAGGAAGTAATTTTTAGGAATAGGAAATAATTTTTAATGGAGCCACCACCTATTACCCAGATGGCAGCAGAGCAAAAAAGAATTTCTGAATACTTTCAAGATGCAGAGGAAAAGCCTGAGTGTTCATCATGGAGCAAAGGCCAGAAGGGACTGTTTTGGTTTACACCACTTGTACTTAACACACAACTTACGAAACAAATATACATTGGACAGAAGCTCTCAAAAAGGGGGAGAACAGAGAGCAAACGGAGAACAGAGAACACTGTAGGAAAGTTCTACAAAACTGAAAATTCAAAATATCCTGGCAATCACCATTCATCTCAGCTAAGGATCCTAAACAAGGGGTAAATTGTCTTTCTACACCCTGCTACAGAACAGGCATGTCTTCTGTTTTGTACAACAGCACCAAGCACACTGCATCGCCCAGTCACAGCTCCTCCTTTCAAGTTTTGTATGAAGAGCAGCTACAACCCAGTCAATTGAAACTGCATTTTGCAACCTAAGTTACACAGCTAGGTGAGCAAGTATGTGTGACTTGGAGAGGTGACAGGCACGGGGCACAGCTCAGGCTTACCTCAAATCATCAGGCTCTTCTAACACCTTGGGAGGAGAACTGGACTGCTGAGATTCTGCGTGGGGGTAGGGGTCTGAGCCCCACATCATGCGTGGCTCCGACAGAGGCACCGTGTGCTCCCTCGCAGAGCGAGCCATGTGCTCAAATGAATCTGAACCAGCTGCTGAGCCCTCCAGCTGCTCTCTTCTCATCAGGGGCTTGGGAGGCATAATTCCTGTGCCAGAGGGAAGTTCAACAATTGAAATAAATTTAACATGGGCAGAGAAACCGACCTCAAACAAAGCCTGTCAGGAGGTACCAAGGAGCATTATTCTCTCTCCTCCAATCTCCTTCCCTTTGACCCTCTGTGTTGAAATCAAATGTCTATTCCCTGCCAGCTGACCTCAGAATGACTAAATCATACTCAACACTTGTACCCGGTGTCCCAACAAAATGAAAAAGTTGTTTGCTTTTGCTATACTGGGAAGAACCAGGCCTGTAGAGCTGTAAACTCATGGACAAAGTTTCTGCTGTAAGATCTGAATGGCAAAAGGCAGGATGAGTGTACACACAGGTAGTTTTTTATACTCTATTAGTCCAGCTTTTTTCTTCGTGCCATTTCAAAGAATTTCTGTAGTTTTCACTGTCTTTGCTTAGCCTGCCATTTCTTCCATTCATTCCTTGCACTCACTGAGGATACTCTTTCCCTTGCTCATTAGCTGGGCAGGTATCTTCATCACATTACATGACAGACTTCTATTATTTACACCCAACAGCTTTCCTAACTGCAAATCAGATGGCCATTCCACAAATTAAAAGGACTTTTTAGGGTCAAGAATCTGAAATTTATCACGAATGTATTAAGACTCTAGAGTTGTTAATATGTAATGTAAAAACAGCAAAGCTTAATGAGTTTTTTTAGGAAGCAATGTAGTGCCAAGTGCTAACATGCATTGAAACACAAATGGTAAATACACTTTTTCTCAGTTTAACTTAACTCTTGCCAGCTGTAACAAAGTAAGGCTTATGCTGACATTCTCAATCATCTTAACTGTCACTCACATGCCTGCAGTGTGACAGCTGGGATTTTACTTTATAGTTGAAGGTATACATTCTCATAGGACTGCAATTTTAGTCCCATATGACTACAATCTATTTTGTCTTAAACAATAAAATAACGTAGGTTTCTTCTTAGAAACTCACCCATTCACTGAACAAAGTGTGGTTATGAAAAGACTTGTATTTCAAAACCAAATAAGTTCAACAGCCAAAAAATGTTCCCAGGTTTACCTGGATGAATAGGAGGCATATCCATTGCAGGTCTTCCCGACATCATCCGTGGGTCCATGTAGGACTGCATCATGAGCCAGCGGGGGTCAAAGCCCATTGAAGCCAAGTGCTGGGGATGGGGCTGCATGGGCTGGTAAAGGGGTCTGTGCTGGGGGGGTGGCACAGGGCCACTCGAAGGCTGGGAGGGAGCAGACTGTGGAAGGACACCTTGCTGCTGCTGCTGCCACTGCTGCTGTTTCATTTGCTCCTGCAGGTCAAAAAACAGTGTTACGGGACTTTTTGATAAGATGAAGGTTTGAGCACCCTTGGAAATAACAAGTAAATTATCTCCAGGACAACAAGCATTCTGAAAGTTAACTGCAAACATGCATCAGGATGAGCTAAGAGAAAAGGGAGAAAACCAGACTGCACAATTTCCAATAGCTATGGCTTAACTGGTGTGCAGCTGAGACACGGAACAACCTATACTTCATGCACGTCATTAATGCAAACTGCTCCTCAGACCACAGGACCCAAGTACAACTCACATCTGTGAGTATCACACCCTTTTAGGAAAACTGCAGAAATCATCAGTCATCAGACTTCTGATTCCACAGGCAAGCCCAGGGCAATGCCAGTGTGGGCCAGTTTTAAAGCCTCTCTTGCCTTCTGCTCACTTATAGACCTTGCAAGCGACAAGACGTTGATTTAGGCAGAGCAATTCCTGCAGGTATCATTTTCTAGAAGGTGGAATCCAAAAACTCAGGATCCCTGAAACTCCTTCTTATTCAGAATGAGGCAGAATACATCATTCTTTAAATAAGCCTCCTTTTAATGAACTGGTTCATTACCTGCTGCCTCTGAAATCTTGGTGGTAATGATTTCTGGAACTGCTTTGAATAGCCCGAGGAAACAGCAGGACGAGGTTGAGATCCTGAGTCTGGCTCATTCTCGTGAGTCACCTGTGAAACCTCTTTCTCATTCCGACCACTGTCTTGTCGAGTAAAGACTGCTTGATCTTCTGAAAAAAACCAACAAAACCCCACCCATGGGAGACAACAGTCAATCTTAAAACTGTCAGCTTCGTCAGAATGTCACTAAAGAATGTTCTAAAATGTCTGCCTTCTCTAACTTCACAATCTGTTTCCAAAACCAGTAAAGGCAACAAGAAGTCAAGGACAACCCCTCAAAACAGAATGACTGTTGTTAATACACCTCTGTCCCTTTTAAACTCAAATACCCTGGGAAATCAACCACTGGCATTTAGGTTGCAGCCATTATGTGATTTAAGAAGTGCTGTATCAATGATACCATACTGCATTTGGATCAACTTTTTTTTATGAACTAAGGTTTGGTTTTATGATCAATTTTATCCATTTATATAAAATATAACCGTAACAAGCATAGTCTAAGAGTTTTCTCATGGCATTCAAGTTTCACTACAAAAAATGCACCACATTTAAATAGGTGCCCTCTGTGTCTGCTGCTCTAGACTTGCTGAAAGAACAGAATAGCTGAAATAATTTGCACTGCTTTTTAAGCAACATGGGTGGCTGACCCTTCTTTAGGAAGAGAAGAAAGCCTGCTTTGCTATCCGTCTCCCTCAAAGTCCAGCCTAAATCTCAGAAGCCATTTTTTTCTCTAATCTTTTGATGAGCTGGGCAATCAGGCTTAGCTCAAAGGACAGTTATCAGCTGTAATGTACCAGTAAAATAGTTGGTCTAGATGCACTAGGTTAATTAGATATGCAAATGAGACTTCTAGACAACAACTACGCTTTGTGACTCAGTTTTAAGATGGACAACTCCTACTTATGTGCAAGCATACCTTTTTCTTCCTTGTTATTCTTGGTTTCACTTTCTTGTTTTTCTACTACAGGTGTTGCCACAGGTTCTACAGGTTCAGGGACCTCATGTGCTGGTTTCTCCTCTTCTTTCTCTTTCTCATTCTCCTTCTCTTCTTTCTCCACCTCTTTTTCTTTCTCTTTCTCCACTTCTTGTTCTTTTGCCTTCTCCAGTTTTTCTTTTTCTTCTTTTTCCTTTTCCTTCTCCCTTTCCCTCTCTTTCTCCTTTTCCTTCTCCCTCTCTTTTTCTCGCTCCCTTTCCCGCTCCCTCTCCTTTTCCCTCTCCCGCTCCCGTTCTCTCTCCCTCTCCCTTTCTCTTTCCCTTTCCCTCTCCCTTTCTCTCTCTTTCAGAGGGTCTTCCCGGGAGGGTTTTGTCACGCAGCCGAATTTCTCATTTAACCGTTTGAGCTTTTCAGCACAAGCTGCTTTTCGCTGCTCTTCCATTCTCCTCTCTTCCTCTTCTCGCCGCTTGCGGGCTCGCTCCACTGCAGCCGATATCTCTGACTGCTGCCTTCTCCTCTGCTTCCAAATTTCATCTTCATCTGGTACTGGTTTAGGGGGAAAGGGTCCCTGCCTTCCCATCTGGCGATCAGGGGGAGGAGGGTGCTGCAAGAAGAAAATCAGTCGAGTTGAACATGTATTACATAAACAGCCAGCTGAAATACTACATCTTAACTATTTGTCAGCACATGTGTATCTGCATGGCATCTTTAAAAAGCAAGACTTGGAAGAAAAAGCAAGCCCCCACCTTCCTGACCCAGTTCAGACTCTCACAACCTGAGATCAGAAAGGACAGGTAGAGAATCACTTGGGCTCATGTCAACTCTCCATCACCATCAAGGCAAAGTGACAGCAAAGATCACAAACCTATTTTAGATTTGGTTACAGGCTGCTCTAAATCTCAGAGACTCAGGGCAGATCTCAGACAAAAGTCCCTCAAGGAGCAAAGGAATTTCAAGGTAGCTCAGGATAAGAGAGATATTAGTTCACATTTCATTTGGGACTTCATCTCCACATCTGTCTTGGCAGCCAGCCCTCCAGCACTGTTCTCATGCTCCTGTCCTTTCCAGTTCCCAAGTGGGGCTGGATAACAAAAAGCTCTTGAAATTCTTGTGCATTTCACATAGCACTTACAAGATGGGACTATTTTACACAATTGGCACCATGGTTATGTTGGGGCCCCATTCCTACCAGCCCCAGGCACTATGATAATTTTACTTGTTAAAGGAAAGGTTTATGTGTGAAGCATATTTTTACTTTTCTTAGTCTAAATCCCTCCACCACAGCATTAAAGAATTAAACTCAAGGAAACAAGGACAATTCCAATCCTTCTTACCGGTGGTAGAATAGATTTTGGAGGAAGAGCAGGGCCACCTCTTTCATGTATAGAAGGCTGTGGTGGACCTCGATCCTGCTGGATCAAACACAGTACCAGGGTTAAGCAAGCTCATAAGCACAGCCAAGGTGAACTATAAATTTTTGATTTACTGTTTTCTACTGCACTTAAGGTACTACACATAATAAGGCATCTGCATTCAATGCAAATGTGCCTGAAAAACAAGGACAAAAACATTTTCATTTTTATGTACCGAGAGCAGTACAATTTAACAATTTACAGGTCCAAATTTCACAGTTTATGTTACTGCACCATTTTTCTTTAGATTCAATGTAGCATCAAACCTTAAAGAACAATGTGATCTTTAATACAGAAAGAAAGTGCAAGTAAAACCAATCCCAGATTCCCCATCTTCATAATTACTGGCATCAAAAGAAAATATTTCAGGGAAATTTTCAAAACCAACAGTAGCTTTTCCTGGGGGAAAAAAAAGTAACAAAAATAGGGCTGTAGCAGGCATAAACTGAAGTGAATGGAAATATTCTTCTACTAGAGGAAACGAAAAATGGCTGAGCTGATGAATTCTACATGGTCTATATAAAATCGCTTAGCGTGAGAAGTGAACTCACACTTCAGCTAAGCTGCACTGCAGAAAGTGGACCATGATACTAAAAATATCCCCACACCCATGAAAAATGTGTGGGCTATTTATCCCATGCAAAACCTGATAAACAAAATGGCTTCATTCAGTTCCAGGGATGGACAGACACGAGTACTGAGCCTGTCAGTTGAGCCACAGTGCCTGACACAAGAGCTCTCACCCCTCACAAGCGTGGGGCAGAACACACTACATAAAGTCAGGCTATTTTTGTGTTGCGACCAGAGGCAGCTAAGTTGCCTGAGCAGCACCTGATCAGTTAGCACAGCTCAGATAATGCTTTCAGTAGCTAATGCCTTCCCTCATGTTCATAACCTTAACTGACCTGACAGTTTGGAAAGACACCTGAGTTGGAGCTCTCCTGATGAGGCTCTTGCCACAGGAGCTGAAGAGAAGAGCACACAAACCTGATCAAGCTGAGAGCTTTTGCTGTAAGACCCTTTGGCTGCTGCTGTGGAAACCTGGGTGGCAGACTTGGCATTTGTCTGTTCTTCTGTTTCCTTCTGGCCATCAGGACTCTGGGAATCTTTCGATGGTGTTTGTTCATCACTATGTGCAAAGAAATAAGAAAAACAGAATGTGTACTCCACAGAGGTATTTGGTGATTTATCTTCAAGCCTCTATGTTTCTTAGCCAGGACAATTTCTACTCCACGCCCAGCTGACTGGACTCTGCAGGCAGTTATGCAATTGAATATAGGATTAAATTACTGGAATTAGTGTTATTGGAATGAGTACTTGCACTTATTTCATTCAGTCTTTCCAAAATCTAGTTAAGTGACATTTCATATCTAATTGGCAACACAACTCACCCACTTTCCTTCTCTTTTTGACTGCTTCCTTGCTCATCATCATCACTGAAATTTAACTGCTCAGTGTAATCCACTTCACTCTGAGCACCTGATGCATAAACAAATATTCAATTACTCTTTCAGAAACATTTAGCATACAAATAAAAGACCATTAATCTGATGTTCTTACCTGCCCAGCCTTCATCGGCCTCAGCATCTAGATTATCAAATTTATCAAGCTCTTTGAGTTCACTAGCACTAAGAATGGATGGGCGTTCAATAGGTTCTGAGCACCATGAGGGTGGGCCTCTTCCCCTTGGGCCTCTGAAAAAATGAGAAACAAAAGCCACTGTCTCTACTTATCCACAAACGATGGATAAAGGTCAACTTGTGTGACAATTATTTGAAATATACAGCACTGTTGTTTCAAGCACAGTATAAATGTGAACTCTCATGCACATGTGTGACTACCAGAATTTAAATAATTACTCTTGCCTGTGCACAGCTATCCTCCACTACGGAGAAATGCACAAAGTGGAAAATTATTTTATAATACATTAGAATTCAACCTTCATTGGACAGCACTGAAGTTGAAAACCAGGAATTGACTGCTTTCACTATAACAATGGAAAAGTCCTTTTATGAGCAAAATACTGGTTTAAGTTTCAAAGGTGTTCCCACAAGTGACTCCTGCTCTTCACAATCAAAAGCCCTGTAATGTGCAGAATTGCCTCAAGTTTTGTAGTTGAGCTCTCCAACTCCAGACACTCCACAGCACTGCTCCACACAAGCAAAACTTGGGAGACTGACCAGTTTCAGTTCTTATGCAGTGTATAATCACCGTTGAGATACTCAGTGCAAATTGTTTCTTTTTTTACGTTTAGTCACAGAGTTGATACCCACACAAAAAACACCACCACTTGTAGGTTTCTTACCTGTTTGGCTCAGAATTGGGAAATCTTGTTGGACCTTGCATGGAGGGAGGATATGCCATTCTAGGATACTGATTAAACATCTAAAAACAGTTTAAAAAGATAAGCCATTCATTAAAAAGTATCACTGCATTAAGTATACTGAGACCATCAAGGGAAGTAATGGAAGTAAAGGAAGTAAAGCAAGACTAGAAAATTAAGACAGTTTGCTTAATATCACAAGTGTGTGACACCAAGTCCCCATGGTAGAGTGATCAGAAGTGTTAATCAACTCCTGACAAGTTCAAACTCCATGTAGCAACAGGTAGCCACATCCTCTGAGGTGTTGTTTTCAATCCTGCCGTTCCAGCAGAACTGATAAGAATTCCATGGAGGGGAGAGGAAGGGGCATGGGAAAATCACACTCGCCAAAATTCAGTCCCTCTGCTTAAAAACCATTCATGCAACCATCACTCACATAAGGAGGCATCATTGCTCTGTACTGGGATGAGATGGGTGGCTGCTGCTGGCCATTCAGCTTGGGCTGAGGGACCTGTGGCAACCGCACATCCCTCTTGTCTCCTGCCTTCTGGCCATCGTTTTGTTCTGCTGGCGTAGCACTGCCATCTTCTTGTCCCAGAGCCTTAGCGTCTTGATCTGTTGGAGAACCAAGAGAGTTGTTCTTATTACCCCCACCCCTCTAACCAGTACATCTGCATGGACAGAATCAGCACAAGAAAAGCCAGGAATAGACTTTGTATTGCAGATTTACAGCCAAGGATGGTGAAGAACACATTGTTCCCACGCAGCCCTCGATGACACAGTGATCTGTGCACACACACGTTTTTATCTGCTACTGAAACAAGCAGTGGCCACTTGAGAATCAACAGAAGCTGCTTCCTGATCTTCTTCAGCCCTAGGTCCAGCTGTGTTCCTGAAGGGTCAGAGCTAAATTTATGGATTACTCTAGTCCCATTCTACGTTCCAAAACCCAGTGCAATTTAGGAAGGATACTGATTACAGCACAAGAAAAGAAAACAGATTTAGCTGTGCTAAGTGGGCCACTGCTGACTCAGTGTGAAGATGCTGTCAAGGCAAAGATCGAACTTCCTAAGCAGCAAAGGTCTATCAGGAAACTGAAGCAGCTCAAAAAGAAAGGTAATGCACAGGTATGTGTCCGAGTGAAAACAGGTATGCAGAGCCTGGTTTGTATCTCTGCTGGATAGGGATGGAACAGAAGTGATAGGGGCTGGACTTCTGGGAGTGAATGTTTAGCAAATCATCCAGCAGAAGTCAGGGACTTTAATGACTTATCATTTGTGCTAGGTAGTCCATTCTTTTAGGAGTTTCTGCCTGCAGAGTATGGATTAGGACAAAAAAAACCACCCCAGAGTAAACTTAGCAGCAGTGCTCAGATCAATGGAAACCAACAAAAAATCACAGACACACACTGTAAACAATGTTCCTTTAGGGGCACAAACCCTTTAGGCAGTGTTCAACTGTGCACCTAAGTATCCATTACAGTTCTTGCACTTATCTTTGCTGGGAAGCACAGCTGCTAAACAGGGAGTACTTGCCAAGTTCATTTAGCTTTCTGCTGTCAGACATGAAAGAAGGGCTTAATATAGCATGTACAGTTGCTGACCAAAACTGTAACTGCCTGCAGGAGGCTGAACAGACACGTAGCTGCTCTCATTTGGTGTTGGACATCTCTCCCATTTCCTGACAATTTATTCTTTAGATCAAAATCAAGAGAGGACATGATCAGGCACATGGCCTTGGTCTGCAGGACTTGACAAACTAATCAAGGAAAACTAAGGCCTGTAACAAGGAGTTAAGGATTCCCTGAGAGCCCAAGCCCTCTTAAGTGCCTATCACTGGCACAAGACACTGCCAGCCACAGCGCAGGACAGGACCTCTAGTCCATCAAACCTCATCAAAACCAGACTTCTGAGGGAGAAAGGAATCTTGTCTTCCACTGGTAACAAGCACAATCCTGAACACCTTTCCACTAAAGGGATCTGGGGAAGAAATACACATTTCTTTCCTGAGAGATGTAAACCAAGCACTGTTATGGTTGTTTTCACTAGATCTAATCCCCAACTGCTGAAACAGATCCAGCTTGTCAGAGCACTGCATCCAGGAGGTAAAGGTGCCAAGGCACAATCCACTTGTTTGGCATCCTGTAGATTGAACTTCCTCTTCAGGAATTTTCAGGCTCCACTCTTATAGGAGTACTAACCCCTTGAGGCCAGCCCTGATCATGATTTGTGTAATTAGCTAATACTAGGAGAATTCTTTAAAGATGTATCTTACCTGCTGTGACATCAGCAGCTGGAAGTAAGAAAACACCAGTATTGTGCAAATAACAAATGTTCCTCAGAGCACAACTACAGTACTAACTAGACCAGGAAAATGGGAAGTGATAGGATTAAACACACCATTTTCCACACACCAGGAACACAGTGAAGCAGATAAAGCACCAAATATCCATTTCCTCAGTGTAGGAGTGTGCTGATTAAAACAACACATTCATCCATTTATTTTGTACAGGGTACAAGTAGTAAGTTCCACATAAGCCAATTTAACTTCACAACAATCTGGAGCACACACTTACTCTGGGGTCGCAGGTTGGGTCCCGAGCCATCTTCAGGCACATCCTTATCTTTGCCTGACTTTTCCTGATCCCCAGCAGCTGGCAGACTGGGGAATTCTTGCTGGAAATAACTATTGATTGGAATAGGTGGACCTACACAGGAAGACATTCACAGTTACAACTTTCTGTAGTCAAAAAGTTCAGAAAGCAATAAAAGCCTTATCATCCCTTAGAAGTGAACATTAAAGCTTTAAAATATGAAAGTTAAACATTTAGATGTTAAAGGCACAGTCATTTACTGGTAATATAAAAGGTTCACATTTGCTACCAAAGTTGTTAAACTTACTAGACCAACTATCACAGCTGTTGAGGCTGAGAAAAATTCAGAAGCACTAGAGAGCAACAATGGACAATGGAACAAGACTTAACCCAGGGAGTACCTGGAGTTCCTCAGCTCTGTAAACACTTTTCCCCATTCCTTCCAGACAAAGATTTCCTTCTTTTCAGTTTAAAATTACAGTCCACCCAAGAATGGGAAACTACATAATTGAAAACACATTTACGATTAATTACTGTTCTAATAATAAATCTCCAGAACTTTAAAAGGCCACAGCTTTTACATTATGAGAAAAATATCAGAACAACTGTAACATTCTTTGATTTCTAAAACCCTTGACATCCTAACTCAAGACTAGAATTAAAGACTTCTGTTGTACATGGTATGGAAGCCAAATACATAGGTTGTCTTCCTCGTTAGAAGGTTTTGGTGGCATCTGCTTTGCATCAATTTCCTCTCCTCCCCATGCACATAATGTTTAGTAACCTATTAGATGAGCAGCATTCTAGTACCAAATCAACAATAAATTTACTGAGTGGGGATTTCTATTCCAACAGCCTGAATAACACCCTGTTCCTGTACCTGTCTTTACTACTGACTATTGTAAGGGACAAGGTATTAGGCTACACGGATTATGTGAGAGGACAAACTCACAAAAAAGGATCTGAATATATGGTGTCCAAAACCCCCCCATCCTGACGATAGGCTTTTTTAACAACTAGAAAAACTTCTGTTCTCTCCAATCTCTGAAAGAATCATTCATAAAGATAAAATGCAGGGATCCCAGTGCGCTTTTATTTGGTTGGGTTTTTTTTAGGAGTTAAACACAGGATAAATTCCTTACTCTGTGCTTTGTAAAGGCATGACAGCAAATACCAGTATTAATCCCTGTATCTACAAATTTCCTTGAAATCTTTCAACTTTCATTCTGATTTCACATACTACAGATCACATTAATTTGTTTTTTCTTAATGGACACTGGACTGTTGCTCTTCCCAAGCACCTACATCCAATAACTTTCTCAATGGAAGAGAAAACCAGTCCCACTAACCAGATGACCTGCCAGGCAAGGGAGCCCCTTCTGAGATCCTGCTGCATGCAACACTCGTGAGTTTTATGAATCTTGAGAAATGCTTTCTGCTCAGGTCTACACAGTGAACAACAACATTTTAATTGCAAAGTAACAATATCAATGATCTGCTTGACTGTGTTTAAGCTACAAACCCGAAACAGCCAGACTGGCAGCCAGCAGTTCAGAAAGAAGTTTAAAAATCCAAAGATATTTTGGTAGCAATCTACTCCAACTTTTAGCTGAAGCATGAACTGAAAAACACATGCTGATGTTACATTTCCCAAGTCTTTCCTTTCTCCATGGCCACCAAGAGGATCAGAGAAAGGTTTAGCCTTGCCTCACACGAGTTTTACAGGAGCACGGGGCAGCCGCTGAGTGACTGCTGGAACGCTCACGAGGCAGCTGGAAAAACTACAAGTTCTAAGAGCCAACTGCAGCTCAGGAAAGCAGGAGCACAACAGGTGTATCCCGAGTTTCAAACCAAGGACAGCAAGCAGCTGGTGCCAATTCACATCCAGTGCTTCTTCGTGAAACAGCAAACCCAGCGCTGCATTAATTGAATGAAATGAGGGTGCCATCTGGGCTTGGCACACGAGCTGCCATGGCAACTATGAAATAATTAGCTAAATGCATTTGGAAGTCACTGAGCCGAATCACTATTTCCTGTGTCATGGAGATGATCTTATCAGCTTCTGCAGGAAGGCTGCTATGCAGATCACTTGGCATCATTGTTAATTCATTTTTTAAAATTCTACAGAAATCCTGTAAAAGCTTAAAGGAGAAAAGTTTCTACATTTAACAATGAAACACTGAACATTATTGAGGAGAGCAAGAAATGGAGAATCTAGAATTGTCACTTCAATACTCAGTACAAAAAAAGACAAAATCATTAGATAGGTGATGTTAACAAACTCCATATAATGCCTAAGAAATTACCTCTGTGCAATTAATATTTTATTATTTTAAGATCCCTATTCAGAAGAGAATGCAACTCTTTACCTGGAAAGCCTAATCTCCATTTTACGCCATGGAAAGCCTGCGAGTCTCAAAACTTAAGTACTAAAACATGCTGCAGGTTATTTATCGTAATGGACACACAGGAATTTTAAGTAACCTCTCACTCGACAAGCATTAAAAAAAATCTGCTGAAGATTTAGTTCTGATCTTACATCTGTAATGAAAACACTCAAGCTAAGATTCACATTGATGGGAAACAATTTTCCATCCTTTCATCCAATTATGTTAAATAACCCTCAAAACACACCTTTAATGTTTTTCCCAGAAAGAAAACTACTTGAACACTATCACTTGGATACTAAAATAACCGAGGAATCTATAAAATAAGGGAAAAGTATTGCTGTTTCACATGTTTAAACAGAGGCAAAACTACACACACTTTGCACAGAATGATCCAAAATCATTATCAGAATGACCACCAACTGTTTATAGCTCTCCTTCCCATGCCAAAATTGTTTGTATTTTAAGTACTGACTGTGATTTTCCCTCTTCAATGGAGCTGCATTCAAGATTTTACATTGCCACCACCATTTCCCTGTCAATTCACAAGAGGTGACCACACCAACCTGGTGAAAGTCAGTCAGACCTGCTGATAAATCCAGCTGCAGCTCATCTGAGTGACTGGGGATGGGCTCACTTTCCAGCCTGGAATGTTGCATCTGCAACTTTCCACAGTCACAGCTGGCCTGGCCAAGCCTCAGGGGACTGCTGAGGGTGGGGGTCTCTCCCAGCACAGTCCCAGCCTGATACCCAGTGCAGAACCCCTCCACCCTGAGCAGCACTCACCATCTTGTCCCCCTGGTTTGGTGTTGGCCCAGGATTTGGCAACAGGAGCTGCTTCTGGAGGAGCAGGAACAGCAGGTTTTGGCTGTGTCTGCGGCACGTCTGGCTGTCTGGAATCAGAGGAAAAGCACTTGTGAATGCAAGAGGGTGAGCACAGAATAAGACTGTCAGGATGGCTACTGCAAACAAAGGAATAAAATAAGGGAGTTGTGCAGCTGAAGGACCAATGATTACTTTTCCTCGGAAAAAGCATTTTCGTACATAAAAGGAGTTGTTATAGTAACAGCTTAAAAATTGAATAAATTAGCAAATTATTTCAAGATTCCATTTCCCAAAGAGGAGAGGAATGAATGGAAATGGCTGGGCAGAAAACGTAGCCAGGCATGAACTTAATTACAGCTTTTAAAGAAGTGTATTGAACAATAAAAAAAACCAATCCATCTACAACCATCGAAGGGAGTAACTTGGTTCATGTTCTCTTGCCTCAGAAGTTAACAGAGGAAAGCACTTCAAGACCACCATGAACTGAGAGAAGGAAGGCAAATACATGTCAGAAACTACCAAGTAAAAGGAACTGATAAGACAGGCTAAAGACATCACGAAAAACTGTATGGGCACCAAGAACTGGACCTCAGAACCTTAAGTTTTAAGAAATGGTCCCAGTCTCATCATCTTAACAATGAAGAGACATAAGTGCTCTTTTGTCCAGTGTAAAAACCCCTAGACACAAAAGACCTTTCCAGTCCGCAGACTCGGTCATATTGTTTAACCTCCTTCAATAAAGGCTATTTCTGAAATCTGCATATTCACATAACTGAAGACCCAAAGCATTAGTGTCTAAAATCAGCTAAGCCTAACCCTCAGCTCCTTAGTAGGAACTTTAGATAAAACAGGAACTATGGGGCAAATCCTCTAGTCTAGAATCACTTTTTCATACTATGAAGAGAGAAGTGGTGCAGTATTCATGCCAGTCAACTTACAAGAAACAACTGTAAATGCTTTAAGCAGATCCTAAAGTGATCCTAAATATCTGAGGACTACCACTGAGAAATCAGTTTCATTTGGGTTCTGCAGTGGCCAACCCAAAGCACTACACAGGACTCTCAGAACTGACAGAAAACATCATTAAAAAGATCACTGCTGGGGAGAAACACGCAGGCTTGTCATAAGGATAACTAAATGCAATTCTCATGTTTCCAGAGAGTATTGCAATCTAAAAAAAAAAAAAATCCAGTTCTCATTTTTTTCTGTTTTTCACTTGCATTTTCTTACAGCTGCACATTTTCTAAGCAGGCTTTGGGGAATTTGTGACTTACATGGCTGTACTTAGTGACACACAAGTGAAACAAGGAATGAGACTGGTCAAGAAACTATTGCTCACATTTCTCCTGTTTCAAAGACAAGCCCATTTAGAATTTTAGTTATCCAAGCACTGCTGTGCAAGTATGGATGAGGAAAAGAACTCAGCTGTACAAATCATATCAATACACAACAGCCTGCACTACCCAGGAAAGAGACTGAGGCAATACCCACAGAAGGAGTGGCAACTCAAGAAAGCAGTAGAATAATTAATTTTCATAATTACAAGGAACAACACATTCATGTGAACTCCAATGCAATGATACACGAGAAAAGGCCTTAAACTAAAGCAAGCTGTTACCAAAATGTAACCTTTATCTGCAACGCTTTTGAGAGGAACAATAAAACACTTCACGTGTAAGCTGCAGCATTTCAAGCACGTTGAAATACCACAGAAACACTAGTAGTCAAACAAATGGTCTTACGATTTGAGCAAACACATCAGATGGTCCAGATTTAGGAGAATTTACTCATGGCCTGGGCATACATAATCATTCCTGGGAACAAATCTCTCCCCCACTAATTTTACTTGGTTGTGGACTCCAAGGCTTTTATCAGAGTAATACATATGAAAATACAAAGGCAAACAACTTCCAATTGCAGATAAGGGACAGCTTCTTATTTGTTTTTGAAAGTAACATCAACTACTGGTATGTTCTTCTAACACATAGCGATGCAAAGGCTTGTTTTAGTGAAACAAGCTACCAGCTCAACACAGATTTAACAGGGCAAACTGTAAGCGACCTTGAAGTACAGAGAGATGTTGTTAAAGTACCAAACAAAACACAGGGCACAAAACTGTAAACCTGTAGTTTCAAAAGCTTAAAATAAAAGGCTAAACACAACACTATATTCCTGAAGTCTTATAGCTTATTAGAGATATGTCAAAAATTGGTATTTAAATGTAGGAATATATACAAAGAGAAATAAAGGGATAGAAAGATGGGAAAGGAAAACTTTAAATCTCATCTTTTGCTTTCACAAGCACTAGCAACATACAACCACTGGCCGTAAATCCCAGCATTTTTCAGAACAATTCGTATGAAAAGAATTAACACTTAAACCTTGCTTCTAGTTACGAAGTAAAAATCACATCCTATTTCAAGCTTACATGGCAAAAAAACTGCTTTAAAATACTTTCCAATTAGAAACTGAAAAGTTTCAGTTTCTATTTCGTTTCTTTCTGTGCAGGCCATGAGTTGGACTCGATGATCCTGATGGGCCTCTTCCAACTCAGCATATTCTATGATTCTGTGATCCTTTCATTCTACTTTCTTTAGCTGTACAAATGTGAAACAAATCCAGCACATGAAACTGAACTGAGCATGGGAAATTTATATCAAACAAGGTACACAGCAGTGCATCAACACTGCCACCACTTCTTGTCTTGTTTACTGCACATATTGGAGGAATGTGAAACAATAGTGTAGAGTCTAAGATTAAAAAATTTTGTAAGTCTGTAGAATTTATGGCATTCTAGCCAAAAACATTTAAGTGCAGGTATTAAGAACCATTTAGAAAATAAAGCAGAGATTTAAACAAATGTATACAAAGCAAGAATTTCTGAGTTTTCTCTGCTATACATCAGCACAATCACAATTAAGTAAATTTTTGCATACTCTCACAAACTTGCAAGCTATTATCTAATTTTCCTGCTGTGTTCCTAGGGGTTTAGTGAGAATTTTTGTGTACCGAGAGTTTCAAGAGAATTTTATTTAAGGTGATGACACTGATCTTACAAAAATGTGCTGTAGCATTTCCTTTCAGCAGACATCAAAACTTTTATGTCCAATGAAATATTCTTCCCCTCATACGGAATTTATAACCAGGCCATTTTCAATTTAAACGTGAGGGGTTTTTTGTGCAAGGTTTAACTATCCCTCTACTAGCAAGATTCTTCCTCATAAAAATTAATAGTGGTGCTCCTTCCTTGCTGGTGAGTACCCCAAGGACAGTCCAGTGCAGCAAATTTCTTCCCAGGCCCTGCCAGTCCCTAATTTTGGGCAAACCTGAGAGAAACGGCACAGCAAACCAAGCCAGAGTTCAGTGGTCACTTACTTCTCTTCTTCGTGCTGTTCTTGTTTTGAAGCCCATCCTGTGCCGTCTTTAGGCACAATGTTCACATTGGGGTCGTTGCCTTTGTTCTCTGCTTTGAGGCTGGGCAGATTAGCTGGGGGAGGCATCCTCCTGGAAATGGCAACTTTTCCAAGACTCTGCAATCCATGGCGTGCGGCAACTGCGTGCCAGAACAGAAAGTGCAAGTTAACAACACTGTTTAGCAGACAGTGTTTAGGCAGAGCTACATAAAAACGTTTTGTAGGACAGCCAGAAAAATTTATGAGTGTAAGAATTAAAAATTTAAAATGCTTCAGAATTTAATTTTTTTAAAAAAGGGAATTGGAAACATTTGGTTTGGGAAAACCTGAGTACTTTTTGAACAGTGAGTCATTATGGCTAGCCTATTCCAGAGATTAAAAAGCATATACAGCTCCACCTTTATACACAACATTCAGTGACAGAAAGCTAAAGAAGCCATTTAAAATGTGGTATTATTGTCTTAATACCCTCCAAGATTTTGTCAAGCATTATTCTCTTGCTCTTTTGTGAGTTTAATGTACATTGATAAGTCCAGGAATACCCCTATGGGTCCAGCCCTTTTTTTTCTTCTTCTGCAAATTTCAGCTGGCAGATGCTGCCCTTGCAAAAACACTCCTAACAAACTGCATTTAGTCCAGACCACAAGTATGAAGCTAATGCACCCCACAGGACATTCATCCTACCAAGTAACCAACTCAGGGAATAAGTACAAGTTACTGCTCTGGGTAAGCTGTATCATAACAAACAGCTCAGTTTCAAACTTTAAAAAGAATATTGTGGCAAACTATAACAAGCTGGGCACACTTTTTCTCTTTTACACACAATTTAGACAACTATGTCAAGTTCAAAACTTTCAGAACATCATTTCCCCCTGGTTCTCTATTCAATGACTCATGAAAAAGCAGGCTCACAGTCACCTTATTTGAGATAGCGATGTAATTTTTATCCAGTGTTTGTCCAAAAATCAAAGCCCCTGAGCTGGAAGCCAGCATTGCCTTCTCCTTAATCAAACACTTCCAGTATGGCAAATGTTAATGCACAGAAATGTAAAATGCACAGCTGGGGAATGGCATGTCTTTATTTACCCACATTCTACTTCCTACTAGTCTGCAAACACCGTCTCTCTGAACTGATACTCTTGTTTACAGCTAACCAGGAACTGTAATGAATGCTGCCTTCCACAATCCTTCCACTGCACTGCTGTACCAAGCAGTTATGAAAAACCATGCTGTGGTTAAGTGCTCCTATACTCTGCACTCTTAATTAGCACTGCGGGAATGATGAAACTGAAAGAATGCAACTCTAAAGAGGGCTTACTCACCTGTGGTTTTCTGAGTTTCCAGTGACTTTCCCTTGTAAGTATTAAACAGACTGAGTGTTGCATACTTTGTTTTTCCATCCTTTGCTTTTGTACTCTGGCCTGACTTTTCCGACATTTCGCTGGAAACTCATCGAGTCTGGTACCTCCCGTTCACTCCTCAAAATCTGCCTGTAAAGAGAAACAACAGAAAAGTAAAGCCATCTGACTATGAGCCAACACTTAAGTCAGAGTTCACAGGGCAGAAGTGGACAGCATATTTAACACCATCAGCACTGTTTCATTTAAGCATACTGCAGGATGCCAAGGAATGCATTAACTCCAGAAACCTTATCCTTACGTAACACCAGGAATTTTGAAGTATTTCTGTCTCTTCAACTTGAATGTCACAAAATCAGAAGGGTCAGCATTTAATTAACATCAAACACTGTTAAAGTGGTAAATACCATCCATGATTTCACTAGAGAATGAGTAATAAAAACCCAATCCCAAACACCAAAAGCACACAGGATTTCTACCAGCAGCTCTTTCCCCACTGGGGAAGTTCAATGACTTCACCCACTCCTGAAGCCAAGTACTGAGACACAATTAACAGTTACTGCAGTACAGTACTTCTTGAACTTGCTTCCCCCCTCCCCCCTTCCCAGTTAAAATCATCATGAACACAGCAGCCAGAGAAACTAAATACAGAGAGTAAGAATTTTTTGTTTGTTAAAACCAGAACACAGCATGCTCAGAGAGGGAAAGTGAGAATCCCTTAAACCAATTCTTCCTGCAGCAGTAAATTACAGCTAAGTAACAGATGACCTGTTGGAGCAGGTCAATCTCTCCTCCCTCCTTCCCCCAGAATAACAGGCCTTGAGAAGAAGAACCCAGTAATTAACAGTGATACTTCGCTAGAAGTTCTTGGAAGGAACTTGCAGCATTGCTGCTCATCACGAGGCAGGAACACAAGTGAGCATCCACTCAGACAGAACATTATTATACAGTTGATTTATTTCAACAGTCAAAAATCCTGCTACTCCCTCTTTACAATAATTTTTTATATATTTCCATTTGAATTCCAGAATAGTTATACATGCTCAAAACTCATGTTTCATTCTAAAAGCAGGCGGCTAAGAAGTAAGACATCCTGCTCAAACCCTCCAGTGATCAAACTCCCATGTCAAACTCAGAGCTGCAGATCTTCAAAGGGAAATTGATTCACATGCGAGGTGCTCATGGATTAAGGAGAGTCTGCAAGGACTAGCAGTCTAAAGAACAAAGCACTTGGTCATGACAGACATTAAGCAATGTCAAAAGACCATGGAAATTTCATTTATAAAGGTATGATAACGTTCCCATCCTCCTCTGCCTTCTACCTCAATTTACAAGCCATGATTGAAAAGAAATTAAGATGGCAAATAACCTTGGGATGGTTCAGGTTCCACATAACTTGGGCCAGAAGCTTTTCTATTACAATCCACGCAGACTGCTGCAAAGGGGACAATCTCCAGCCTTGTATGGGGCCACCATAGCTAAGAAATACATTCTCCCCTCACGAAAAGACAGCAACTCCCAGATTCTTCTCCCAGATTAGTCAGCATGTGGCTATTTCAACACAAGTGTTACACCAACAGTTATTCTTTGTGTCATCCAAAAATATGAAATACGGGATGGGAGCAGGGCGAACCCAGCCCACCAAGCAGATCACAGACTTGGGCTGAAAATTTAAACTCTGTATGAGTTGTTTGCACTTGAAAGGACGTGTGAGCATAGTGATGATAGTGTATGGCTTGGTACAGTTATATGCTCACCTGAAAGCTGGTTTGGCACCCTGTGCTCCTGGCAGTGACCTGCCTGGGACCTTCTCCGATGCTCCAGGGTGGTTGTGATGGACTCTTTATCATAAACCCAGCGCTGGGAACAGAGAGTAACAGGAGACTCGAAGGGACAGAGCCTGCCAGGTTTCTTTCACAGACATTTTACTGAACACCTTATGGTAAACTGAGACTCCTTATAGAAGAAAAGGCTAAAGCAGAGCCTCATGTCTGATCTAGACTCCAGCCACAGACATGGCTGCTAGGCCATCCATCATCTGTCCAAAAAAAACTAGACTGAGGCTGCAAGGTTTCACTGGGAGCCAAAGTCACTACTCAAATACCTCTACAGGAAAAAATCCGCCCCGTCTGATACATGAATTTAGGCAAGCTTATCTTTGGAGTTATCAGCTGAGCAGATTTCAACCAACCATTCACTCTCCACGCTGCCCCAATACTTATTTGCAATTCAGCGTGTCGAGCTTTGCCCATCAGTATTATTCATAGCCAGACTACTGCTTTCAGCCTGTCTGGAGACCCAAATCCAGGCAGACCCGTTTATCAAGCTGAGTCTAGATCAGACATGAGGCTCTGCATTAGCCTTTTCTTCTATAAGGAGACTCAGTTTACCACAAGGTGTTCAGTAAAATGTCTGTGAAAGAAACCTGGCAGGCTCTGTCCCTTCGAGTCTCCTGTTACTCTCTGTTCCCAGCACTGGGTTTATGATAAAGAGTCCACCACAACCACCCTGGAGCATCAGAGAAGGTCCCAGGCAGGTCACTGCACAGGGTGCCAAACCAGCTTTCAGGTGAGCATATAACTGTACCAAGCCATACACTATCATCACTATGCTCACACGTCCTTTCAAGTGCAAACAACTCATACAGAGTTTTAATTTTCAGCCCGACTCAGCCCAGCCAAGGAGTTTGTAAACAAGAAGTAGCTTCACAATGGTGAATAGTCTAGAAGCTGGCAAACAAAACAAACAAATAAAGACAACTTGGGTCATTTTTACTCCCAAAATTCTCAACAGTAGCAAAGCCCTAACAGATGCAGAGAGAGCAGAAAGCAGTTTGAGATGGTTTAAGATAATCTTTTGTCATATTTTCCAAAGCCTGCACCTCTGGTAGAGATGAAACACAGAAAAACTAAATCATAACACTCTTCTGTACAGAGCAAGACAGACTTCATACTTGGGCAAACCTTAACTGTAACAACTGTTCTTTCTAGAACATTTGACAGCTTCAAGAACAGAAGACAGTGAACACATTCCCCGAAAATACCTTTTTATGTTAAATTTACAAAAATTAGTCTGCTCATTACAATTGAATTCTATGTCTTTTATGCTATTAAAATTCATCGTTTGACAAGTTTTTCCAAACTTATACTACACAGAAAAATACACTGAGTATTTTACAATGATTAAAACTGCACATTCCTCAGTAATCTGATTTGCACAAAATAAATAATTTCAATTAGGCAGACCAACATATTCAATAATATTTTATATATATATACATATATATATATATATTTAACTACATTTAGATCTGATACTGGTTGCCAAAGAAGATTATTCTTGCAAAATTAGACTTTAGACCAGGTACTCAAGCCAGGGATGACAAATTCTCCCTCTGAAGAGCCCATGTGGCCTTCTACAAACATACCTGCCAAGTCACACATTAAACAAGCACTCAGTGCCATCTAACACCACACATGAAGAGATAGTTGCATGATTTTGAGCCCTGTAAAACCATCCAGCTCCAAGACCTCTGCCTTTTCATTCAAGCATTAGTTGTGTATGCTACATTCCCATACCTGAGCACTGGAATCACTCCCTCAGTAGAACCACCTACCAGGTATTTCCACATAGGACACATTAAACTTGTGTATACAATACACTGGTAAGTACTTTCCTCCCCAGGTGATTCCCAATTTGTCCAACATTTACGTATTTTGTTATTATTAGTCAAATTCTTAGAAGTGGAGTGCTGTGCAGTAGGTTTAGGCTCTGTGCTGTAACAGGAGGCAGCTGTGTGCAGCTCTGAAAACACACAAAAGCTGTCAGAAGCACTTACCCAAGCTAAGTAAGCACCGTGACAGCCAAGGGAAGGACAGGGAACAGCACAAGCCATAATGGCCCTTGGCAGGGTTCACTGCACTATTAAGAAACTTAAGCAAGTCAGCTGTTCATTCTGAATGATCAGAGTTACTATTATGCACAATTACAGAAAGCACAACGCTCCCAAAATTCTGGAGCAAACATTTGCCTTTTAGCTGCTCTGCAATGTTATCAAATAAGATAATTGACCTTCACCGTTGGCTTTAAGATTTTAGGGTTAAAATTATTACTGTAATTTCTGTACCAGACTATTTTTTCAGACTCAAACTGGTTGACTTATTTAGATTCTGCAAGGAACTTAGAAGCTTGTGTACAGAAAATAGCACACAAAGTAGCTGCCACAAATTCTAGGTATCTTGGTCTCCCTTAAGGAACATTTTACTTGTACCCTCTTAGACATTTAGAGCTGGTACAAGAACAAACTGAATGCAGTATATTCCAGACTAGAAAAACATGTTTTTAAAGTAATAGCAAATCTACCAGCAAACAAAACCCCCACACATATCACAGAGGCCTTTTCCACGTAGTTCCTAGCTCTCCTGATCATTTCAGAACTCATCTGAATGACTTGTTTAGAATTTAATGATACAATTTATTATGTCTGTAAACTTTGCACAGCGTTCCATTAGGGCCAACTGCAGGCTCGAAAAAGGTGTCCCCTCTGCTTCAAAAAAAAGTTTTACGTGATTAAACAAGGTTAAAATATTACATGTTTTGAGGTCCCTTTTGAGGACTGAGTGGTAAGAAGTATAAAACATTTAACAACTTAACTCAGGAATTCTTGTCTGACCAGATGACAAACTCTCTTGATCCATATTTTAAACAGTGTATTTTTAAACCCCTACCTAGACAAAAAAAGTCTGATTTTTTCTACCAAGTGTAACATGTCAAGAGACTTCTTCAGCAGTATTACAGTTAGCTTTAATACAGTCCTTTCATCTTAACCTCCCCCACCCCTATGCAGCCTACAAGCACACAATCAGAACAGGTAACCTGTACAGGAGTTTCCCAGGGTTTTGAAGTCTTAAAAACATTCAGCAAATAGGGGAATCATTCTCACAATTCCAGTTCAATGCAGCAAGGGTATCTAGTCCCTGTCACCTCTATCCAAGTGCTGTATTTTGGCCAAATTTGGAGAAAGATGAACGGGAATGACTTAAGGCAAAGAACACCACTCCAGACTCAAACCAGCTGAAGATGTCCTAGAACCTTGAACTCTCAGAGCCTCAAACGCCCATCTGTGAAGTGGGAAACATCACAAAAAATACTACATGAAAGTTTATTCATAACTGGGACGCATTAGCACCTCTCTCATCCAGAAACCAAGAAACCAATCCAGAAAGAATTTTCGTACACTGTTTTAAGCACACTAAAAGTGGTTAAAGCGTAAAAACCATCATACACAAATCTGTTATTTGTATCCAGCCATAACTTCACTTTTCTAAGAATAGCTTTGTTTCTGGGACACTGAACAATGTGGTTCTGGTAAATCCTGGAACCAAACACAACTGCAAAAAACCCCCAAAACCAAACAAAACCCCGCCCCCCCCCGCCAACCACCCCAAAAAACCAACCAACCAAACACAAAACCAAAGAAACAAACAACAAAATTAAAGTTTTTTTACCACATATTTGATTCGTTTTGGAGGCAGACGCTCCCAAATCAGTGTTCGTAATTTCAAAAATGTGGCATTAAAAATTTCAGACAGAAAGATTTCATTTCAACAGTAAGTCTGGCATATTTAGATTCTAGAACTGAAGAAGCTGCCCGCTACTGAAAAACCTAAGCATAATCTCCAGCTAGATACTAATTTTTGAAAAACAACTGTGTGATCTTCAGAAGAGACCAGTTTAAATCAATTACAGAAATATAATGCCAATTTTCAACAAAGAAACAGAGGATACTGCAGTCAAAGTACTTGGAACCCATGACAGCCTTCTTCCTGCTTTTTGTAACCCATTATCAAGGTACCCTATTATTTTAAAAGGACACTCCAAAATACTGTGCAATTACTGAATATATGGGGTTTGGATGTGGTTTTGTACAGAAAGGTTGCACACAAATAAAAAATGGAATTACAACTAAACATACTGTCGTCACTTTTCTGACATGGATGTTTATAGACACTACACATAAACAACCTCTTACTGATGACCTTAGACTTTCAACTTTGTAGTGCCCAAAGTATCACTCTGGGACTTTCAGCCAGAACTTTCACTATCACTTTTCAACACTCTCAGCCAAATTTTTATTTACAAAAATGGAACAACAAAACAAATAAAACAAAAGGTTTGGCCATTTATCCCACTGTTAAGAATTCTTAAGAGCTTCAGCACTAGTCAATTTAATATGACACAAAAACAAACTTGGAGAACCTCCAGTAATACTTGGGTAGCAAAGAAGTCTCTGTCAAATCCAAGTATCTAATAAAGCCTCTCGAGTCAGAAATTTCCCTTCCCTCCAAGAGCCACTTGTAGCAAAGTTCACTATCAAGCAGATTGCTGCTAAGCAGGCTGAAAATTGCAGGAAAACTTTGAAGACTTTAAGCTTGTTTTTCATGTACCTCTGTCACAAATTTTTGAAGAGTTCTGGGTAGATCTCACTACAATTCATTCTTGAACAAGATTTACACCAAGTTTTGTTTCCTTGGAAAGCATCACCAGCACACTTTTCCATCTCTAGATTTTGGGCTCACTGTTTTTTAGCAGAGCTTGGAAGAGGGTACACAATGCACTGACTCTACAAAATCCATGGAGATCGGAATCACAGTAGGAAAATCACAGTAGGAAAACTCTTTAATCACCACTTTTTTTCTCCCACCTCAGTGGGAGAACTGTAGGACAGGCACAACTTTCAGAGGAATTAATAGGCACCAAATGGAAAAAAAATCAAAATTAGTTTTGCTCCTTAGAACCAAGACAATCCATCCTGAGACAAAGCTGTAGCAAAGCAGGCTTTGCTTGTTCAATCATTCTTCAAATAACTCCTTTTTAAAGCCTAAGAAAGTCTTTCCAAAACAGTACCAAGACTAAGTATGTCAGGTGGAAAACAGACTATGACACATGACAGCCATTTTAGGGCATTATCCCACAGATGCATCTTTTAAAAATGGAGTTTGTGGATGCCAGAAATGAGCATCCACAAATACGTCCGCATCAATTCTAACAGACATCCAACAACAGTCTAAATAGAGCTACTAAGCTAAGCAATGAAAAACAACCCAAATTAGCCACCCACAAAAAAAGTCTACACAGAAACTAACTTCACCACAAAGCATATTTTACTTTGAACCAGCAATCTATGGAGCAAGCAAATCTGCTACCTTAGAAAGCCTGCATGGCAACTTGCTGAACTGATATTTTTGGGGAGGAATACTAATCACCTAAAACCTGGCTTTCCAACACGAAAACCAGCAACAAACCACAACAGCTCAGGGGATTTTTGTTAGGAGCATTTTAAGACTAACATGGCACTAACCAAACTTTTAGGACATATATTGCAGAAAAAAAAAAATCTGTCAGTTCTACTAATTTTTTTCCCGGTGCTTTCTTGAGAACAAAATAAAAAATAATTAAAAACCCCACAAATCCAAGTACAGCAAACCTCAAATTTGTTTCTATCCACGATTTTAATATATATTTATATGCATGAATATTTCACTGAATGTGCATAGAAACCATATTCCTGTGGAACAGCCCTGCCAAAAGAAGCTTGGTCAGTAGGATCAATCAGAAGCAGCATGACTTAAATGTGTCCATATAACAAGGGATTAAAAAGCCACAGACAGGATAAACTCAAGCTGGCAATAAAACTGTCAAAAATGCACTGAATATTTTAATGTGTCACACAGCTGCTTTCTTTTAGCTAAGATCATTTTTGATACTTGTACTGTGTATGAAACCTTCTCCTTTTTAAGCAACTTCAGGTAACTGAGAGATTATGGTCCCCTCCCCTCACAGGCAGAATGATGCCAGTGCAGCTATTTAAGAACTCTGCAGGGATATAGGGCAGTTTTCATTTCATTTAGTCTGAGTATAATATTTTTGCATGTTTATATTCAGAGCATCAAATAAAGGTGTTCAATATTCTGACAAGTACTAAGTATTACCTACAACAATGCAGTCACCCAGGAATTCAGTGTGTTCAATGTTTGTGACTTTCTTCAATGTTTCACATCAATGGCACAAATTTTGGTCTCTAAGCTTTCCAGTGGATAAGGGAAGCTGTTTACCAACACAGCTTCTATTTACTTCTGCCTTTTACAAGGAAGTAAGGAGATAATGCAGATATGCACTCAAGGCATAAATACAGCTGTTCTTAAAACCTTGAAATTAGTAAGCTCCTTCCTAAAAATTTTATTCAGTTCTCAACTACTGCACATGAAGAAGATATAATATCTTTGTCTGCTTTAGCTGTATAATTATTTTAAATACTGTTATTTGTATTTTAATGATAACTTTGCAATTAAAATAAAAATTGATTTTAAAAACTATCAATTATCACAGTGGAGTATCAAACAAGATCAAATTAAGGAAGTCCCTTCAATGAATTTTGTGTCTGGTAATTCTTTGAATTTATAGAGGTTAGATAATGAAAAATGGTACAAGTATCACCAGAGAGTTTTAACAAAAGCTCTTCTACTATTCTGAACTGAAAACCCAACATCTCCCACCTCAAGCAGCAGCACTTTTAAGCAAGTAAGACTCCTACAGAAATCCTCTCCCATACTTACTCTGGTAGTCAAGTACCTTGAAGAAGTTAAATACATGATGTCCACACTCAGCCTTAAGGCTCAAGTCCTTATTAAAAAAAAAAAAATAAATTGATGACTGGCTTAGCAAATCTAGATAGAAGTGATTTTAATTTGGCTTCTGAGTTAAGAGAATTTATTTTTTTTCAAACTTCTTTGCAACATAAGGAGCAGTTCTTTAGGCTAACAGACTGATGGGATTGGCATACAATTAAATATTAAAGAGAATGGACTTAAAGGTTGAAGTTGTGAACCTGATTGCGCAGACACCACAAAATCATGAGAATCAGAAACCCTGGATGTGCCACTAGACCAAATGCACACTGGGTTCAGCATTCCCCTCTACTGGAATGGTCCAGACTGATCCTGGTAGGAGCACACCAGCCTCAAAACTCATCGAGCATATCTTATTCCGTCTTTACAGTCAGTTTTGTGAGGCTGCCTTTGTCCCAAAGAGCTTCCCACTGATGATGAAGGTGATGTGGAATCATGCTTAATGAAATAGTTCTCCACATGTCTGCCTGCAGACTCCAAGAGAAACGACCATCAGACTTGTCCAACAAGTTGCCAGTTCTTTTCAGAGTAATTCTCAGTTTGGGTTGAGGCACAGCAAGGTAGCAATGCAAAACAAATCTTATTTCTTGCTGACACATGAATGAAAAGCTCCCAGAGGCTGCAAAGACTACAAGCTGTAGGATATGAGAGCACCACAGTGGCACACACTGACCAGGCAGATACAGCACAGCCTTCACTGGCACTGCAAGGCTCCCATTCATTTACTCATTCCTTCTACATGAACCAGGCCGGTGGAGAGAAACTCAATTCCACAACCACAGCACAAGTGCCAATGAGGAGTAACTACCAATAACTGCAATAGAAGCATCCCTTCAAGTGCCAGCCCATTTTCAAATTATCCAAGTTCCTTTGCCAGAAAGGATTTTTCAAGACATTCCAATAAAGAGACTGACAGTCCATGTCCCACCTAAGTCAGAACCAGCACTGCACAAAGCCAATGCACTAACCCAACACAGCTATTCTGGCCATGTGCTGATAATCCTCAGACATAAATTACAGTTCAGATGTTTCACTAGATTACCAAACATATTTCAACTAAAAATGTACTCTTTTCTGAAAACCTAACATCCCAGATTTCTTTGCAGGTCACTTCTAGGGCAGGCTATGTTATTTCTCCTTAGCCTGACAATGTCTTTACAAGTCTTTTCTGACTTCCTTATCACTAAGCATTAAGGAAATTTTTTGCAAGACAGATTTTTGATTTTCCAGTTTCATGCAGTTGGTTAAGAAACTTTTATAAATTGTAAATTTTTAATTGAGGCAGGAGTTTTGAAGTTCTGGAAGGAAGCCAGGGCCAGAAAAAATAAACCAAAACCCAGTTTCTATAGAATTAAAGAGAGCATCATAATGATATGCGTTCTCATTATTTCTGGGAAGAGAACAATGTAAGTGCTTTCGCCCAATTAGCTTTTCAACTTGCAGATGCCAAACGAGACTTATTTTTAAGATTTGCAAAACCATTTATTAAAGAAATTTCCATTATTTGGAAGAATGAGAAAACTTCAAAGCTCACAAAATTGAATTGCTGCCTACTTGAGCACAAGATAAGGGAATAAATGAAGGCAAGTTCTTCCAGAAACAAGCTGTGTACCTGCTATCAAAGTACAGGATTCAAACAGCAGGTTGGTAGGCAGCACTTTGCTCTGAATACAGAAGACTAACATGACCTGTCTTACCTGTCAGAAGTCTTTTTAACTGAAAAAAATTACAACTTTTCACCAGGCTTCTTAATAGCTAATTTAGATCAGTTTATTCAGACCAGAGCAGCTCTCTGTAAAGGCATCTGTTAATGGTTAGGATCACAAACAGTCCCTTAAAAAATTACAAACACACTTAGCATACCATCACAAGCACCAGTGTTTCTTGTTCAACTGAAACACACCATTCAGCAGAAGCCTGGAAAGACAAAAATATCAACAAACCCCTTCCTCCCACACCCAGCCAAAGTGACATGGCGAGTGTCCTCCTTGGTGGCATCCTGAGTGGTGAGAAAAGGGGGGCAAAAGACAAATCCAGAGCGGGGCTACAGAAGCAGCCTCACAACTGCTGACACATCTGACCCCAGTACAGGCTGAGCAGGGCTCAGGATCTGCTCCTCTGCAGGTACTGTCTGGGGGAAGTTACCAGAAACAGCTGAGGTGAACTGGAGTTGACTCCTGAGGTCAGTCCCAGTGATAAGTTGGTGCAAAATGCTTCCTTTCAGGAAGGTGATGAAACAAAATCAATAAGTACATGAAAATAAACCAGATTCCCGACAGATGAGCAGAAGTTGCAGCCATTTACAGCCAATACCCATCTTTTCACTATTTCATTTTTCCCTTTCACTTTAATCCTTACTGCAAAAGCCCCTGCACTTTATTACAAAACCTCATTCAGTTGGTGGCATATTTTCAACCCTTCCCATACACCCCATGTAGACCTGGACAGTGGAAGAGGGAAAGACAGATTATGAGAAAAAACTTAAGCCACTCCTTGCTGTGAATAATTCAAGGCATCAAACTTCCATTTCCTGCTCCTTTACCACAATTTCCAAGTCCTACTGAAATAATTAGTATTTCTTCACAGGGGAAGTGAACACCTTTTTTCAGCATTCTTCCCAAAGAACCACAACTTTGAGCAGTGGATTTCTCTCCACATCACACTTCTTTGCATATTTAAAGTATCCCTGACCTCAGCTGCAAATAAGTAAAAATTTTTATATGCAATTTGTTTTTCCAAAGCCCTTATTCATAAGTTAAGCCTTAAATAACACAGAGTTATACCTAAGGGTTTTTATTTTGGAAATTTGTTAGAAGTTGCTTTGAAATAATGTTCAGGCAAGCTCCTCTGTTCATGAGCTCCTTCAGAATATTTCGACAGTGCTCAAGGACCACTGTAGGGATACATCCTTAAGGATTTCCACTCCTCTATAGAACACATGTGCCAAAACTATTCCACTTTTTCCTAGCTTTTTTTCCCCAATTCTTTTCTGTTCATCTTCTCAAGGTATTTTTGTTGTTGAAGGGTCCAACCTGAAGATGGAAGCATTCAACAATAGGAACCTACAGAATAAAGTTTTGTACAGTCTAGTACAACCTCACCATTATAAAAAAAAAGTTCAAAACAGTTACTCTAATCAGTTATGTAATGACTTAAGCTATTTGTCACCACATTCAAAACTTCCCACCTTGCCCAAATTCTTTGCTGCCTGTTACTCCTACCATATTCCTAACCTGACTCATGCGCATCAAAAATAAACATAATTTCTTCTCCGTATTTAAGAGATGTTACAGCGTATTTTGAAGGCTTTTAAGATACTCCCACTGTGATAGTGAGAGCCAGGGTTGCCGAATGCACCAGCCTGTAACACACTGACAGCACCAGTAAAAAAAATTCACTCCAGTGCATACAAAGGTGGTAGAATTTGCTCCTCGGTCTGGTGCAGCTTGGAGAGAGCTCAGAGCTGCTCAGTCTCTTTTACCTGCTGCCCATTATTCTCTGGATCTCTGGTTACATGCTTTTCCCTGTGACTCACTAATTTCTTGGAACAGACACATCTCCTTGTTCACTGAAGAATGCTCAGCATGTAAGAGATGCAGCTGCCAACACCACACTGACAACAGCTCTGGACAACACCGGCTGATTACACCAAGGGTCGACTTCAGCCCTCTGCTTTAAGGCTGGATTTGACCACGTCTTGTTTCAAAAAAGGGTAAAAAAAAAAAAAAAAAAGAGGAGCTAAATTAGAAAAGCCTTATCAGCATACCCAGCTTCATGCATCTGTCTTTCAGCACTACAGAATCCATTTTCCATGGAAGTTAACTTGCATCTGCCAAATGGCTGCAGATGAGGTTTAACATCTCCACTTGCTCTAGGTTCTCTGTTTATTCTGCTTAGAAAAAAAAAAAAACTCCACACATCCCTTGACACTCTGCCTTAAAGATGCAGTAAATAATTCAGGCTCAACACATTATCAAAATACTTATCAAGGAACTTTGTGTTATCCAAAGCTATGTGTGTCCTACAAAGCTCTGTCCATGTTGATACCTTCATCTGTGGCATGAAAAACATCTCCTAAGCAAGGTGACTCCAGCAAAGTACCACTTAGAAATGCCACAAGCCAAAGGCAAGCTTTTCTTAAAAAAATACATCTTTCTTATTTACTAACATTGGCAAGAGAAAATGTTCTTGTTCCTTTTCATTAGAGGACTTCTGCTGTGCACCTATACAAAGCACAGACTGTCCTAAACATGACTGAAAACAAGCCCTGTGAATATAATACTTATTCTTTTTCAAAATGAAAGCATCAATTCATTGATAGTAAAACGGAGGTCCTTCAGTGGAATACCTGGTGAGTTTGAAACAGAAGTCCTAAAGGAATATCAGGTCTTTAACTCAGAGGAAATTACTGGCTCCTCAAGCAAAAAAATGCTGCTGCACTTCTACCTTAGCTGAAGGTTCAGATCAGTTTAAGTACATCTTAAATCATTACTCCTGCAAACATTCCTTAAAATTATGGCTTATATATTTATATTGCAAGTCAAAATTTATAAACAATAAAATCTAGGAACAGTCACATGCTTATGAAATATGAATTTTAAACCAAGGTGTAGTGGTTTTTATGATTTTATGAGGACAGCCTGAAAAAGGCTGCTTTTCTAAGCAGAGAAAGTTTGATTTGCTAACTTAAGCAAGCAGTGCAGCAAAAAATGGGCAGCTTAGTCATTGCTAAACTACAATTTATAGCCCAACCAAGTAAAATTCGAGTAAAGCTGCCATTTCACTTAGGAATCAGCTGTACATTGATTTAAATTGGTATTTAAGAGACCCCTCTTCTCTCAGTTACCCAAGACTGGGTGATGCCTCAGTTCTTCAGGCAGTACTTGTGTATTTGTTGTACCTGAATATAAAGTGCAGTCATTCCTGTCTCTGATGCTGGAAGATCCTGAAAATGAAACCCATTTATTTTCAAATACACATAAGTTAAAATTATCACCATCATACTTCACACTGAAGACATCTAATGTTGATTCTGCACTCTAATTTTACTATTAATCAAGACAGTGTCAGATCATTTAAACCATGAACAATGTGAATGTTAAACAGTTTCTCCCTTTAGTATGTGTTTGCAATCTGTAACAGACGAGCTCGTTAGCATTTACTTAGAATGTTATGTAATGGCTGAGGTATTTGTAATAAAAACAGTCTATTTCTGTTAGCCTGTTCTTCATAGACATAAAAGCTGTCTTCATCTGATTTTTATTAGGACTTCATCTTCCTCTGCTCTTGATGCATTTTTTTAGACTCCCGTGCACTCCATTTTCATTTCACCAATACTCAGAGTATTATTTTCTCCCACCTTCTCACACAAATTTCAGCTTTTATTTTTACAGCTTTCACCCATAAGCTTCTACTGGGTTTTGTAAAACCCAGACCCAAAAAACAATGAGAGCATGAAGCTGAGCAAAGGAAAAATTTCCTACAGAAGGTGAACTGGTTCTACCAGTAAAACACCACCGGCAGTCCCGTCATTACAAGCCCAACATCCATCCTCAACCAGTGGGAAGGTGGTGCATTTTTGGGGCGGAGCTTTTCCCCCTCAAACCCTCTACTACTGTGTGAGACTCTGAACATGCCCAACTCCTCCTGCAGCAGCAGAAGAGGAGTGTTTTTCCTTCTCTCACATCCACAATCCACTACACAAGGGTCTGTTCCTCTGCAAGAGCACACTGTGCAAGGCTTTAATTCTTCTGCAAGATTTTTATCTCCTCCTTTTATCCACACCGCCCCTTATATGGTATTTAGTGCACGCTTTCTACCCTCTCTCCACTCTCTCATCCCTCCCTTCCTTAGCCTGGAGAACAGTCTGGAACAAAGGGTTTGTACTCCCAGTACCGTAGGACACCTGGCTGAAGTGAACCCCATACAGCATAATCTCTGCTTTGACTCACATTCTTTCTCTTAATTACCAGCCAGCATTCATTCAGACAGCCCCAAACCCACACGGGAGCTCCCTTCTGAACTGCATCACCTTTGCCTTGCTCACCGGGGCCTGTTTCACTTTCCCTAAAACAGGACCTATGGAAGATGCATCCCATAAATCCTCTGTAGCTTTGGACCAAGAGTCCAAGTTAAAACTGGAGACTGATGTAACTGTTCTGCTCTACAAAAAACTAGGGTTCCCATTATGGAAAGTCTAAATGAGAGCAAAGATGTTATAAATCGCTACTAAACTGCCAAGACACAGAATATTTATATTAGTAAGACTCACAGAAGCAGCTGTATATTGATTTATACATATTTCATGGGCTATTATTTACAAAAGCCAAGAACTTCATACAAGGAACATATCCACACACCAAGGCAGAGTTTTAGGTGGCAGACAGAGGCCTCAGTCCTGGTCTGCAATCAGTGGCCTATGAGAGAACCAAGCTTCCACTTCAGTTTAAAGAGACACTTGTCAAGCACACATCACCAAACCACCTTTCCACTGAACATTCATCCAGTTCAAGTAACTCCCAAAACTTTGAGATTCTTTTGTCCCAAGAAAATGGTTGCAGGATTACATCGAAATTAACGCAGAAGAAAAATTCTCTAGACTACATAATTCAAAAAAAAAAACCCCTGACAGCCACATACAGCTCCTGGCAGTTAGTATTTAAGGTCAATCCTTTTGTTTCTCATACATGGACAAATGAGATCATGTCCTGTTTCCTGCCCCTTCAAAACCAGTTTCTTGTCTGAGCAGAGCTCTGTAAGATGAGACACCAAGTAGGCCTGGTGCCTCGTTGCACAAGAAATAAAACTATTAAAAATTACAGCCCTGTTCCTTCAGGTGGAAATACTGCTAATTTCCAGTAATGTATCTATCTAACCCCAATAATCAGAGCAACAAGGAAAAATGGTCCTTCCTTGAACGTAGAGACTTCAAGACCTTCCACCAAAGAACGTATTTACAGAACACCCACGTGGAACACAAAACGGAGAGAAAAACCGCAATGTTCCATTCAGCGCCCAGCACCACGCTCTCATGTACGGCTCCAAAAACAGGGCCCGAACTGGAAATTAAATGGGCCACTTTTAGCCTCAAAATTTTCAATCCCTGCATCCCTGGCTGAGGGCTCCCATCACGCACTGCATTATGCCCACTGCAGACCAGCTGCCTGAATTTCAGCCGTGTCATCTCTCCATCCTTTAAGCGCTATCCATGAGAACACCCGGGGTTCTGACCACCCCACCCCTACAAATCATGGCCCTGGGAGGACAACAATGCCTTTCTCCACTCAGTCCTACATCAAACCACCCAAGAACCGCCTTTTACCGTAGGCGAAGAGTGAAAGAACCGTGGATGCGTATTCCAGACTTGGAAAACCAAGGCGCCTTGCCTCCAGCACCCCGTAAGAAAAGGCTGCTCTCCCCCCGCGTTTCTGCAGGAAGAATCACAGCCACGAAGTGAGCGCAAATGCACGCAGGGGTCGGCGCGTTTCTCGAGAAATCTCCCCAGGAGAGAGAAAGGCAGGGGGAGAGGAGAAAAAGGAGGGGGTGCCCACGAGCCGCTGGATAAAAGGGGGAAAGCGGGGGGCAGAAAGGAGGGAGGGAGACGGGAGCGGCTCCCCGCAGGAGC
>VZRO01004645.1:866432-945117 GCA_013397915.1 Daphoenositta chrysoptera
TATTTTATATATATATATAAGGGCAAGACTCTCCCCTCTGCCACAACTTGGGGTCCACTTCACCCGCCCTGATACTAAGCCATTAATAAAACCATCAGCAAAGACCAGATCTGTGGGGTTTATTTGTGGCTCCCTCCTTCATGTCCCAAAAGTTACCAGACACATAAATAGCTCTCAATAGTTCATGTTTCACAAAATCTCAAGGTACTGTGGGCCTTGCCAAAATTTTAGGGAGGAAGCTCTGGCTGAGCAGAGGACCTCACGCTCACCAGTTCATCCCAAAATGGTTTGGAGTGCACATTCCCTCTCACCCTTGGCGAAACAGCACCAGGAGGTGGATGGGCACCAGCCAGCCCCAGGGCCCAGGCTCCTGCTGGTGCTTGGCCAGCTCCAGCCCTCTGGCAGCACCTGGCAGTGGCACAGCTTTGCTGTCCCCAGCTCCCCTGGCTCTGGTGCTCTCCAGGTTTCAGGGCCTCCAGCCTGGCTGGGGGTATTTAGCCAAGAGAAGAGCTGCTGTGAGAGCTGCTGGCAGAGCCAGGAGGCACATCCAGCGCCGGCCGGGGGAGCTGTCGGAGTTGCCATCCACCACCCGCGTCCTCAGGGGCTTCAGCGTGCGCTGCCACTGGCTCAGGATGGCAGCTCTGGCCCCGCTCCACCTGCCCCGTCCCACCAGGCGGAACTGGTAGGGCGAGCAGGGCCCAAAAAAGACGGCCAGGGCCAGCTGGGGGTCTGTCAGGAGCAGCCTCAACACGCTGGGCTTTACACCAGCGTATGCGGCGATTTCGTCCGTGTAGCTGATAAAACTCATCTTCAGGTTTTCCCTCTCGGATGGAGTCCTTCGATGGGACACAAGAAATAAAAGTCAGATAGCATCATCCCATCTCAGTTCCATGGAAAGCAAAAGCATCAGGCTCAGACATCAGGTGAGGCCCAGTCTCTGGGGGTTCTCTCAGCCCCAAATAAAGCAAAATGCACTGGAAAAGCCTCTGTGGGTTGGTCCCAGCAGTTACCCGGCACAGGGGATAAGGAGAAGCTTGTTTTGTCTCTGCAGCATAGTTGTGGCTTCAAAACCAGTTCTAACTTAACAATACCACCCTTGTAATGCCACAAGTACCCCTGCTATGTCCTTCCCTGAGGTTCACGGATTTGGCTGATTTTGAGGAGTAGAGCCAAAGACTTTCAGAGATAAGAATGCCAAGGAGACTGGGAAAATCTGGGAGATGCAGAAAGCTTCCCATGCTGGGAGGGACCCCCAGGATTTTTCTGCTTGAAGCCTTGTCTCCCGCACAGGAGTGAGGACATGGTGAATCTGCTTCAGGAAATTTGAAACAGGCACAAGTTTGTCCCCCTTGCACCTCAGGCTTCCCTATTTCTGTGTGACAGTGTTGTGGTGCAGTCCCTGGGGCTCCCGGTCGTAATCCCCGGGGCTCTGTTACGTCCCAGCTTTGCACCAGTGTCCCATGAGCCAGCCCTGCCCTGCTGGCAGACCTAACCCAGCCTGCACCCCGAGGTCCCCTCCTTGCTCCTGCCTGCATCATCACCCACCCCACGTCCTCATGGACACATCTCGACCTCCTGTAAAATCCCAGGGCCAACAAGGCAGGCTGTCAGCTCCCATGCACACCATGGCCTTGTGGAACACTCGCCTTGACCTGCCAAAAACTGAGACAAACTGTCCCCTACCCACACTGCCCGGCTCCAGGGAGGGTTCTGGATGGGGCTTGGCCCTAAAGTCAGCGGGCTCCAACTGCCTGGATTGAGGAGGGAGAAGCCACGAGATGGCACCCTTAGTCTGGAGGAAACCAAACCTCCATCTTGACATGCTGGGAATAAGGACATGGCTCGGAGGCCTGGCACAGGGGGATCTCCGGAGAAGGAGAGAGAAAGGGAAGGGCGAAAGGAGATGGGAAGTGAGGGAAGGGGAGCTGCAGGTCCTGGGTCTTGTCATAAACTGCTCCAGAGCAGATTATGTTGTCTTGTTCCGTAAAGGAGCCACAAGAGCATTTCCTCACCTCACTGCAGGTGGCAAGGTAATGAATGCAGAGCTGGGTGTCCTAAGCAGGTCCCTCCCATGACTGCCATCGGGCCCCCCTTCCCTGAAGAGATCCTGACACGCAGCACCCGTCTCATCCCGAGTGCAGGGACCAACCTTTTGACTGGTGGCTTCCTCTTCAAAACATCAGCCATCATCCTGCTGGGGGGAGGCAGCTTGTTCCAGCCTGAGAACAGAGAAACCAGCAACCTCCACCAGCACCTTAAGAGGAAATTTTCAGCCCCTTCCCAAGGTCCCAGCACCTCTACTGAGGTGTGGCCAGCAGGTGTGGAGCAGCAGGGATACAGGGATGCAGCTGGTGGACAGAGGCTGCCATGCTACTGATTCCCATGGCCACCACAGAGCTGAAATATGCCCTAAGCTCTGTGGGCAGAAGGTCAGGCTGCCCCAAACCTCCCGCCCCGGCAGATCCCCCATCTCCTACCTGCAAAGACCCCCGTCACCCAGCGAGCCTGCATTTCTGATCCCACCATAATTGAGCCAGTCAGCTGGATCAAGCCAATGATGGCCAGCGTGGGCTTTTCCAGCTGGGGAGGGAAGATGCATTTGTAGAGGGAACGGTTGTCGTCGATCACACTGCGAACAGACTCTTCAAGGAAAGGAAATGAAAAGTTGTAGCCCGTGGCAAAGAGCACCACGTCAATGTTTTCTTCGGTTGTCCCATCTTCAAAAACAGCAGAGTTTTCAGTGAACTCCTTCACGTTTGGCTTCAACACCACAGTCCCAGAGAGGAGGCAGAATGGCAGCTCTTCATTGATAATCATCTTAAATTTGGAGCTTGGAGGGGGAAAAGAGGACAGCAGTGTCAGCATGTGGGAGGGACCCAAAATTACTTTTGTGGTCAGAGTTCCCCTCCCATGGTTTACTATTCCACAAATATTCCCCAAAACCAAATATTAAACACTTCGTGCTATAAAGACTGCCTGGCCACCCAACAAAACAATCAGAAAAAACCACCTTTTGCTGGAAGCCAAGCCATAGTTTGCGTGGTTGAACCATGAATTTAACTTCCGAAACCTGATCTTCCTTGTGAGGGCTGATGGGAGAAGCCAGTCCAGGAGGTGGTTGAAGCGGGTGGTGCCGACCATGTCGCAGGGGAAGCCGTGGTCTGAGACCCGGCTCATGACCCACGTGTTGCTCCTGGTGCTGAGGAACACCTGGGGAGGAAGGCAGGTCTCAACCTGTTGGTTTTTCCCTGAATGGCAAATCCCATCTCCTGCACTTGAGCCAACACACAGTCATCCCATGGGAAGGACATGGCATCCAGATGAGCCAAACAGCTCGTGGCGGCTTCTATAAAGTTCCCACAGCTGCTCAATTGCCAGTCCTCAGGTGGCCCAAACTCCAGGAGTTGCAAAGCTTCTTCAATTGCCCTCAATTGGAAGTGGAATTTACTGAAAAATCCGAGGGCAAAGCTCCCTGTGGTAGCCTGAGCCCCTGGCTCTCGTGGCCCCTGTCTGGACCACCAGGCAGCAGTACCTTGGCGGCCACACGGCTCAGCTCCACGGAGAGGTCACCGCCGGTGTTGCCAATGCCGACCACGAGGACCCGCTTTCCTCGGAAAGCCTGCACGTCGCGGTACTCCCGGCTGTGGAGGTGCTGTCCTTTGAAGCAACTTTCGATGCCTAGGCAGAGAGCAAGGAGCATCTCCTACTGCCAGACACATTTCCTTGCCCCAGCCTTGTGCCCAGATCCTCTGCAGCCCCCAACTCTCCCCCTCCCACCTCTGCTTCCAGCTGAGAAGCCCATGGAAGTCTTGGCTTCCTGGGCGATGCCAACCTCCTGTACCTCCTCAGCTCAGTCTTGCTTTGCAAATCCTAACGGAAAAGCCTGGATGAATCTTTACAAGGGGTTTTTCCCATTCCCTGGAACGTCCCCCACCATTTCCATGGGGTCAGGGTCCTGCCTGCTCCAGTGTGGGGGCTTCACGGAGCAGTCAGGCTTGCAGAGGAAGATACAACCAGGAGACCCATGGGTGCTGGGGGAAACCCAGTGGGGCAACCCCAGCACACCCCACTGCTGGGACAGGGCTTACCTGGGAAAGAAGCCAATGGCAGGTAGGGCTCCTGGTAATGGCCGGTGCAAACCATGACAGCATCGAAGACGTGGGACTCACGGACACCGTTGGTCTCGGTGACCACCTCCCACTGGCCTGAGGTGGTGAAATCTGGGCGCTTTCTCACACTGAGAACTGTTGTCTTGCAACAAAACCCAACAAAACAACAGTCAGCGATCACACCGTGTTTCGGAGATGTGCCTGTGAAAGGCTGGGGCTGCTGGGAGCAGGCTGGGTCCCTGGGGAGCTGCACGTCACCTCTGAACCTGTTAAATCCCACCCTGCACCTTTCTCCTGGTGATGGCATTGGGGGCAAGCCCACATTCAAGCAGCCTTATTTAAAACATGGGGCCTAAAGGCTGTGTGCAGGATGCAAAAGGCACGTGGTCCTCGTGGGCTGGCACCCGGCATTGTCCTGTTCCACCTGGAATCTGCAGCTACTGGTGGCCCTTCTCCCCATGGCGTTTGGGGTCCCTGCTCACCTGGAAGCGTATGTGCCGCAGGAGGTCGAAGTGCTGGGCGTACATCCTGAAGTATTCCAGGACGAGGCTGTGGGGCAGGTAACTGGGAAAATCCTCTGGGTAGGGGAAGTCACTGAAGCAGGACATCTCCTTAGAGGTGTTGGTGATGACTGAGCGGTACACACTGACTCTGCTGTTGTCCGTGGAGTCCTGTGTGAAGCCAGTGGTGTTGCTTCCAGGTCTACAGGGAAGGACTTTCTCCCCACAAAGCATTTGAGTATTTTTCTTCCTCGTATTTTGGTACAAGGAATAAACCGGGAGGGAGCACCTGATGACAATAATTTCTGCTCCCTCCATTTCCTTCTCCATCTTGGAGCCAGGAGGAGCCCCGTGGGTGCGATAGGGACAGTCCAAGAGGGCATGGCCACCCTCTCCTCTTCACTGCAGTCAAAGAGCATCCAAGGGAGGGGACAAACGCGGGGACAAACCCAGGAGTCACTGACCGTGTAGCGCCAGACGCCGCCGATGTCCTCGCTGCTCTCGAAGCAGATGGGCTCCAGCCCCTCATCCAGGCAGCACTTGACAGAGACCAAGCCCCCGGCCCCGGCCCCGATCACGGCCACACGCCGGACCATGCTGGCCCGCAGCAGGCACAGGGCTGCTGTGAGAGCAGCTGCAAACACAACAGCCCAGGGATCAGCAGGAACGCCAGGCCCTTCTTCCCACCCCCAGCAAAACACCCCTGGGCTCCTCTGCCCGCAGGTGTCCACGAAGGAAAACTGTTCTTGGAGAAAGCCATGGCCAGCTCCTGATTTGACTGCTATGGACAGATCCTGCTCATTACCCTTCCTGCTGTGCTGAGCCCACAGTGGGGGTCCAGGAACCCTCCTCCTCCATGGGGAGAAAAAGGAGGCACTTTTAAACCTCACTGTTCCACTGCTTAAATTTATTCCTTTTTCCAGCCCAAACCAGGGTATGCAAAGAAGTTGCAGCTATCTTCTTCTGCCTGCACAAAGTGATCCTTCTGAAACCTTTGCAAGAAACAACTCCAGCTAAGCTGGCTTGTTTTCACGCTTTCCTTTTTAATTTCCCATTAAAGAGCAATCTCTTGAAAACAAAAAGGGTTCAAAACCGGAAAAAAAGCAAAGCAATGCCTGACTGAGCAGGAGCACGGTGCAGCCATTCAGAAGTTAGACAGCTCTGTGAAAGCACAGCTGGGATTACAGGATATACAAAAGGTAAGAAACCCGGGAAACGCCAGGCATAAATGGGAGGAACTCAAAGCTGGGGTGTGTAAACTGAGCTGCACTGAGCTTGACTGGAAAGCAAAGAAACTAAGAAAAAATGAACCCACGTGAACTTTGATTAGATAATAAACACTCCTACTACAGAGTCTGCAGAAAGAGTAATTTATAACTTTTTTCTATCAGTTTTGTGTCAAAAAGTAAGTTAACATAAATAGGAACTGGAGGAAACTGAAGAAAGCCAGGGAAAAATGAGGGGGGTGCAAAAAAACCCTTTGGCAGCCAAAAGCCCAGCCTGAGCCACTCCTTGATCTGCAGGAACAGGGCAGGACATGCCCACAGTCGCCTGCCTCATTTCTGAAGCCTTCTTTGGCTTCGGGAAAGGGTAGACAAGCTCAGGGTGCTCAAGTCACCCCACTTTTCCAGCGCTGCCTGCAGGTGGTTTTACTTCGGGGATCCCTGCAACACCCTTCTCCCCCCCGCCAGCAACAAGGCAAAGCCAGCAGTGAATGCCAAAACCCTGGAGAGCTGTCTGCCCACTCTAAAACCCTGCAAAAGCCATCCAAGAGAAGCGAGGAGCAAACCTTGCAGGACAGTGCTGTGCCTTCCCTGCTCAGACCTCGGCCGAATTTCCTTTGAGCTTCTCCTGCTGTGGATTGGAAGGGAGGGCTGAAGTCCAGGCAGCTCGCCACGGCTCTTGCACCACTGACCTTTACACCTGCATTCCCCCGCCCTGTGTGCCTAAATGCACTGGAAGAAAGTTCTCAACCTCCCCGTGGCAGTGCCAGGTGAAAATTCAGATGGTAATCCCAAAGGGAATATGCTTGCAGGGACTCCCACGCTGTAACTTGTCATTGCTCCAGCCCAGGGGTTGTTCTATCCCCTTTTGTGGTGCCTGTGCTGGGCACACGTTCACTTGGCATCCCCAGGAAATCAGCAGCAAAACATGCTCCTTTTGCCAGCAGACAGCATGGAGCACCATGCAGCCTAATTTGGGGGCGGGGGTCAATTAAAGTTCTTTAACCCCAGCCTTGTGAGTTGCCCGCAGCATTTGGTGGCACAGCCCCAACTCAGACACGGGTTCCCCCCTCCCAGCTCTTCCCATGCACACAAGGAGAGGACAGGGAGGCACCTGTAGCACACTCTTGCCACAGCCACTGAGATTTTATTCATTTAAAGTCTCTCCACACCCAAAACAAAGCCTCACGGTTATCTGTGGTAGGGCATGCAGGGAAGCAAAGCCAAGAGTGCTCAGCCTCACAGGGTACCTGCCCCAAACTCAGACGTGACAAACCACCACAACCAGTGCCTTTTCACTGGGATTTTTGACTGATGGGGTGTGCAAAAGCTACGCTTGGGGTTGAGTCAGAGCAGAGAGAGGTTCGTGCTGCAGGTTGGAGTTCAAAATTTGTTGCCACCTACTGAAATCCTTTTCCCCAGTGTGCCTCAGTGTGGCACACTGAGGAGCTGTCTGACCTGAGATAACATCCCCCAGGACAAAAAAAACCACGCAGACCAAACAACCAAAAACCCAAACAACAAANGAGGAGCTGTCTGACCTGAGATACCATCCCCCAGGACAAAAAAACACCTAGACCAAACCACCAAAAACCCAAACAACAAACAAACAGGCTCTAAAAGCTACTGGAAAGCAAAAATCACAACAGCCAGGAGCAGGAGGAATCCCACCACAGTCAGGAGAGAAGGGACAGAGCTGGAGGAGACAGCAGGGGCTCTTGTTCTCGTGGGCTTCAGGACCCGGTCCCACTGGGTGAGAATGGCCTGCCGTGCCCCCTCCCAGCGCCCAGGACCCCCCAGTCGGTACTGGTAGGGGGAACAGGGCCCGAAGAAGATGGTGAGGGCCAGCCAAGGGTCTGTGCAGAGCAGCCCCAGCACGCTGGGCTTGGCACCGATGAAGGAGGCGAGCGTGTCCAGGTAGGCCAGCCACTCGCTTTTGAGGACTTCGTCAAAGGTCAGACCAAACCTGATTGAATCAGAGAAGAAAAAGAGGCAGGAGAAAGATGGGTGTCAGCAGGGCTTAGAGGAACTGGAGTGCAGGTCCTCTGCATCCTTGTTGTCACTGCATCTGGAATGCAACTGGGTTCTCTTTAGGAAAGGACTGGATGCATATGCAGTGGGAACCAGATCCTGTCCATGACACAGCGCCTGTAAAGTGATGCTGGCTCATGTCAATCACTCTTTTACTTCCTCTTTCACAAGTTGTGCCTGTCCTCCCCTTCACCTTGGTGAATCTTTGTTAACAGGCTTTGGCAAATCAGTTTTTGGTCTTTTTCAAAACGAAGAAAAAACTCAAACGCAAATCGCTTTGCTTTCTGCAGAAAAGTCATGTGCAGCATGAGAAAGGTGGCACCCTTTAGTATGACTCATGCACATTTCCACCAAATGTTGCAAGAATATTTGCAAGAATTTCCAATTACTTGGAAAATTGTTTCCAGTTCACCTTCTCTGCAGAATTCACAGCTTCATGTCCCACCTCCAGTGGGCTGAAAAAAGCCCACATCCATTTAGCCTTGTATTGTTCAGCAGCTGTTCTGTGCTTCGGTATTTCACTCTTCTATACCTTTTCTCCTATAGCTATTTAAGTGAACCATGGATTAATATATCATCCGGCTTCCTGGGATTATCTCATTCATTCCCTAATACTTCTCAGCCTTTTGCCTGCCTGTGAACCACACACCAGTGTGCTCAGACACAAGTTCACACTGAGTCAGGTCTCCATGCTGAGAGATGAGACAATATGTGTGTACACCTCGTTGGTTGTGGGTTGGCTTTTTTTTTTCCCCCTCAGCTGAATTACTTTGCATTTATTACCATTAATTTCTCTGCCATTTTATCTCTCAGTCCCTGGGGATCCTGGCGCTCTTCCCCAACTCCCAAGTAAGCTTTAGTCTCGAGTACCCTGAATTCATTTCTTCCTGTCACCAACAGGCAAAATATCAGTGTAAAATCAAAGGTTACACTGGCTCGATGCAAGTGAGTAAAGGGGAGGCTGGGTCTGGGAATCCTCCCCTCTCCTCTGCCATATGCACAGGGAATGGGCACAGAGCCAGAGCCTGTGTGCTGCTGCCCCAAAAACTCCAGGGGTTTTTCAATCCACAAAAAAACCTTTGGGGCTCTGGGAAATTACTTACCATTGAACTTGGTTTTTCTTCTTATTATTTACTTCCTTCTCCATGACAGACTGGGAAGGCAACTGACACAAGCCTAGAAGAGAGAGGAGAGCATCTTGCCGAGTTTAACTCCTGGGGGGGAACTGTGAACTCATTCAGTGATGCAAAACGCCTTCCCTGGGAGGGCAGGAAAGTCTCATTGCTTGCAATTTGTTCAGCAGTGGCAATCCTGCCAGAAACCAGCCCTCCATATTATTCCAAATTCACCCACACCTTTTCCTGCTGTCACAGATGTGTGCTGCCAGGGCACAGGCAGGTGATGTGGGGTCAGATGGGCTGTGCAAGCACCAGAGAGGAGCATCCCAAAGAGAAACCCCAGAGCTTCTCGTCTCTGTGGAGTAGTCCTGACCCAGCCCTCCATGAGGTTATTATTATTATTTTTACTAAAAACCCCAAACAAAACATCAGCAGGGGTCTTTCCTCAGTCATGTTGCTGTAGCTTAGCTGAAGTGAAATAGAGAAGTCCGAGCCTTGAAAATGCACTCTGAACTTCTTAGCTCTGGCATCTCCCTGGTTGGAAGGACAAAACATATCCGGTCTGAGCTGCATTTTGGGACACAGGAGGGCTCACCTTTGCTCCCTTACCTTTGAAGACACGGCTCACCCAGCGTGCCTGCATCTCTACCACGGGCATGACGGCTCCAAAGGGCTTAATCAGCCCAAGGACAGCCAGGGTGGGCTTCTGCAGGTGGGTTGGGAACACATATTTGTAGAGGGATGCGTGCTTGTGTTCCACCCTGACCACTGATTCTTCTAGGAAGGGGAAGGAGATGTTGTAGCCTGTGCAGAACACAACAATGTCCACGGGCTCCTCCTCAGGGCAGTTGTGGAAAACAACGGAGCTGTCCTTGAACTCCTTCACGCCCGGCTTGATGGTGACCCTGCCTGTCAGGATGTAGCTCGGGAGGTCGTCGTTCAGCACGGGCTCACGCACCAGGCAGCTGTGGAGAGCCGGGGGCTCTGAGAACGGGAGACCATGGACAACCCCCGCTGATGCCCCCGCTCCTCCTCCCTCAGGGCCACCAGCTCAGACCTGGCAGTGTCATTTGCTCTGAGCAAACAGCCCTGCCCCCCACCTCCAAAGGCTGACTTGTGTCCACCAAATTCCCCTGTCCCACAGCATGAGTGATTCAAGGACATCTCCTGCCGCCTTCTTCCCTTCACCCAGTTACTCTTTGAATCATCTCTTTTCAGAACTGATGCACGCTTTAAGCCTTCCTTCTCCTCTTTTCCCAGCGACCCTCATGAGGAAAACTCTTCTAGGCCTTCCTGGGCTTTTCCAGCATTCCCAAACTCTCACCACTTAAGGGAGCCACATCTTATCTACAGCTTATCCTGCTGGGCTACAAACTCCCTGTTGGCGATCATCCCAGTATGGGCATTGGTGGATGTTGGTTGCTGAATATCTTCTCCTGCCCACACCACAAGCCCATCTTCATGGGATGGGAGCCACCAAGAAGTACCTTGTCTCTGGTTGAAGGCCATAGTTTTCATGGTTCAACCGCTGGTTCAGCTTGTAATTAATAAACCACCATGAAAGGGGTCTGGGGAGGTTGGTTTTGATCAGGCTCATAAGGCGAGTGTTTAAAACCATATCCCATGGGTAGCCATGCTCAAACACACGGCTGAGCAGCCAGGATCCTCGAGTGGTGCTAATAGTCACCTGGAAGAGAAGAATCAATGGTTCAGGTGATGAATTTGCTGCTTTTCCTTTATAAAGAAACTCAGAGGGGCGTGGCGCAGACAGCTGTGCAACAGAAAAGCAGCAACAGCATCTTTAAGACCTCCTGGCTGCTGCTGATGGAGGTGAAACAGGAGACAAGAAGAAAACCAGCTTGCTTTCAAGGTAGGCTTTTGACTAAGAAATTCAGGCTCAGAAAGACTGTACACCATGTCCCTGTGGTGACAGTACACGGAGCTACTGTCCCCAGTGTTCCCTTCCTCACACCCTGGGGACGGCTGGGTGGTGGCACCTTTGCAGCTACACGACTGGCCTCCACTGCAATGTCCACTCCTGAATTGCCCATGCCCACCACGAGGACACGCTTGCCCTGGAACACGTCGGGATGTTTGTACTGCCGGCTGTGGAAGTACTGCCCTCGAAACCTCTCGATGCCTTGGGGAAAAGAAAACAGAGCTTTTAAGTACTCGAGCGTTTGTGGGTTTTGTTGGGAGAACGGATGTAAAAAACCAATCCAGAGGGCAAGAGCAAGGAAGTGCAATCACTGGCCACCAGGGACTTGGGGAGGTCCAGCCTTCCGTCCCATGCACACAGAATTGATGTTGCCTCTCCAAAATGGGGTCTCATAGACAAAGCTGTGGAAGCACGAGGATATATTGCTGTTCATACCAGTAGGGTTGGAAAGCAGAAGCAAGAAAAGGAAGGGAGGATTTTCCCCAAGGAACCCCTAAAACTTCTCTCCCCGGCCCCTGGAAGCAGGCAACCCCAGGCAGCCCTGTACTGTACCAGGAAAGCAGTGCAGGGGGAGGGACGGCTCGGAGAAATTGCCGCTGCAAACCATAACGGCGTCGAAGACGTGCGATGTCTGCTTCCCCCCCGCCTCCGTGACCACGTTCCACTGGCCCGTGGTGGCAAAGCCGGGGTGTTTCCGGATGCTGACAACAGTGGTCTAAAACGTGGAAGCGAAGCAAAGTCACCACCGGCGCCCAGCACGGGCGGGGAGCAGGGCGGTGCGGGGCACCCATCGCTCACCCCGAATTTGATGTGCTCCCGGAGGCTGAAGCGCTCAGCGTAGCGCCGGAGGTAGTCCAGGAGCTGGGCATTGGGCAGGAACACCGGGAAGTCCTCAGGGAAGGGGAAGTCGGAGAAGGCCGACATTTCCTTGGAGGTGTTGCTGATGACCGATGCATAAAGGCTCGGCCGGCCGGCCTCGATGTGCTCCTGCCACGGCACGCCGGGATGCATCGGCCCAGCGCCCAGGGTGGGGACTGTCCCCAGGCTCCCCTGGACTCAGGGAGCGCAGCTGGGACAGGTCAGCACCCAGCACGCTCTCAGAGCCCTTCCACACCCACTGGAGCCCAGCTCAAGCCGCCCCCAAATCCTGCGAAGCTGCAGCTGCCGAGGGGAGGAGGACGGGCAGCGCTGGCTCACCGTGTAACGCCACACCCCGCCGATGTCCTGGCTCTGCTCGAAGCAGGTGGGCTCCAGCCCCTCGTCCAGGCAGCACTTGGTGGCTGTCAGCCCGCTGACACCCGCGCCCACCACGGCCACTCTCATCCCTCTGCTCTCTGCCGGGATCCTGGGCTCTGAACAGGGCTTAACCTGCAGGAACCCCACAGACAACCATCACCCGCTCAGGGGGCAGCTCCTGGCATGCCCTCTCTAGGGGATTTCCCTGTATCCTACCCCTAAACTTTATTCCCTTTACCAGCATTCTGGGCTCTTCATTTACAAGTTAGATTCAATGTCTTAAATCATGATTTTCTTTTTTTGTTTTTTCCTTCATTTTAAAAATCTCTCCACTTTTACAGTGCGCTCCCTGGGCTGCTTCCAAACCCCTGCAGCTGCCCTGGAAGCTCACTTTGAAAGTATGTAGTTGAGCCACTATTCACTGCCAGTTTTTATTTACAAGCTGTGTTTAAACTATCCTGCCTTATCAGACTTGCAAATATTTGTATTTTATCTTTGGCTATCTGCCCCGCCTCTCTCAAAAATGCACTGGCACTATTCAGTCTCTACATCTCCGACAGGGTCCCGTCATCCCTCCCCAGGGAAGATGATTTTGACTTTGACATGGCCATGGAGGCTGATAGAGGGGCTACAGGTGTGGCACATCTTGGATTAAGGATACGTTTGGGTCTATTGCAGGGCTGCAAGTGGCTCCACCCTGGGGCTGACATCCAGCCCTACAAAGCTCCCAGGGCTGCAGTGAGGGTGATGGATCCTAATCCTTGGTAGTGCCAGGCAATAAACAAGAGATGATGGCCAGGCTCTGTGGCTTGGGCTGGGCATTGCCAGAGCAGGGACCCCCACACAGGTGTCCTGGGGGTGCTGCTGCAATCTCTGGTTTAACCCCAGGGCTGGAGGGACCACTCTGCTCAGCTGAGTTATTAATTCAGTCACTACGGGTGGTACCAGTTCCTCTGCCCTGAGAAGAACTTTCAGCTTCCACCAGACAGAGGATGGTGTATTCATCAGGAAAAAGAAAAAAAGTCTTCAGTAAAAAATTGGGGTTGGACACAGTATTTTCTAAAACCCACCAAATTCTCCAGAACTATTTAAACTTTCAGTCATAAAGCAACACCTAATGAATAGTCTGCTTTCCTAGGTTGGAATAAAACCTGGACTTTTCCCTTTGTAAATGAAGAAAGCACTAGCATGAGCTGCTCACTGTTTACTGTTCTGGAGGAGGCTTTATTTTTCATGGTGGGCGCTAACTTGTATCACAGACACCTCCCAGCTGCATATGCTATTTGATTCCCCACCCTCTTGCAGAGAAGCTACAAATAACTCCCAAAAAATATTGATTCTGCCACCCCGTGCCTGTTTCTGCCACGCTTTCCACACCGTCCCTGCAAGTATCTAGAGAAGCCAACCTCAGCAGTGACAAGGTGTGGGGTAGGGAGGGAAGGAAAGGCTCCTCAGTCCCCTGGGAACACTCACCTCCAGCCCCAGCCACCCGTGCTCGGTGCCACCTGCGCTGTGGGGAGAGAGCCCCTCTCGCTCCGGATTTATCGGCGAGACATGGCGCTTTGGCAGGGGCAGGGAGGGCAGGCAGCCACCCCACTCCCACAGCAGTTACACAACCCGTGCTGTGGGAGGAGTGGCTGCAGTCTCTGCTGCCCTGCAGAGCTGGACAGCCCAGGTGTTGATGCCTGCAGGGGTGGCAGAGAGTGGAGTGCTCCAGCTGTGTCCTGTCGTGCCAGGGGACCCACGGGTGGGAGGGCAGCTCCAGCTGGGGGATGTTTCCACGTGTCCCATGGCTGCTTTCCAGAAGGGGGCTGAAGCTGCAGACAAACAGCAGGTAAAACCCAATTTAAATGTCCCACAAGTCTCTGCAAGATTTTAAAATCATAAGGAGTCCCAACTTTAATTGCTTTCAACACAGTCCTTAATTTAGTCCACGTTTCATCAGGAAACATTGTCTAAGGATTGTTCCTGTACTGCCTCATAAACCATCAAATGAGTGTGGATTTTAGCAACTACTGGATAATTTGGATCTTTATTTCTGATTAATTCTTCCTGGTGGTCAAATAAACATTCCCAGGGTAATTCTTCTAATTCTTCTTTAGTAGTATAGTCAGATTCAGGGATAGGTTGTGTATCGTCTGCTATAAGAGGTCTTAATCCCATAGAAACATCTCTAATAGCTTTTGTAGTTTGCCAAAAATCCTCCACTAGAGCTAAGAAATGAGTAGCCAATACAACGTGTTTCTTAGTTGATCCAGTATCAAGGTAAGGTTTTATTGCATCCTTAGGAAGAGAAATCAATGCCTTGATTGTCAGGACTTTGCACCTTTGAGAGAAGAGAGCTGCTTTTGTGGGCACTGCTCACGGAGGCTGCTTCGTGCCACCAGCCACACGTACAGTGCCAGTGCTGGGCAGGAGGCTGCCCGTGCCAACTGGGAGTGGGAAATGGCCACAAACACCAGTGTACCGAGGTCCCAGGCACAAAGAAAAGGGACCTGTTGGCTGAAACATCAATGCAGGACATAGAGCCCATCCAGGTATCTCCCAAGAGTAAATGATCGTGGAAATGAAGGGGATAAGGGTGGCTTTGGATGGGGCTTTGCCCCCAGATATTCAATATATTTAGGGGTGACTGGTGAGAAAGCACGAAATCCCTGCAAATGAATACAGCTGGGCATGGAGAATGTAGAAGCCATGGAGAGACAGTTGATAGAGGATTGGGTCTTTAGGAAAACCAGTGTTTAGAAAAAGACAAAGGTATTTGTGCCATGGGGGTGACAGCAAAACTCACTGGGCTCTGCAGAATGAGTGCAGGGGACACAGTCAAAGCTGCCAGCCCATCAAGGCATCCCCTTGTCACTGATAAAGACACTCCCAGGGCAATGGCCCCAGTTTTGATATCAGCTCTTTCAGCAGTTTGAATAACCAAGGAGTGCACAAGGGAGGGGGAGAAAAACCCACCCAAGGTCTGCAGAACAGAGGGTGGTAAATAAAGTATCCAACAGAGATGTCTGCTCTGGCCCTGTATTTTGTTTTGCAGAGGCCAATGGGACATGTTTACCAGGGCAAATGGGCAACAAGGCTTGCTTATCTTTGACATGGCTGGGATTTGCACGAGCTCTGTCTCCCAACTCTCCCTCACACCGGACCCTTCTCCAGATGCACAAAACCTTGCTCCTGCAAAGATGCTTGCCAGCACTCAGCGAAAGAGTAGGGAAATATTTTGTTCCTTATATGCTTCTGCTTTTTTTGAGTTTCCCAGCAGGCATTCAAGTGACTTGCACTTAGAGGGATACTGTGGCAGCATTCCAGGAGTGGTGTTAGTGCTTTTAGGAGGGCAGTTCAGGGAAGCTTTCTAAAAGAACAAGTTGTTTTTGGCGAAGATGAGCTGCTGGTATAGAAATGGGACCAGATGCCTTTGCTGCAGCAGCTGCCTGTAAGACTGGCCCTGATTCTGGTGAGGAATCCAGTTCCGAGGTGCAGAACTAGATGCAGTGAGTGATACCACAGGAGCAGAGGGTAGAAATACCTCCAAAGCCTCAGTGATCTGCCTGAGGGCTGCAGCGTTCCCCTCCACAAACACCCCTGGCAAGGGTCTGGGCCAGGTGTGCAGAACAAAGTATGAGTGGAGATGGGCACGAGATAGCAAGGGAGGCAATTACTGCAGTTATGCACACGCATGCCCAGGGTGCTGAAAAGCTCTTGTCAGGAAAACACAGAAGAATTCTTGTTGCTTTACTCACCTCTGCTGCTGGCATAGCAGGGGATGCACCCTGGCATACCTTGGACCCTTCTCTCCAGGGACAGCCTGTGCAGAGGGGAGTAGAGAACAGAAGAGACATCGGTGGGGTTTGGGTGTGGTCTCAGGGCTGGGAAAAGCCCTCATGGCCCGGCGTTCGAGCAGAGCATCCCTTGGTACCCTCGGGCCAGTGCCCCTGAATTTCTGTTGCTGCAGAGACAGGAGCAGACAGAGCCACAGAGATCCCTGTTTCTGATGGGGGGGGGACATGCTGTCGTTCCATCAGGTGGGACCCTGCCACTACCATTGCACAGAGAAACTGCTGGGAAAAATGGACTTTCCCCAAGGGATGGAGTGAGGCCAAGTGAGGGCACAAGATCTGAGGAACTGTTTTGCTACCTTCCCTCTACCCAGCCTGGGACACCAAACAGCTCAGTTTGTCCATGTCCTCACGTGCTGGGGCACAAGCCCCATTAGATGCCAGGGATGAATCAGTCACAGAGGATCACAGGAAGAGCCAGGACCAGTAAACACCCAGTGGGAGCTGAGGATGAGAACCAGGAATGGCATTCTCATGTGTCTGTCCATTGGTAAGCCCCTTGTCCCCTTGAGAAGCAAAGCTCTCCAGCACTGTGGCACAAGCCTGGGCTCTGCAATAGACTTTTTAATCCTTAAAGTAGAAGGAAGGAGGAACTAAATATATCCATTTAGTCTTGATCAGATGGGAAACTCACCTTCTCTGCAAAACTCTGGCACCAGTTCTACAGTTGCTGTTTAAAATAACACTTTAGGCCAAGGAGGGGCAAATCTCTGCACAAACAAGTGTTAGCACAGCCTGCTTCGCTGTTTTCTAGGTTTGTGTCAGCAGATTTTGGCATGTGCCATGGTGAAGGGGGAAAAGAAAAAGGAAAACAAAAGTGGAGCTTCTTGTTAAGCCGGTCTCCAAGCAAAGCAGGGAACTCAGCACCCGGCAGCTGCTGCTGCTACACATGCTCAGGACCTGCTAGGATATGAGGTCTGGGCTCATCAGTGAAAGACATCATTTTCCCCTCTACAATATCATCACTGCCTCCCCTCCCTGTCCAGAGGCTTTAATTGACTTTTCTTTACTGCCCCAGAGGTGGCTGCTGCCTCCCACTGCTTCTTGCAGAGCCGCAGGATGAGGCCATCCATGGAGTGAGTGAAGAAAGCTGCAAACAGCTGCTGGTGGAAAAATGTAGTTTTCCCCATTTCTTGGAGCCTGGATTTTGATCTTTAAAAAAATAAATGCTTTTGCTTCATCTCCAAGGCCGAAAGACATTTTCCTTCTTGAAACCAAAGACAAACCCCTCCCCAAGCAGGCTGTTGTCCTGTTTCCTTTACTATTCCCAGCACACAGAAGATAATCCCAGTGACAAACACTGGCAGAGCACTTCTCTTTCTGCTTAATCAGAGCTTGGTATGTTCAATATCTTGAACTCTTCCTGAAACCCCTCAAAAGACACCACTGTTAAGGAGACCCAAAGGAGGTACAGCAGACATAGGCTGTAGAGTGACTATGGGAGGGGAATTTACTTGTTAAGCAAGGAGGTCTCTTCATGGAGAGGAAAAGTCTTTACTCCAACATTCTTGGCAAAATTTAATTTGATTTAATAAGTCACCATGTTTTCCAAGCATGTAACCTGAGGAATTTGTCAAGAGAAGACTGCTGTTGTTGTTTAAACCTATTGTGTTAATAAATTCTGGAGAACTGCAGTTTTTAACTCCTTGGGTTTGGGGGTTTTCAAATATATATTTTACAGCTTCCCAACCCTGATGGAGATTTACATCCCCCCTTTATCACCACATCCTTGTGCCAGGACTCAAAGTGAATAAACACCTACATTCCCTGGGAGATGCACCCAAATGTCACACAGCATTAGGAAGGATCTCAGACCCTCCTCAGCTCTTCTGAGCCATTCCTCAGAGTTAAGAGGTCTGTGCCTGTCATTTCACACAGGAAGAGCTGTCTGGAGAGCAAGTGGTTAAGGCATGACCAGCCTGACCAGGAGGCACCTTCCTACCACCAGCAGGTGAAGTCATCCATCAGCCTTTGAGTGCTTTCAAGAATTCACTCAGTGCAGCTGACCCCTTCCATAAATACTGACCGAGCTCCCAGGCCAGGCACTTCGAATGCTTCCAGTTCCTGCAGCCTCTCAGAGAGCATCTCCAGCTGAGGTGTTGCCTGTGGCTGGGCATTCCCATCCCCCAGCACAGGGACACGGCACAACTCCTAATTCGGGCAGAGATGTGCCCCTGCACCACCCCTGCCTCCCACCTCGGAGCACTTTTGTGCATTTATTCCCCAGAATTAGGGGTTTTAAGAGGACAATCCCCCAGCACGGAGCAAGGCAGTGCTCTCAGACCCCTCAGGGGTACCTGGCTGAGAGCCAGCACAGGCACTGGGGAGCTGCAGTAGCTCACATCAGCAGACCTTTCACATCCAAAAGCTTCACCAGTCCCCGAGAGACAGCATGGGAAGGGACCTTAGGAATGTTGGACCCGCAGCTCTGACTGACCTGGACCACCTTGTTTCCTTCACCTGATTTAAAATCTGGTCGTGGAGACTCCTGCACCTCCCATACAACTCCAGTCTTGCTTTTGGTGGGGCCATCGAGTCTTCTTTTCTCTCCTCATCCAAGTCAGGCTGACATTTGGGGATAATTGAGAACATTTTGCAGTGTCACCCCTCCATCAGTTTCAATGAGAACTTGATTCATGCCATAGAGGAGCTCTGACTGGCTCATGCCTTGTTAATTAATCTGAGAAACTGCTGAGCACTCACAGGTGATCCTGGGTTCTTGGGGATGCTCAGCAGCACTGAAAGTTAACCCCACTGGCTGATGTTTTTATTTCATTTTATGCTATTTATAACCTGGGGGAGGACTTCTATGAAATAAAAGATTTGTCAGAAAACAACACCCAGGAGTGACACCCAGCATGAGAGCATGCCTGCTCCTGGCCCTGGCATGGGGATAGGAAAGGTCATCCCGGGGCAGAAGGAGGGGAGTAAAGGTGCAGGAAGAGTTAATAATTTACCTAGATTGACACAGATATCAAGCAACTGAAACAGGAAAAGGCCATGGACTTCTTGACTCATCATTTCCTTGCTGCAGTTTTCCTCAAAAGAGAAAAGATTTTTTTGTATTTTGGATGTTTTTGTATTCTGTATTTTGGATGTTCTTCTTTCCTCTCTAAGAAGGAGAAACAAAGGAAAGAACTGCAGGTGTGGGAAGGCAGAGAAAAGAAGAAAAGTTAAGGTGGTCAAAAATCCCCAGAGGGAGAGAAAAATAAAATCAAAGGCTTTGACATTTCTCACGGCAGTAAAGGTAGTTCTGCTCAACATCTGCACACTTTTGATGGAATTTTTGTCATATGCTACAAGAAATCAGGAAGAGAGGGCTCCAAGCATCCAAAAGAGCACAAACCATTGGGAAAAGCACTGAAAATCTCACCTACAAAATCCTGCCATCTTCCAGCCTGAAGGAAGGCACGGCTGAGGCTGGAGGTGGCTCCTGAGATGCTCAGAGGGCGTCTCAACAGGACAGTGGGAATTCTGCTGGGGACATCCTGCAGGGGCAGGAGCTGTAGGAGCTCGGTGGCCCGGTCTGCCTTGGTGTGAGCCACGGCCCCGGGGCCGTGCACAGCTCCTGTGAGTGCAGCTCTGTGTGTCCTGGCTGCCCGCAGGGCTGCTGCATCCAATGTCCTTCCCTAACCGAGGGCACACGGTGAACAGGGCTGGCCACCACCAGCCATTCCCGACCTTTCCACTGGCAGAGCAGCACGGCAGAGAGGAAAAACCCTCCAGCTTCGATCCCTTTGCTGCCTGCAAAGGCTCTCCGAGGCAGGAGCTGGAGGGATGCTGGACACACAGCCAGGCTGCCGGGCTGGGCAGCAGCTTCCCACGTGCTGTGCTGCTCATGTCTGGGCTGGATGCGGCACGACACCCACAGCCAGAGCCAGATGCTTCCCCAAGGAGCATTCCAGCCGAAACCGCTGGAAACAGAAGGATTCCTCACGCACCAGAGGGGAACAAAGCTCAGCACAGCGCCTTGGCCGTACAGCTGCAGCCGGGCTCCCGACTGCTGGCAGCCAGGGATGCACCAAACCCGCCAGGGATGCGCCAAACCCGCCAGGGATGCACCGAACCCGCCAGGGATGCACCAAACCCGCCAGGGATGCGCCAAACCCGCCGGAGGCACCGCGGGCCCGGCCGGCAGCGCTGGGACCCCGCGCCCCACGGCTCCCCTGGGGACAGGGACCATCCTCTCCTCCCGCACCCCTCGGGCTCCGCTCGGCCCTCTGATGTGCAGCTGCATTGTTCCACCACCTCTGAAGTCCGAAATGAGAAACGCCCTGTGTGGAGGCTGGGCAGAGCCCTCGGGAGCTGCCAGCAGTGCCATGGCAGCCAAGGCTGGTTTGGGGGACAATAAATCCACAGCTGGAGCAGCACAAAGCGAGGCACAGGAACATTCCCCTCGCGTTGACTCTGCTCTAATTGCATCCCCAGCCAGCTCTTGTTTTTCTTGAACGCAGCTAAAGATCCATTTTTCATTTGCTTTTCCACACCCTTTCCCCCCATTTTTGTTTGTGAGCAAAATCCTTCCAAGAAAGGGCTGCAGGACTGTTCCCAAAAGGTCCAGGGTTGACGAAAGGAGCAGCCCAAGGGGAAGCCAATGCCTTGTGATAGGGAAGAAAATGTAACGGTGTCTCTTCACCCTCCTTAAGCTTCCATCTGCCCTGAAGGTTGGTTTTGCCATTCCCCAGGGAACTGTTCTGATCCACACCCTTTCAGTGGAGGTAGGAGCTCTGAGGGAATCACTCACCTTCAGCTTCACAGCTCACCAGTCACCTTCCCAGACAAGGACAAATCAAACAAAAAGCCCACCTTGTGTCTCATGAAATCTCCATTACACACAGCATCTGCAACAGGATAACACATCTCACTGCATCTGTCTCAAAGACATCTCTCCTCTTATGCCTTTCTCCCTGCATTGCTGCCCAGCCTTGGAGCTTGGTGTCCTGCAGACCTCCAGTCCATTTCCACTTCTTCTCTGGGATCTGTCCTTAGGCAGATCCTCTCTCTGTCCTCCCTCTTTTTTTCTTATTCCTGCCTATGTGTTGTTTCCTAGAGATGCTACCTGGATTCAGGCAGGACTACTCTTAGAGCACCAGAAACTGCTAAGAGCAGTGGCTGAAACCTCACAGGAAGCCACAACCACCCTGTCACAGCATAAGCTGCTTGAGGGTACCTGGGGACACCACACAGAATAATCCTTTCCTTGGACAATCCCCAGGCATGAAGGTGCCCAGTGCTCACCTTGCTTTGGCTCTGCTCCAAGCCTTACAAAACGCAGCTGGGAGGAGCAGAGACCAGAAGGAGCCGTGTCTGAAATGCCTTTGCTGTAACCCTGGAGAAGCACAGCTCTGTCCATCAATACATGTGCCATGCAGGGGGCTGCTTGCAGCTATTGCTGTTGGATTTCTCCTGGAGCCAGAGGGGCTGCAGACATGGAGAACCCACAGGATCTGCTCCCAAATACAGGAAATCGTACCAAGGGTTACTCTTCTTCAGTAAAACACCTTTCCCCTGGTTGCTTCTCCAACCCATGCCATGCCAAGATTTTGTCAGTGACCTCCCTAGGGAAAGGGCTGTCTTCTGCTACCAGTGTGGAAGCCTTGCTTTGGGCCCCAAGTCTTGATGAGGTCCCCGGCTGGGATTTCAAGGTCTGACCTGTTTTTCTGCATAAGGAACAAACATAGCCTTTGTTCAGCAACAGGACATCAGCAGCTCAAGTTCTAGCACAAAACTGCTCCAGGATGCTTTGTGACTGCACCTGCCTGAACAGGCTTTGTGGGTTTAACAATCACATATTTCCTGATAATTATCTGTGCTTTCTCTTTTGTCCTTGGCAGAGAGGTACCCAGCAGAAGGTATCTGATTTAACCCCCCTGGAACAGAAGGCCCCAGTGAATAACCCCAGAGCAAACCTCTCACACTCACCCTCATCCCCTGCCTTCCAGCCCCAGTGGCACAGATGATGCAGGTTGCCATCCATGGGTTGAACCACTGCATTTTGCTCGTGTGCCTTGTGGAAAGACAAGGATCCCCTCCTTGCTTCAGCAGAGAAACTTTCCAGAGGTGTAGGACATTCAGTGGGATGAGGGCTGCAAGAGAAGGCAGGCTGATCGAGCCTCCAGGGCTGCGTTTCCATGTGGGCAGCTCTTGTCCCATCTCCTCCCGTGGAGGTGAGAGCCAGGGCTGGGGCACACCCAGAACGTCCCCATCCCACCAGAGCTCCTGAGGGCTGGCAGGATGATGTGCTTGCTCCTCAGGAGCCAGAGACCTGCTCCTGCAAGCTGGACATCTTCACTGCTTTCCTGGCTGCTTCCTCCAAGGCAGAGCACGATGTCCAGCCAGGTCCTCACACTTTGGGGGAAAAGCTGTTAAAAAGGAGCATTGCCTTTCTTTACGCTGGAGATTTCTGGCCTATTTGCCCGCTGTAAAGGGGGAAAAAAAGACCTTAAAAAAAAGCCTAAAGTTCATCTCGAGCTCCCTCTTGTGACTCCTATATCCAGGCTGCTCTAATCCGGGCTTGGACAAAGCTATCCTACAGTCACTGTGGGAATATTTATAGCTCCCAGTCATGTATTAGAATTACTTAACACACAATTACAGCAAAATGTGTCTGGATGCTTAAACGGGCATTGACATCACACATATGATCCAGTTTGTCCTGCTCCTGTGCCAGGAAACCTGGGAGAAACTCTTAAGTCAACAGGTGAAATACTACTGCCTTTTCCATTCAAAGCCCAGATCTTATCACACAGAAGTACCCCTTGCATTCGGGTTTTCATACCCACACTCTCATTCCAGCTGAGTCTGTCCTTTCAGGATGGTAAATCACTGCTGCCCCACGGAAGGCAGCCCAAAGGTGCTTCCCCAGCACCCTACATTTTGTTTGCCCTGTAGATTGCTTTCCCCAAGTTGTCTTTGGCCCTGTACCCCATAACTCTGTGAGCTAGTTTATGTATTTGTATATTTGATAACCTCCCCTTATCACATACTCAAAAGCAATACCCCTACTGCTAGGATGTTTTTATGTTGTATTATTTATTCTGCTCACCTCTACACCCACAGCCTGTTTATACTTCCCATTCCCAGACAGTCCTAATGATCAGATGGGTATTGAGGCAAAAGCACCAAAATTCCTGATGGTACAAAGCAAAACACTTTGACCAGCAACGGGTGCAACAGAGAACCCCTGGGTTTGGGACTTGCACTTCCACACACCTATGTAATTCTGCCCTTTTTCTGTCTCCACTGCACATCTGCAGAGTAGGAGCTGGCAGCTTTTGGGTGGGGAGGACTCATGGCTGTCACTTCTCCTTCAGTGCCTTCCCACAAGCAAATCCCTGCTCCACGAATGCATCAGCCCCTTGCAGCCCAGGAAGCTGGAGAGAAATATCTCTGCCTGACAAACCACTGCTGGGGCTGTTCCCCTGTGGTTTGTTGCCCCAAGAGCTCTCCTGTACCGAGATGGATGAGCAATTCTGTTGGCTGAGCCCATCCCAAGCCCCAGATAATTGGGACTGATTTCTTCCCATGGCTGTGCCCTTTCCCATTGTCTTCTTGCCATTGCTCTGCCTGTTGTGCAAAGTTTGCAGAAATAACCTCAGAACAGTTCCTGGCCTTTTTGCTGTAGGGATATTGCTAAATCATATTATTCTTGCTGTCATGCTAGGAAAAAAAAATGATCCACTTCTGTACAACCATTAACCATAATTAGTGCTCAGTTGCACACACAATATGGAATGAAGGGATCTGATCTTCTGCTACCAGTCAATAAATCTCTCCAAGTGCACAGGGAGCAGACAGCAAAGTGAGCAATCACTCATTTCTGCTCCCGTAACTACTTTTAAATGCTCTGCCAACAAGCTCACAAGAATATTTTCCCCTGTTTTCTGTACCAGCAGTTTCTGTTCACAGCCAGTGTCTCCTGCTGTTGGATTTCCCTGGATCACCAGCCCGGGAAGCTAAGAGCCAGCCCTAAAATACTTGGGTATCTCAGGTAGAAAATCCCCCCAGCCTCGTGGCAGAATGCTCCTGACCCATGCCCTGCCTCCTGGGTGTGTCTGGGAGCCACTTTGTGTTGGGACCCACAGGGCTGCTACAGAATCTTCTGCTACTGAGGCTGCTGCCTTCCAGCAGATCCTTTACATCTCTGGCTGCTCAACAACCATTGAAATAAAAGCAGAAAATCGCACACATACCACCCCCGACCCCCCACCTCTAAGACCTCCCATGGAATTACAAGAGGTTGTTCAAGCTGCTTGCCCTTGGCTAAGTGACACCACCATCTATCCCAGACAGTGCTGGATTTGTCCTCTGCAAGGGTTTCAAGGAGCTGATGGAAGACATTGCCTCGAGGCCTGAGTACATTTGCATCAAAACACCAATTCACTCACCTGTTGGATTTTTAAGTCTGCCCCTGGCCTCAGAAAGAGCCTGGAGCCCTCCATGAGCGGTGCCCGCCAAAACCTAGCAGTAGAAATCTTTGCACGCTGCCTCTGCCTGGGTCAGTCCAGGGATGTGTAGAGGGACAGCAGAGTCTGCTGGTGGCTTTCCAGGTTAACACAGCTCTGTGCTGAGTCTGCAGGCACTCAGACTTGGCCAGGACAGCCATGGAGCACACAGCCCACTCCAGTGGGAGCCTTCGAGGAGCCATCCAGCTGGAACTTGCTCAAAATCCCAGCTCACTTACCCTGGCTTGGGGAGGCACCCTATCCTTGAGAACAAAAAAACCGCCAAAACCTAGCAGTAGAAAGTGTGTCAAACTGAACCCTTCTACTCAAAATTAAGTGCAGAATTGAGTCTGGGCTTGAGAAAACGCTCAGGAAAGAGATGAATGTCTGAGCCTCAGCTCAAATGGGGCTGCCAGCCCCAGCAGTGAATGTGGTTTGGGGGGGTCCCAGGTGAATCTGCCTGGGGCAAGTAAAGCCCAGCAGTCCCTCAGGACTACGACACTGGGCTGATGAATTCAGCCCTTCCTCTAGGCTAAATCACAGCGCAGGTTAAAGAGCAGGTGAGAAGCATTTTGGTGAAATAACCCGGCTCCTGTCTGAAATGGCCCGAATGCAGCAAGGGATGGGTATGGCACAAGGTTAACAGCCCCAGACTCATTTCAGCAGGGATGCAGCCACCCCTCTTCCCCCAGCTCCAGGCTCATGGGGCACAGGGGTTCAGGGCATGTCCACAGTGCCCACAGCTGCCATGCTGAGTTAACCCAGAGCTATGGGGCTTGGACGATGGGGAAACCTGTTAGTTCTGCCCCAAATCCCACCCCATGCACAGCCCAGGCACCAAACACGGGGAAGTGGAAAGCACATGGAGTAGGCACCCACCATTCCTTCCTTCCTTCCTTCAGCTGCAGGCTCCAAGCACCAGGCACTGCCTGGGTACCAGCTGTTCCAGCAGCACCCACAACTAGAGCCACACCTCAGCACCCCCACAACCCACGTGGGGAGATGGGATGGCACCTAAGTCACTTCAGTTTGCTCTTCAGCCCCTGCCCCTTGCTCCAAACCCCGTCTGGGGCTGAGGATTTTAATGAGCTGACTGTGGTCCAGCACGGAGCTGCTGTCCCTGGTCTTGTGCCAAGGTGGGAGGAATGGGATGAAACACTGTCCCACTCCCACACTGGCTGAGCACCCGAACCCACCACCCCATAAACTGTGGGACAACCCCACGTCCCCCTGGGTGACAGCATCACCCCAATCCCACCATTTCTGGGAAGTCAAGGCTTGTTACCCTCAGGGCTGCTTGGAAGCGCCCCAGCTCCAAGGTGGGGGAAGAAATCTCAAAGAGATGTTTCTGGGCTAATTAAAGTTATTTAGCTCAAATGATGCCTCTGAAGGGAAATGTTTCTTATTTTGGGTTCCTGCCGACTTGGGCCCAAGCCTGGTTTTCATAAGGCTGGTAAATGCAAACAGCTAGGGCCCTTTCATTGGAAACAGGCAGCGCAGGATATAATTAAAGAAGTATGCACTGGCATGGCAGAGAACCGTTTTCAATTACTGCTATTTCAAGGGGATTAAGGGGAAATATTTTAAACAAGACCACTGCAAAAATAGATTTTGTTTGTCATTAGCTTCCAAATAATATTTGACTTTAGGGCTGAAATTTCCGTGTGCCAGGCCTGCCCCTGGTGGCGCATTCCCCCCAAGGGCTGGGAAGAGGGTGATTCATAGAAGGATGGAAGCTGGGAGCAGGGCTCCCTGTGCATGGCCCTATTTCCTTATGGGAATTACCCTCCTTTTCCCCTGGCCAATTTTCTCTCTGTGCCAGCCTAGAAGTGCACAGGGCAGCCTCAGGAGCGAGGAACACACTGCAAGGGACTTGTTTGGTTACAGGCTGCACTTGGGGTGCTCTGGGAGCACAGTGCCACTGCCTTTGGAAGGGAATGGATGCCCTCCTGCAGAGGGAGCCGTGGCTCCATTGGTCCCTGTGTTTTCCTTGGGCAGGCCGGCTGTACCTCTGACCCCGATTTGCTGCTGTATCTCTGCACAGCACGAGCCCATGAATGTGAATTTGGGATGGTCTGTTCAGCCAGTGGCCACACAGGTGGCCTGGAAGATGCTGTCACTGTGACAACAGCAGTGCAGGCCAGCCCCCGCCCATCTCTGCCTCTCCCAGACAGGGCTGTACCTTCAGGAAAGGGATGAAACTGGAGCTAATCACAGGAGTGAGGCAGCAGCCGTGACCCTTGCTGGGAGCCCTTTTGGGGTGCAGCTGTAGAGCTCTGTAAAGACGGGGACAGAAGGAGCAAGATGGGTTTGCTCTGCTTTCCTTCCCCACCTTTCCCAGCCTGTGGACAAGACACGTGCCTGGGGTGTGTGAAACCCATGGCCATGTGCAGCTGGAGAGAGGCAGCCACACTCCAAGTCCTGTCATGTCCCCAGGTGGGACAGGGACCACCTCACCCCACCACAGAGATGGGTGCCAGCACTTGCTGAACACCTCCTGAGACACCTGTCATGGGACAGACAATCAGGAGGAGTCAGTTACTGTCTGTGTAAGAGGATCCCAGTGTCATTCCTGCCAATTCACCACCTAATTATCCAGCAGCTTGAGTTTAATGAGGGGCTCCAAGATTCACCTGGCATGTGCGAAACGGGCACATTCGTCCTCTCTCTGTCTGCCCAGAGGAAAGGGCTGTTTCTCACAGCACCTGGGCCAGTCAGGCTCCTGGCTCCCCAGGGGCTTCCAAAGGCCTGTGAGAAGCCAGCAGCATGGGAAGGGCCTGGCCACAGAGTGGTGAGAAGGGCTCTCTGCTGACATTTGCCCAGGGAGCTTACGAGGCTCAAGCAACAGAAACACTGGCCCTAGCAGGATCATGAGAAACCATTCCTCTGTGCTATTTACAGCACCCAAGGACATACTTTTCCTTTTGGAAGCACCGCAAGGAGGATGTTTCTCATGGCTGTTGAGAAAGAGGGGTGCACCTTGGGGAATAGCATGGGTTGGGGTGCGTAGGCTTGGGGCAGCGAGGCAGCACATCAAAGGGAGCCAGGGACACCAACAACAGAGTTTGGCCACTTCCATGTCAGAGGACAGAGCTGCTGGCACCAGCTCAGGCTCCTGGAAGAGAGAGGAGCTTCAACAGCCTGCGGAGATGTGGAACAAGCAGAGGCACCCAAACACGGCTCCTCTCCAGAGGCGTTTCCCAGCACGTGGCCCAGAGCACACCACAGCTGCACTGACACACAAGGCAGCTGATGGGCAGTGAAGGGGCTGGAAAGGGTGGGCTTCCTGCCATGCCAATGGGGTGACATAACCCAAAACCCAAACTGCTTCAGCTCTCCAGAGCTGCAGGCTTCCCACAGCACAAGAGGCGCAGAGGGCTCCGTGAGATCAGCAAAGCCTCCAAGCACACTGCAAGAACTGGTGAAAGTGAGAAAAGTCCACACCACTCCAGACTGGTTCAAATAAGCGTGGACACATGGGGATTTCACACTGTTGGGCTAAAAGCACCTGGGAGGAAAGCACGGAGTCCTGGGAAGCAGGGACCAGGAGATGCACCTTCTGCTGTGAGCTCAGAGGGGAAGCACAGCTACAGAGACCTGGAAAAACAATGTCAGCCAGGAGCCAGACAGCAGGGACAGGAGGGCAGAGTTAGGAGGGCACATGTCTACAAAAATGGAGAAAGAAAATAGATAGAAAATAGAAGGCTGAGAAAGGACTCCTTTCCTCATGCAGCACTCCACTCCCTGTAAAATCCAAGGGGATTTCATCAACAGTGCAACCAATTCCCCTGCAGGTAATTCAGCATCTTTTCATGGAGACCCTGATGACACTTCCAGGGACTTCAGGCGAGCCCTGTCCTCATGCCAGCAGGCAGCAGAGCCCAGAGAGGGGGACACAGCTGACACTGTCCCCTACACACCTTCCCCTGCACTGCTGGGTGCCACGCCACACCATCCGTCCCTCCTGACCACTGGTTTCCAGCACTGCAACCACCTTCAAGTGACGCTTTCATGGTTCCAACTTTGATGCCCCTCCCAGACAGGCAGCCTCATCCCTGTCCCCATTTTCTCATTTCCATCCTCAACCCATTCCCCATCTTCTCTCCAAAGAGCTGTTGTTTGACTTCCAGCCCTCCCATGCATCTCCAGCCATCCCCACTGCCCCTTGCAGTCTTCCACCACCCTTCTTGGGGCAAGGCAGAGCTGGGACTGCAGGACTGGCCTTGAGCACCCCAGGTCCAGGCACTGACTTACGATCCTGCATCAAATCCCAGGGGTCAGCCACTGGCAGGGGAGAGGATGACACAGCTGGGCAGGAGACACATTTTCCTCCCTCACCCCTGCCCACCTTTTTCTCCTCTTGTTCCACAGCTCCTCTGGTCCCTCTGCATCACGTCAGGCATCAGCCAAGAGATGTGCTGTCCTGGCAAGGGCTGAGTCAGTTCTGGTGCTTGCCAACCACTTAGAGGGCCACAAAGCATCACCACGACCCCTGCCAGCACAATTCCTCCTGCTGCAGGGTTGGATGGCCTCTCTCAAGACTCCTATAAGCCCTCCAGGAAATATCCCATGGAGAACAAAATTAGATGTCAAAGAGCAGAAGGATTTGAGCTCTGGCAGGTCCCCAAATCTGGGAAGGAGAAAAGCGTTATGAAAACACTCATCAGAAGGCGGTGAGAAATTAGCTGGAGGTCACTTGAACCCCGGCCCTGAGGAAAGGGGTCAAGCCCACAGGGTAAAGCCCAGCTGGATGGGAGGAAGCCAGCAAAATTTTTTGGAGGAGGAACCACTCAGTTTGTTAATTTGATGACATCCTCCAGGCTGGGCTTTTCCTTTGCGTGGGATAACAGGTCTGGACCTAGTGCTCAATCCCGCTCAGTGGTGCTGCTGTGCCTTTCCTTCCACCCCCACAGAAGAGCTCAGGCCTGGATCTGATGCTCAGATTTTGGGTACAGACCAACAGCTGGCAACACTGTCAGGGGGTTTTACCAGACAGAGCACAAGAGCTGCTTGCCCAGAGGATGTCAACAGATTGGGCATTAAGGAGCCCCAGAGACTGTGGGTGCACCCTGAGCAAGGGGCAGTATGAGGTGTCTCCTTTTAACACATATTCTCAGGACTGGGCAGTGGTTCTCTGACTGCTATTTGCAGCCTGTTGCACACACCCAACTTCCACCTCCAAAACCAATTGGTTTTTGACCACGTTGTCTCAAAGGGACCTTGTCTCCCAAGAGAAACTTCCTTTTGAAATCAGTCTCCTGGAGCTCTTGGGGCGTTTGCAAGATGTTTCGCTTTTATACCACAATCTTTAAAGAGCCTTTAGAAAAGGATGTGAGGCAATGGATAGGATCCCATGTGCAAATGAAGTTATCAGCATTCCTTGTGTTTATTCTTAACTGAGGAATAAAAGTCCTTTTTCGCTTTAGGGAGTTGGGAGTGGCTGCATGCACCAACTGAGCTCACAAAATGTTTTGATTACCTGGTCCTGCATATTTTGGACACGCTACTGAGCAGGTTAACTGATGGGTTGACCTCTTGAGATCTTCCAATAATGTTGCAAATGTTTTTTGAAAGAAGCACAGCATCTCTGGAGATGAAAGAGAAGCATTTATTGGTTTTGATGGCTTACACGTATGAGTGTTCACTTTGAAATTATGGGATGGGATAGGCTGACTCCTAATAGGATGCTGCTTTCTACCCTGAGATATCCTGAGTGGGTTATTGCACCAGTCCCGAATCCAGCCCTGGAGACTCTCCAAAGACAGCATCTCCTTGTGGTCCATTTCCTTGAGGTCGCCCCATCCGGGTCCGTGCAGCACTGACCGGAGGGTGACTTTATCCTCCCTCTGCTTCCAGCTCCAGCTTACTCTGGACAGATCAGCATCCTTGGGAGAGCTGCTTGGGAGATTTCCAGCCTGGCTGGGCAGTTCGGAGTTTACACAAAGCCGGGCACGGTCCCAGCGCTGGGTGCTGACTCGGGCGATGCTCCCGCATCCCCGGATCGCACGGACCCTGCAGCGCAGCCGGGCTGGCATCGCCCTCTCACACCCAGCAGCAGCCAAATCCTGCGGCTCCCAGCCCTGCGGGGAAGGGGCTTTAAATCTTCCCCTCTCCTGACCCCAAGCGAACACAACGCAATAGGGTTGTCCCTGCTGGCGACGGGTTTGACTGATTTTCCCGAAGGGAGATCTCTCCGGATCGCTGCACAAAGAGGCTCTGCAGCCCTGGCTCGGCTTCCAGAGCCTGCAGCAGGATCAGCACCCAGGGGTCCCCCATCACAGCCTGGGAGCACCCGCCGGGCACCCCCGGCACCCGGGGCTCCGGTGGGTCAAAGGGCTGATGTGGAATAGCAGTGTCTGCTGTGCTTCAGGAAACATCCTCCGCTGCCAGAAAAAGCGAAGGGTGAGAAGCAAGGGAGACTCCCAAGGGGGAAAGGCACCCTGCTGCAGCTGCTAAAGGAGATGCTGTAAATCCTTGCCTTTGGCTCCGTGGGCAGATTCATGACTGTTCCAGCTCAAGACAAGGATTCATTTGCAGCCTGGGATGGTACAATATCGGCACAGAAAGGCTTTTATTTCTTTTTCCTACCCAGGCCATAAAAAATCTCCGTTATTTGTTACTTCACCGTATCAGTACATGGTTTTTCATCTTGTACCTCACTGGGTTTTCGGAGCTGCCGGCTTCTCACCATCCCAGCCCCCTTCCCAAGCATTTGTATCTCTACTCCCCTCCTGGGAAGCCCTCTTTTCCCTGAGAAGTGAAAGCTGCAAATGCCACAGCACCACCTGCCTGCAGCAGAAAAATGGTCCTTTCTGCAGCGATTCGGCTGCTGCCCCAACTCCTCCCCCTGCACCTGAGCAGATGCTCCTGTGTCTGCTCTTCCTGGCCACGTCTCCATTTCTGGAAACTAAAAGGCACAGCCAAAAGCCATAGACCTGTTTATGACTTGTTCAAATGTGATAAATGACTGCTGAGAAAACATCTCTGAGCTGCTCCTCGCCTGCATCTTAATAGGCTGATGCTTGGGAATAGTTAAGCAGCTGTCTTGACTTGTTTAGCTCAATAGGCCCAGACATTTCCCTAAGCTGATGGGGGATTTATGGCTCCATAATGCAATAATGTTTGGTAAGTATCACGGTTTGGGGTAGATTTATGTCCCCTCAGCAATCAGAGAGGGATTTATAGGGTCTGCCAGAGGCAGGGTTACAGGAGGTGCCATCAGGGACACAGAGACCACTGCACCTTCCTGCTCAAGGACAATCCCTTGGAGAGACCAAGTCCTGGAGTGCTGTAACCTGCTGACATACTGCCCTGCTAATGTTTTTCATTAATAAAACTAAACACGAGGGCTGGGGGAGCTGCCTGGCGATGGGAAGCACTTTGGAATGTGCTTCCCTCCTTTCTGCTCTGTGACAGGCAAGGAAGGGCAGTGTGGGACCCACCAGGGCCCAGCCCCAGGAGAGCCCATCCCCATCACCCACCTTGGGCACTCTCTGCAAGGTGCCAGTGGGGACTGTGCTAATTCCTTGCAAAGGGTCCCAACCAACCATCACTGAGAGCCTGGAAGTAACAGCAGGATGCCTGGAGCAGGGATGAAACCCAGAAGTAGCACTTGGGGAAACGGGATATCCATTTCCAAGAGATGGAGAAGGACCATATATCCCAAAAGCACTCCAAGCATTTCACAGCTCTGCTATTTAGGTGCAAACTGTGAGAGTTTGGGACAAGCTGCATCACAAACAACATTAAATTCAGTGTTGCAGGTGGCTTTTCAGAGCAGTCCTGGTCTGACAGGTCCCCTGTGTCTGGCCTTTCCCAGGGGATGCAGGCTATGAACAAATCCTCACGTCCAGCAAGTTCAGGAGAACTTTCTCTCCGCTGGGAGAGCTCTGGAGCTTTGCTTTTCTTTCAACTCCAACAGAAAATTTCCTTTCTAAGACAAACCTCTTTGGGTTGAAATTGTTCCCTCCTGGGTCTCAGCCTAGACAGACATCATCAGCAAGATTCATGTGATGAAAATAACTGTATTAAAGTGATTGATATTCCAAGAAGCAGGTGCTGGAGGGAGAAACAAGGCTTCAGAGCACAGCATTGGAACTGCTGACCTGAAGGATCAGTGCTGGGAGCTGCATCACCTTTGCTTTCCAGCTCTCATGGAGACTGAATAAAACAGGGCAGGTTTGATGAGAACTAAATTAGCTTTCGATGTTTCACTCCTGGCAGTTATCAGGATGAGCTTGGTCTTTATTTGTGCAAACAACAGCACAGGTTTTTCTATCAGGAAGCAGCACCATGATCAATTCAGCCTCATCAAGAGGAGACCAGGACATGCTCTGGCTACTCTATTCAAAAACCCTTTGGCTTGAGAGTAGCATGTACTAGTTACCGAATTTTTCAGATACTCAGATATCCTTCACTCAGATGTCAGAGCTCACCTGGGAGGAAAAAACTCTGTTGTATGATTGGGTACATCCCCACAACATCAGGATGGACACGTGCATTCCTGAGATGAAGAGAGGGGGAATAGAGCAACGCACACCTCCTATGAGTGACCAAAAAAAAATAGTGAAAGGCTATCAAAAAGTTAAAAATCTCCCTTCCTGCTGCCCAGTTCTTGGATCAACTGCTCTGAGCAGGCTCTGGCAGCAGCAGGAGCAGGTGTTCCCTGGGATCACAAGTGACACACCCTGCTTTGACACCCAGCTCCATCCAGCTCATCGTTTTCACGGGAATTGCCATTAATAACCAAGGGTGTGTTCCTCTGCTACTCATTCATAACAAGACATGGACAACCCTGCTGCCATCCTGGCCAGCACACCCCCACTTTCAAGCTTTGCTTTTTTAATGACCCATACCTTGACAATATCCCAGGAAAAACAAGCACAGGCAGCATCACACGGCATCAAATAAACTATGACTGTTAGAACTCATTGAAATGGTAACATTTGAGTGCATAAGAGTTTTGGAGGGGGTTTTCACATGCTCAGTCTTCTCTTGAAAGATTTTGGATGTATTTGTTCAGTGTATTTTTTGGCCAGGAAAAACATTTTTTTTTTTCTTCTCTTAACAATTCCCTCCAGTTCTTTTTTTTTTTTTTTTTTTTTTTTTTTAACGAGGAAAGGTGAACAAAAACCATGGAGAGAAAGCAGCATTATTGTTCAGCACCTTCTCCTTGTTAGAATAGAATCTCCTTTTTCAATAAAGCCAGCATATGCAACAAAATTCTCTTTAGGTTGCACACAGGCAGCAATGCCACCTCCTGGGAGGAAGAGCTGTTCTGTGGGACTCACCTTTGCATGAGCAGCTTCCTCAGGCTGTGTGCAGGGGTACCCACACCCTCCCTGTGCCACCTCAGTGCCTTGCCCTGGGACATCAGGGGCTGCAGATCGACCACAGTGTGAAGGCTGTGCCAGGGCTCCCATGCAGGGGAAGGAGAGCACCCCTCCTGCCACCATTAGCAGCCTATGATGTGGTTTTTTCTAATTAGGAAAGTAGTAACGTTGCTGATTTTTCTATTCTAATGCTGTTTCATCCTTGATAACCACTCTTACTCTGATAAACAGCACTGCAGCCCAGGCTCCAAGGCTAATAACTGTTGATGGGAAATGTTTTGTTTCATAACAGCAGCTGCAGCCAGCAGAGCACAAGAACATTTTTTTTTTTCAGGAACATTGGAAGATGCTATTTTTAACTGTTCTCCCCCATATTCCTGGTGCTTGGATACAAGATGCACCAGTTGGAACACATTGCAACACCGTGGAATGTTGAACTCCATCTGTGCCACGGGGTGAGGATGTGCAGGAGCCCAGTCTGGTGGGGGGCAGTGGGATGAGTGTGCCCATTGCAGACCAACTTCTCTGCTGCCCATCCATCTTCAGCTTCACAGCACCCCACACCGAGACCATCGTCATCATCAGGACATGACAGGACACCTTGTGTGCTCCAAAGTACACTTTTTGGTGCTGGCTCTGGGCCAGCAGCGGGGGAAGAGCAGGGTTTTGTCATGCTGAGCACTGCAGACATGCAGAAAAGGACAGGAGAGCTTGGGCACGGAGAGGTGTCCAGAAAGGATGGCCACCAGGTGGGTGTGAGTCGCCCAGGTGTCACCCAGAGCATCCCCCCCATTTGCTGGCGTCCTCCTGCCCCGCTGGGAGGGTCCTTCCCCTGGAACAGGGAGCAGACCCCATACCCACCATGTTTTCCACCTTGTCCCCTTTGGGATGGTAAAGCCCTGTTCAGTGTCATGGGTTCCATTCCTTAGTCCAGCACAGATCTACCAAAAAAACCATACCTGGCAAGGCTGGAGGGGCTCCAGCTGAAGGCTCCAGGTTGGGCTAAGAGCTCCCAACACAGGCACCAGAGACACTGCAAACCCAACAGCACAAACACAGACAGAGGTGGCATTTAAGTGCATAGTTGGTTGAAATCACGTTCCTCAGTGCCCAACAAAAATAAGTTCTTAACAGGCGAGTGTAGCAGCGCTCCCACAGGCGTGGAGCTAAGTGGAGTCACCCAGAGTTATGATTTCCTTTCAGCAGATATTTCATCTTCAGGTTGTCACTTTCACTCGGGCCACGATTAAAACAATAAACCCTGGAGAAGCCACCCTGCCCCCCGTCAGCAGCTGCTTCTCCTCCACGTGCTGTGATGGAAGCCATTCATCACTAAAAAAGGGAGGTGAAATCGAAGATAGATTATTACTATTTATTATTCCAAGATGCCATGTTTGGCCAGCAAGCTACCCTTGGTAAAGTGAGGTTGGCCACAGCTGCCCCCCACAGATGCCGACTGAGGAGGGAGAAGTCACCCTGCGGTGTAGGAGATGCATCAGTGCTGCAGCAGGACCTTCACCTCTGGCCTCTTGGGACAGGCAAGCCATTGTACTGGAAGGATTCTCCCCTTCAGCTCCGAAAATCTTCTTGGACATTTGCATTCCCTCAGTGAAATCCCATCTTGACAAATGGCTTGCAAAGGGAAAGAAAGAAAAAGGAGTATCCTGCATTGCCAAAACAAGCAGTTAGCACATCACCATGACTCCCAGCCCGGGTTCCTGTGCTTTTGGGCAGCCCAGTCTCCTGGGTTTCTGCTCCTCCTGCCCTGAGTCTCAGTCTGGATAGCACTGTGAGCTCATCGTGGCATTAAAAGAGCAGGTGATAGGCATGGAGCAGGGACATGGGATGCTCTTGAATTTGCAAAGCTGTTTTGTCTGTGCACACAATTGCTGTAAGGATCCATCCTCTGGGCTGACCCCGGGGCTTGCTGTGCAGCCAGAGGACACCTAGAGCTGGCCCACAACAGAGAAAACAGCCTAGGTCCTGCCAAGCTCAGGATGTGGAGCATCCTGCTTGGACACTTCCCTTGGGGCACAAAGACTGACATTGCTGAAATGCAACAGTTTTCTTGGAGTGTGTTTTCCAAAAGCTCAACATGTTCCACTTCAGCAAGGCTAGAAAATCTATCGTGTCAGCTCTCCTGCCATGCCTGCACATATTTGCATTTTCCTTCCAGTATTTTTAGAGATTTCCACCCCTCGGCCTGATCTGGGACAAAGTCAAATATGTGAATCTTGGAAGCTGCCACAGGAAAAGAAACTCCATTTTTCAACCAGCTTTAGATACAGCCTTCAGCCACAGCAACAAATCTTCTGCCAGCCTGGAGAGCTGTACTTGCCTCTCAGATAAGGACTTAACATGGTCCAGAAGGTCTTTGTCCTGCAGCCAGTTCAGGGAGGTGCTGCTGCCCCACCCCTCCGGGGATGGGCTGGAGACTCCCACAAGATGCTGCTTTGCTGCTGGGAGCCAACAGCAAGAGGGGGAACTCCAGCTAGACAGAGAGCAAAATTTGGTCAAGATGCTGGAAAGAGTACCTCTGATCTTAAAAATGTTATTTAAAAAAAAAAAAAAAAAAAAGGATGCGACATTTGAAGGTGCTGGTTGCCATTTGTCATCCCTCAGGCTGCAGTTAACTCCCACAGCACCTTTCCCTGCCATGGCATGGAGATGCCAATCCCCCTGCCCCACCAAAGTCACTTGAGCTTTATCTTCACAGCTGGAGACCTCGGGGCCGCATCCCAGCACCACCCTCAGGACTCCAATGTGTGAACTGGGAGACTGCAGGGAAGGACAAGGCACAACCATCTCCCAGCCCCACCTTGGAAGGGGACACTCCCTTACCTTTCAGTGTCATTTCAGAATCAACACCTGGCTCTTGGACGATGCCACAGCCTTCCAGAGTTCCCCCAGCCAGGGTGCTCTGATCCCAGCAGCCCCAGAGGTGCCCTCCAGCCCCACAGCAGCCATCAGGGGCATGGAAGAAGGTTTGGACACAACATATGGTCCTCTCCAGCCCCCCAAAAGTGACTGCTGGCCTGCCTGCCTTCCCTCCCAGAGATGTTTTTTCTGGTAAAACCTAATTTCTGAATCCCCTTGAGTGCACACTGCATATGTTGACCATCTGCTGGTAGGAGACCCCGGTCCTCCTGGCCTGTGAAAGAGCTGGGGTTCCCCCACTCCTTCTGTTCTCCTGAATTTTGCTGCTTCATGTGTTTTCATCACATCTGCTGAACAGGCAGAGACACAGAATAACCCACTTGAGCCACAGTTGGCTGCAAGGCATTGTTAGGATGAGAAGAAGACAAAGTAAGAGGTGTTTTAGGCAGCCGAGGGGCAGAAAAACAACTGGTGGGAAAGCTGCAAAGGACAAGAAGGTGAGCCCAGGAGCAGTGCTGAGCCCCAAGTCCAGGCTGCAGAGACCCAGCCAAGCTGCCAGGCACCTGCCCCTGCTCACCTGGGATCTCACACGGGGGAAGGGTGAGCAGTAAAGCCCCCGTGGGCAAACCCGCAGGCATGGAGACACCCAGGGGCTTTCCTGTCGCTGAGAGGGGAGCAGGGGATGTGGCTTCCCTATAAAGCAGAAGTTCCAGTGCATCAGGTGTCTGCTCCCGGGCTGGGAATGCTGCAGGTGGGCAGTATGGTCAGGAGATGCCTGCAGAAGCTGGGTGGACATCCAAGGCTTGTTTGAACTCCAAACCACTCCAGTCTCAAAATCAACTTGGAAGCGATGCTATTTACAAGCCTACTTCTTTTGGCGGCCAAGTAATAATAAGCAAGAGAGTGATATTATTATTATTATTTCAGCTTCAGATGAGTGAATAGTCAGCTTTCCAAGCAATGCAAGCTTGGCTGACTGCTGAGGGCCTTGCAAGAGGTACCCATCTCCCCTTAACGGGGTCTCTCCGGGGACTGCCCTGCTGAAATTTAACTGCCCGTGGAGGGTCAGAAGCCAGATCAGCAGGGAAACAGGATGCCAACCCTGGCACACTCCACATTCCCAAGAGCTGGCTCTAATCCAAATTAATCATTTAGTGACCAAGAAGGGAAGAAGCAGAAGCCCACCAGCCCCAGACCCTCAGCATCTCCCCCACCCTACTGCAGCTCCCAGCAGAGACCCGAGCACTGAACCACAACACATCAACCCAGCCCAGCTTTGTGCCTTCAGGAACAAAAACAAGCCCCGCAGCACCACTCCCAGCCCTACTTTAACAGCCTTCACTAATTAGCCCTGATGAGCCTCTGAGCTCCCTCTGACCTCCCTCTGACCACCTGCCTTGCTTTGCAGTGGAGGGATTTCCCTGCTGAGCCCAGCTCTATTCACTCCTGCACAGGTGATGGGACTCAACCCTTTACCTCTCGTCATTTGTTGCTTTCCCTCCTCCCCTCCTCCCCTGCTGGTCACCCACCCCTGGCACCCACAAGGGGATCTCCCTCCCTCCCTCACCTCCCTTCTCTGAAGGGAGACCCCTCTGCTCCCCCTCTGCCCCACATTCAGCCCCACCTGGTGTCTCATCCCCCTGGTGGGGTGTAGGGAGCTGGGGACAAAGCCATGGGTGTGCCGTGACTCTTCTGGAACATCATCTCTTCTGGGAGAAGGCTTTGGGGATGTTTCCTGCCTTACATTGCTGCTGATCTTGCAGCTGCCTATTCTGGCAGAAGAATCCTGTGGATCAGGCAGGGGTCTGGACACAGTGTCTTTGACTCTATGGCTTGTACATGCTGCAGAGGGGTCCCCATCTCTGCAAGGTTCTCTTTGGGGTGCCCTGATCAGCTGCATGGCAGCCCCAAGCCCTGCTCCACTGGCTCCAGTCCCCCTGGTTTCCCCCTACAAGGCTCCAGAGAGTTCCCAGCCCCAGCCAACACTGTAGGACACCTCGGGGCAGCAACGCGTGACACAGGTGTGGCAGCTTATAGAAAGGATTGGGGAGTCTCTTCCCCCTTTTATTGAAAATGATAATTTCTATTCTAGTGCAAACACTGTACATTTTACATCAGAAAGCAAGAGATAATTTACAGGGTACACTTCCATCTGGAAATCCCGTGGCTTCACGTGTCAAGCTCCGACAGCCTCGTCAATCATCCATCCCTGTCATGCTCAAAATTCCCACTTTGAGGGAACCAGTCGCTTATTTCTCTGTTGAAAAAGGGGGAGCCTGAGAAAACAGTGTTTGTACAGAGCAGGCAAGAGAAAAATGCTTTAAGATACATTTTCTTCCCTGAATGGTACCCAAACTTAATGATAACTGTGGTAACCATGGCAACTTCTTAGAGCTACAACTGAAAATATACTGAAACCCTGGAGAACTCCATGCTTTGAGGATAAGGCCCTTGATTTGCACATATATTTACATGGTTTAATAAAATACAGATTAAACACACACAATCATAAAATTTCACTTTGGCTTGATCGACAACAAGTCGCTGTCTTTTGGCTGAGGTCCTCAGCAATTAAGAAACAAACACCAAAAGCTGCCTGTTCATCCAGCTGGACTCTGTTTAGTAAATCCACGTAAACAAAGCAATATTGGGTCACCCATCACCCAGCTCAAAGGGGATGTAAAGGTCTTCATCTGAACTGACAGAACAGCCCAGTCAGCTGTGGTGGCACCCCTGACCAAGCAGCCCGACCCAAGGCAAGACCCAACTCAAACTGGAAGTGCAAAAGCTTCCACAGCCCTCCTGCAGGAGCAGCCCCCTGCCAGACAATTCAATTCCTCACACAAATAAAGTGAGGAGGCTGAACAAGGGCTTGCACGGGTGTTTTTGTGAGCCTCTTCATGTAAACTTCACCGTGTGGGGATGGAGATCTCATTCCACAGAGGGGCAGCAGGGCACCAGGAGCTCCCAGCTCCCTGAGCTGTCTCCTTGCCAGCCTCAGAAAGAGGTGTTCCTACACGGACAACAAAAGAAGCTGCTCAAGGTGCTTTTCCTACTGCAGAAAAGCTGAGGAAAGACTGGGGGAAAGCCACAGGCTGGCAAGACACTGAAGGAAAGAGCTGAAACTCCAGGGTGAGCGCTCAGGCCACCACAGGGCACTTCATCCAGGCTGCTGTCACTGCTGGGGTGTTGGTGGGTTGTGGAGCAGGGCAGCAAGGCAAGGAGAGCGCATCAACAACCAGTTCAACCTTTGAGTAATGTTACGTGGCACTGGGTCCTTTCTGACCACATTCTTCAATGGGTTGTCTGTTTGTGTAGGCACAGGAAGCAGGAGCGAGTTTCTAAGTGCAGGCTGAGATTTCCAACATGATCACTTGGCTCTAGGAGCTGGGCCCACACTATGATAGAAATATTTTGGTTTATACACGTTGGGTTCTCCAGACTGCAACTGGCCAAAAAAAGGGATCAAACAGAACATGATGCATTTCTTAAAACACAGTGATTGCCCAGCCTCTCTTTCCCTGGTGTTCTGCCTGTGACTTTCAGCTTTTTGTCCTGATCACAATTAGGTTTTTTTTCCTCAAAAATACCTACACAAGGAGTGAAAAAAAAAAAAAAATCCAGCAGCAATGCATACGATCACAGGCACAACTTACTCCAGTTTGGATTTGGGGCTTTTTTTCTAGTGCTAGCTCAAATATTTTGGCTGGATTCCCATTCATGCTCTGCCAGTTTAATTTTCACCTACACTTTAAAGAGATTTATTTCTCATTTCCTGAAACATGCTGTTTTAGACTATCAAAGCCCACTGTCTGACATCTACATATGCCCAGTGTGTCTGCAGCAAACACCAGGATGAAGATCCAAGCCACTCTACCAGAAGTATTTCTCATGACACAGCTTCATTCTCCTTCCCTTATGGTCCAGCCTGGACCATGGAGTAGCTCTGCTGCCTTCAGTGGGACTATTCCATGGCAAAGTCCATCTCTTTGGACACAAGTGCTATTTGTCATTAATAAATCCCCTCCTCCCCCAAATGTGAGAGGCAGGCATCACCAACAACAAGAAAGATCCTAATTTCCTCAGGATACTTGTGGGGAAGTAATCCCTTTTGGGCTACATCTCTTCTACTCTTCACGGAGATAAATTAGGTCCTAATTAGGTCTCCAGAGCCCAGAGGGAGGCCAGCAGGTACGGAAAATGGTTAAGGTTATAGGGCAAGCCTTACTGAGCAGTGTTATGGGAACTGGGATCTTTGGTGGGACGCTCCCTGCTGAGACACCACTTGTGCTCAGAGGGGCTGGCAGGGACTTCCCCGGGGGATGTCCTTGCATGTTCCCAAGAGCCACTTGAACCTGCCTGACTGCAGAGAAGATCCTTGTTGTATTCTGTGAAGCTGCCCATGGGAGAAATCTGCAAAGGAGTGTGGCTCCCTCCAGCACGGCTTCTTTGGGGCTTCTCATGGGAGGACGTGAGCTGCCTTTCCAGTGCTGCCCAAGGCTGCAGGGAGGACCTCTGGCAAGGGTGAGAGAGGCTGTGGCTGGAATTCCAACACACAGCTCCACCTGGATGCAGCACAAACATCCTGAACGTTTTCAATGGATTTTATTTTGTTTAATAAAAAACACCAACCAAGCTTGCATGTATTATCTTATATATATAAATATATACAGTATATATAAAACAAATGCATCTGGACAACGCCTTTCCCTGTGGCACAAACTGTAAGGCATAGAAAGGAGTGTCCTGACAGTCCTATTCTTGGCACTACAGAGAGATCCCCCTGCTACACTCCCCCTGCTCACACACCCACGTTGGCTTTTCTCTCTTCTTTGGCTTTTCGAGGCAGCAGTGCTGGGAATACTCAACAGAACAATGGAGCTCTGCGAAGCCCAAGGAGGTTTTCCAGGCAACTCAGACAGGATGAATCCATCTTGTTGCATTAATGGGCTTCTCAGAGACTAACAGGAATGTGCTGCCTCTGTGGCACAAGGGACTGGAGGGATGAGGGTCGGGTGGATATAATGGAAAGTGGTGACCAAACAAATTCTTCTTCTAGGGTGAGCTGGGGCAGCGGGGAGAGGAGCAAGCTTTGCATCTCAGCACGGTGGTGGTAGGACTTGTCTGTGGGCTGAGATTGGCACAGGTTTCTTTTTGCAGTCCCGTACAAAAACGGAAACCAGCAAGGGTGAGAGTGTCCTTTACTGAAGAAGCTCGTAGTATATTGAGCAGAAGCAATAAACCCAACAATAACAAGAAAAAAAAAATGGTGGCATTATCCCAAAAGGAAGGAGGAACCTTGTCACTCACAGGTTCGGTTTGCTCCCTGTGTTCAGTTCTGGGTGAAGGTTGGCTTTTTTTTCTTCTTCTTTTTTTTTTTCCTTTTCTTTTTATGTTTTTTTTTCCTCTTTTTCTTTTTTTTGTTCTTTCAGCACAGACAAGTTGCGAAGCAGGACGGGTGCTGTTGTGTTTTCTCCTTCTGCAAGGCAGCTGCCTCCAGTCGTTAATTGACTGTGGGCACCTGATTCCTCTGTAAACTATATTCCTTTGCCTTCAGTCTCAGGTTGGCAATGCTGTTGGCCATGTTCATGCCCTGCGCCGGGCTGGCGTTGGTACACGTGGCAGAGTAGGTGGCCATGGCACTGAAGGAGGGAAAAGAGAAACATCACGTCAGACGTGGCCTCCACACCACAGCAGACACTCCCCACCAGAGCCTGAACCCTGTTTTTTCCATACCTGTGGGATGCATTCCTGGTGTCAGCAGGGAATTACCACTCCCCTTTATTTAACACCCCGGTAAATCTTTCCGCTGCAGTTCACTCACCCAGCGCCAAAGCTGGTTGAAGTCAACAGGAAAATTTCCACTTCCTATTTTGTAACCCAAAAAGGTTTACAATGAGGTCAGCCTGCCAGTTAGACCATTGTCCTTAAAAGTATTCCCACTGGAGGCAATGTCTTTTTGATGAGACCAATTGCTGGTTTTACAGCCTGTGAAATCACGTCACTTCTGAAACACATGTTACATTAAAGAAATACTCTGGGAAAAACCCCTTTCAACAATTGTGGTGTTTTCTGGTTTCAGCCTTTTGGAATAAAAATTTCCACATTTTTTTCCCCTCAAAACTTCAGCTGATTATAAAGAGCATGTCCTAAAGGCTGAAGGAAAAAACTCAAAACACAAACCACTTTTTCTCCCTTCAAACCATGACTTTATTCATGAAAAACATCACTTCTGACAGCAGAGGCTGAACAAAGATCTCTGACTCCTTTCTTATCCTACCAAAAATCTGCAAATGTGCTTTCCAGACCACTAGAAAACTTGTTTCATCCATGTGTCCCATGGGTTTCTGTGAAAAGCAGCTCCCCAAAACCCAGCAAAATGTTTGACCTGCTGCATTTCCTACACATGGGTCCACAGATCAAAACCAGTTGAAAAGCACCACATAAACTAGAGGCACCCATTTAACACAGAGCATTCAGGAGGAGCCCCCAAATGCTCTGCTGGAGGGGAGCTCAGCTCTGGTGCTGACCTTCTCCATCTGCCTGCCTGGGGTGGCTCACGGCTGAGGCGCCGGGAAACGCTCTGCTCCATCCACAGCCCAAAAATCCAAGATGGGATGGGTTTTTTTCCTTTTCGTCTTTTTCTTTTTCTGTCTTAAAAAAAAACCAAAACATCTTCCAGCACTGACCTCCACCACTGGAAGAGCCTTTGCAACAGCAAATCTCCCTGGAGGGGCACGGGCACCTGCTGCACAGATCCAGGCTGGAGCTGTGCCTGCTCACCCCGGAGCACTGGAGGCATCTCTGACCTCCCAGGAATTTATTTGCCACCCAGTGCTGTGTGAATCCTCCAGAAGATGCAGACCAGGGGGAATATCTGCCTTTCACCAGCATCCAGGACACATGGATGTGCATTTCTGGAGCTCTTCTCAGGCAGCTGCATCCCCTCAGCTCCCTCTCCATGGCTGGGCTGGTCGCTCTCCTCACCCCTAAGGCAGCAGCAATGGGAGAGGCTCAGTGCTGCCTGCAGGAGTGTGCAAAAGGTGTAAAGCTGGTGGCTACTTAAGCCCCCATTCCCACCTGCTTCCACAGGGTGCATCTCTCCCATGTTTTTGAGCTGGAAGAAATTTGGAGAGCTTCAAGGCTACTTCTGAACTAGATAAAATAGGAGTTTTCAGTCAGGGGGGCAAACTGTCTGCATTCAAAGCCAGGTTGCTGGCCAAGTCTGGGCTGAAACTGCTGGTCCCCAGAGGTGTGGGGAAGATGATCTCACTTACTGATGCCAAGTGAAACCCCTGCTAAACCAAAAATCTCCAGAAATGCTCTCTTTTAGCAAGTTATTCCACCAGGAGCAGTGCACAAGGAGGCTGTCTCCAAACATCAGAAGAGCTTGAGGGTTGCTCCAGAGACTCTCCAGGGTCTAATAAGGGTTGAAGTCACCCTGTTTCCCCCTCCCTCCCACCCCATTTAGGCAGAGAAAAATCTCCTTCCTCCACTCAGCTGTCTCCTTTAATGAAACACAGAGGAGCATCATGTTTCTGAGGCCTAAAATCCTCCTTTCAAATAAGGTTTTCAATGGCCTGTGGAGTCAAAGGTTGCTGGAGTGGGAAGTGCGGGCTGACAGCGCGACTGCCAGTCTTGTTTTCTTAGGAACCTATGCTAAAAAATGCCTAAGCAAAACATTTCTCAACTTCAAAAAAATAATAGTATCTACTTGGCTGTCTATGTGACACAGATCTGCAAATAGCTTTGGTTGACCCGTGGCTGAATATATTTGGAGAATAAACACACGGATTGAAAACTTTTCCCAGATCTAAGAGTAAAAACAGCCCTGGCCACATAGCTCCAGGCCCTGCTCTCAGCCCTCTCCAGGAGTGGCTGTTAATCAGGGGCTGGTACAGCACTGCTGGGAAGATGGGGAGGGGGCAGGGGGCCACACAAACACTCCACATGGCTGGAGTGTTTCAGTATTATTTCACCAAGGGTCCAATATTTTATTAACCTTACTCACTGCAAAGCTTTAATGAGGCTGCAACAGCCCACCTCTTCAAGATGAATGTGATTGCCAAGAGCTGATCATTAGGATTAGAAAACCTGGGGAGCACGGAGTGTCTGAAGGTCCTGAGTATCCCACAGTGTGGAAACCAGCTGCTGTGCTCCTCTGCCAGTGCAGGGCAGTGGGAGGGTGGCAGTCCAGCCTGCTTTCATGTGTAAGCTGCAAATGTCTTTGCTGAAACATCTTGGCTTCAGACAAGGCCAAGATGAATCTTTGCATCATGGACAGGCACAGCCTGGACCTGAGGGGCTGAAAAACATCCCTAAGGCTGTCCCTTCTCCCTTGTCCTCCTCATTAGCACATCCCAGGTGCTCCAAGTGACCTCAGACCGCCCTTCCCAGTGTGCCCTTGGAAGTCACCTTTGCAGGATCTTCTCCTGGAAGTGATTATGAAGCCCCCCATGTAAACAACATCTCGGGAGGGACGATCTATTTTTAAAAGTGTGAGAGGTAGAAATAAGCCACGAGCATTCAGTAGGGATCTGGTACTGTGACCAGTGCAGTCTCACTGGTGTGGGGAAGGAATTTGCTTCCCTTCCCTGATCATCTCCCTAGGATGCCACACCAAGGAACACTTCACAGGGAGAAAGCCTTAACCCTAAAAAGAAGGATTTTGACAGACAGCAGCCCTCAAATAAAATCCAAAGGTTGAGGGCCATCTCTAAGACCAAGCTAGTGGCCGTCGAAAGCATCCTTTTCCATATCTGGAATGGGTGGATCTGTGACTTGTTCTTCTGGAGATACAGGGTGGATGAAGAGGACCCCATGGAACTGAAGCAACAAACAGGAAGATGACGTGTTTGGAGATCTTACTGTGCAAACAACGTTTGGAACAAAAAGAGGGTCAAAGTGACCAAGCAGGAGAGGTCCTGTGCATGGTGTGGCTCCTGGAAGGCCAGCGGGAAGCTGGCTGTGACCAGGCCAGATGAACAGGAAGAAATGCAGCCAAAGGCTCCATGGTCCTGACCAACAATGAAGCCACTGTGCTAAAAAACACCCGCCAACCTCATTTTTAACTGCCTGTGAGCCAGCTGGCTCCCCACAAACCAACACATCCTGTGGATCTTGCGTCCACACCCAGTTCCTGCAAAGGGAATGGCACAGAAAGGACAGGGAGGCCTGTGATGTGCACGGACATCCCAGATCCCTTGAGACTGGGCTTGCCACATCCATGCTCCTTTCCTGTCATCCCTTAAGCAGCACTGACCACAGGAGGTGGGCACTGAACACCCGTCTGACACCTGGCCCTTAATGCAGGCAAACCAGAGCACAACATTCACACTCACCCTTGTGCTCAGGCAGTAGAAAGGAACTGCTCACCAGCTCAGTGCTGAGCACTGCTCCACATGGATGAAGGGAGTTCCCAGCCCTTCCTTGCATCCCAAGCAGTCACTGCCATGGGACAGCCACAGAACTCCCTCTTCTGGCCACTGTGTGGTGGCTGAGCCTCCCCAAGCGCTCCGACCTCACCTCCCCTGGATCTGTGTCCTGTGGAAAGGTTTCTTCCTTGCTATAAACCAGATGCACTAGGGAAATCCTTCTGTTTCCACGTATTTCTACCTGAGCCTCTTTCAAAAGTTCCTGAATTGCAGAGAGAAACCACCAGAAAAGAAGCTGCCAGAAAGACACAACGATGCCACAGGACCCCATTTCAAAACTGGGAATGAGATGGGGTGGGGTGGTGCAGCAATCACACCGGGCAAGGACTTTGCATGCCAGATGGAGAAGTGCAAAGACGTTCATTGCACAGCTCAGGTTACCTAAATACCAGTGCACAAACAGGATAGAACCTCATATAAACAGGAAGATCAAATCCCAGGATTTCACCCATTCACCTGGAGTATTCCCTAGATATTACCTATTATGGGAAGGTGTAAATAATACCATATAAGGTCACTAACCACAATCTCCCCGGGCTATTGGTCAAGAAGGTCACTAACCCATAGTCCTCTTTTCTAGCCCATCTCAGGTGACCTGGAAGTGTTTCCATGGTTACCCCTGGGCCTAGGGAAGATGCTTTTGTAGGCCTTCAGGCCTGCTCTGCTAGAACATCCATGGTGGAACCCAACAGGGTGGGAACAGGTAAGGAACACCAGTGGAACGGTCAGACTGCTGTACCCTCCAGTTGTCCCATGTGAGTCCATCAGAGCTGTCTGAGGGCCACATTTGGGATGATCCAGTGGGGTCACTGACTCACCTGTAGGGCGAGGCGGTCCCCCAGGAGAGATAGTCGGTGGGTCTCGGAGCGGGGCGAGGTACTATGGGCTGCTCCACGGCCGTCACGTCCCCTGAGTAGGATTTGAGCAGAGAGGCGTTCTTGCTGGCCAGCATGGCCCTCTCGTTCCGGCGGAACTTGGCTCTCCGGTTCTGGAACCACACCTGCGGGGCAGCAGCACAGACCCACCAGCCATCACAAGCAGCTCTGCGGGGACACTCGCCCCATCCCCACGCCACTGCGCCCCGCAGGCTCTGTAAAAGCTGCCTGCCTGGGCAGCCTGTCCCTGGGAACCCTGAGGACAAGATAATCCTCAGGCCTGCTCTGACAAAGCCCTCACGTGAGGGACTGGCTGAGGGACACAAGTCTATCCAATGCTGATGGCAGCAAGGCCTGGGAGTGCTGTACAACACACCATGTTCCATGGTCTGCTTTGACCTTCAGAAGGTGCAGGCTTGCAAGATAAGAGCTCAAGATAACACGAGCAGCCTGAGCATCCAACATCTTGGCCTTGAATGAGCCATGTGGACACATCTGACTGGGCAGGTGGCAAATGGGGTGGCAGATTAGGGCTGGGTGTCTTCCTCAAGGCACTCTGCACTTGGGGCTGCAGTACAGCACGACCCAGGAGCTTGGTGACTCTAGTGTGCCACACAGACCTCAAGGACTTCTGCTGCCATTCTGGAGTGGCCTGATGATCCCCCAGGTGAGGTGTGCCTGGGTATAAACTGTGGGATTACCTGAACTCTGGCTTCAGTGAGGTTGACTCTGCGTGCAAGGTCTTCCCGTACAAATGCATCAGGGTAGTGTGTCCTCTCAAAGACCCTCTCTAGTGCCTGGAGCTGGCTGCTGTTGAAGGTAGTCCTGTTCCTCCTCTGCTTTCTTTTCTTCTTCTCTTCTGAGTTCAGCTGATCATCTAGGAGAGACAATTGGACATGTGAAAAGCGAGAAAACCATGAGCCCACTGCCACAGGGCAAACAACCTCAATGGTTTCAAGACACAAAGGGCTTAGGACGGGGCTTGCACGATTTCAACACCACCCATTAACCACTCTGTGTTAGTCCCCACGTAAAGAGGAGGTGGAAGGTGCACTGATCCCAAGCAATTTATTTTCCAATTCAACTGTGTAAGATGTACCAGCTCTTTCAAGCTACCCCAGGTCTCAGGTTCCTTATCTCTAAAAAGCAACAGAAAAAAGCCCAAAATGCATCACCCCATTCCCAACAACCCTGGAAATCTCTTCTGACAGTGAAGAATCACAAAGCCCCATTCTCTTGGCTTCAACTTTCCAAGGATTGCTCTTACTGGGACATAATACAGCTCTCTGGAGTAAGAGCATGTTGAATACTGTTAGTGAGGAACACTTGTGCCCTCTGCAGCATCCTCCTTGCTTTGCCCAGCCCAGCAAGGTGTTGAACAACCACCTATGCATCCAATAAGAGCACGTAAGGTTTTGTACCTGGTTTGCATTTGCTCAGCAATAAATCAATACATCTGGATCACACTTACCACTACTGTCTGTGCCTGCAGTTACTGGAGCAACATCAGTGCTGAGCTAACTATGAAATGGCTTTTCTGAGCAAGCGTGTGCTCTGCACCAGCTCTCCTCTTCCCAGTGCTGTTGCAGAGCAGTATCTCCTGTTCCAGAGTACGTTCATTCATCACACCAGTCCCAGCCCTGCAAACACTTCAGCTGCCATGGGATGCCACACCAAAGGAGGGGGAGAGCAAGGCAGCAGCCTGCAGGGGCAGGAGGCCACTGCTGCCACTGTGAAACAGCCCCATGCAGGCTGCAGGATTGGCATGTCACTGCCTTGCACTCATCCCTCTTCAGCTGCTCCAGTATGTGTGGGGTGCCACCAAAACCACCCAGATTACCCTGGGGGGATCTGAGCCAATATTCATGTCAGCATTAAAGTATATTGATCCCTGAATCTATGAAAATGCACATGCTAGTGAATCGTATCCTAAGTGCACCACTGCACACCTTGGCCCAGGTGACAGTCTCACCACCAAGAGTCCCAGGGCTTGACCTGCTGTGTACACTGGAGAACACCCCCTCAACAGTCACTCCTTTTGCCACGTACAAATATGACAGCTCCCCTTATCCTCCTCTTCTCCAGGGGGTATGTAAGGCACAGGGAGGGGCTGACAAGGAAATTAAAAGTCTACAGTTGTTGTCCTCACCACCTGTTCGTGTTGCTTTTCACAGCCCATCTGGTACCAGTTACTGCACCTGAACGCCTTTGGAGCAAGGCCCATCCATTTGGGAACAAAAGGACATTCCACTTAAATTAAAGTAGGGTTTTCAAATTCCTGCAGGTTTACAGTGCCTCCATCCCTAATCCTTCTCCAGCAGCCTGATGATCCCCAGAAGACTCCTTTCCAGCCTGGGGATTCCTGGGTGCAAAAACACGCCCTTTGTTTTCCCGTATCCGAGAGGAAGTGTTTGGAGACCAGTTTTTAACAGGCACACTGAGTTGTAAAGCTGAGCTGGGACTGGACTGGCAGAGGTGGGAATGTGCAAGAAAAACAAACGCACCCAGGAATGCCAGGGAATTAAAGCAAGGCTACAGGTGAAGCTATCAGCTCGGGTGGTGGAAAGCAAAGCAGAGAGCAGAGGGATGGGATTTGACTGCTGCTCGTGCAGAACCCCCTGCACACATTTCTCCCTGCTGCGGGGTTTAACGCTGTCACATAAAAAAATGTCCCCTATAAAAAAAGGAGAAAAATCCCGCACGTCCCTCTCTTGACTCATCATCAAACCCTTCTCAAAAAGGGTCAGCTATTTCCCCTTGGCTCTGCTGGCGAGTTTCGACATAGCTGTGCTGCTGTGCACCACACGACACAGCCAACGAGCCTCAGGGCACAAACGTCCCTCCAAACGCCACAAACATTGCAAGACCAGCTGCTGGAGAGGCCAACGTCAACATGGCCTGCTTTGGAGTCATCCACTTCATGCTATTTTCCAATCTAAGCCCTGCCTACGTGGAGTGTATGAACAAATCAATAAAAGCCTTTGGGACGGACCCCTTCAGAATCCCATCCAGGCCTCTGAAGCATCAGTTTCTGCCCAGAAGACAACACCCGGCTGGAGGGAACATGAGCTCGAGGCCGTCTGGCCGTTGCTCAATCCTGCGTGACAGCTACACATGAGGCAGGGTGAGCACATCCTTCTGGGGAGCAAGAAGAAGGGCCAAAGTCTGTAAAACACTGGAGAACAAGAGTTCCCCCTGCCAAGCACGTTAACACAATTTGCCTGGTTTCCTCCCGGCGTAAAGCAAGACGCCGGTGATTCACAGCTCACCTCGTAATTACCGCGCCCAAAAATAACCGGGCCGAGGAGCGGAAAGTGTCCAGGCCGAGTGACTCACGGCCGGGTCACCGCCGGCTAAAGCACCCCCAGCTCGGCTGGCATGGAGCAGGGCCACCAGTCACCCTCTTTGTCCAGGACAGAGCTGGATGGAGGTGACAGCAAAGCGCAACCTGTGACAGGGAGGTTCGGGATTTTTCCGTCCTTTCGCCGCGCCTCTGGAACAGCGCAGGATCCAAAGGTCTACAGGAGCGACTCGGGTAGCAGGGAAAAAAATAATAACAGGGTATTAGTCCAGAGCAGCACTGGGTTGATTTGCTCCTTGTGTCTTGCCATGCAGGCACCTGCCATATGCTGGTTACAAACTGCTAACGAGGGACTGCACACACCTAAACCCCAGCTGCCTGCAAATGTCACCTTGCTCACAGCACTCCCCGGCTGCCTTCAGCATGTCAGCAGGGTATTTCTTTTTCCCTGCCATTATTTCTTTATCAGGAAACAATGCCGAACACTGAAAAATGGTCTTCCTAAACAGTGCTGACAGCGCTAGTGACTGGAGTCAGCAGAAACGGAGAGGAGAGGAAAACAGCTCTAACGCTTTTTAGATAAGTCAGAAGTCTTTCACCAACATTCTTTTAATCAGAAATATTTTATTACAAGCAGCGTTCTCAGAAGCTGAGCAGCTTGCAAATGTGCCTAACAGAGAGACCGAAACATGCGTTCTCCTCTCAGGAACCCAATGCTGGAAAATCTGGGAATTACATTTCCCCAACTTTTCATGCTGGGCTGGGGGACTTTGTTTCCTGTTTCCACATTTGCATTTTCCTGCGTTATTTCTACATCTCCCCATAACACACAACTCCTGGTGTCATACACAAGTGCACCAAAGCATTTTTAAGTGCTCCTAAATGATACAGCATGAAACATCCTTTTCTTTTTCCCTCTTGCAGCGAGGCAGACCCACGCTTGCAGACACCCCAATCTGTTCTCCTCACTGCACAGCGCCTGTCCCAGTGCCTGTAACTATCACTGGGGCACCACCAGGCAGCTCCTCTTGGGCTGCCACATTGAAAATACAGTGCATTAAAAACACAAAACAGAGCTCAGAACTAAATGCCTATGTAGAACTTTCAAGATTGGTATTTTTTCCATCAATACTTACAACCGCAACATATTTTAGATTTCCAGTTTGCAGGAATGCTTATGCATACTTGCATTCATTCCAGGTCAGAACAAAAGCTAATTTCCAGATGGGATTTACATTGTGTGGGCACTTTGGAAAAGTTTTGACCAGTTCTATTAAGTCCAGAACCAGCTATTATAGTACATTAATTGGATCCGAATCGAAAGTGAACAATTGGATTTAATTAAGGGAGGGACAGAGACACTTAACCACAGAATAATGTACGGTAAGGCAGGAAAGATTTGTCACATCAGTTATAAAAACTTTAAACTGAGAAAGGATTCCAGGAAGAAAATAAGGAATCGCACTCTAATCACAGCCTTCAAAATAAGAAGCTAACATTTGAGCACAGATTTAAGAATAAGCAAGACAAATTATTTCACAGCAAAAAAAAAAAAAAACAAAAAAAACTATAAACTAAAAAGGCAGAAAATAAAAATTCTTAAAATACAAAAAATACTGCAAGCCAGAGAAAGTTTTATGCAGATGGGTGGAGAAATAAAGGAAAAGGGAGAATAGAAAGGAAAGGAATTGGGCTTTTTATTGGGTTTAAAGTCAAATTTAATGAAGCTTGAATAGAAATATTTCTGTGTGTTCCCCCCGCCCTGGGCAGACTCCTCTCCCCAACATCAGCCATCCAGTTTAAAGCCAGTCACAGACTCCCAGTCCAGTTTTACTCACGCTCTGCCTTGCTTTCGATTCGGTACATCCCTCCAAAATACTGCAACGCTTTGGGTGCAGGGCAGCTTTGTCAACTGGTGTCATAAAAAGTACCCGAAATGTTTAATCAAAGCGAAAGCAAGGCTCCAAGCAGAGGAATGGGAGGCAGGGATGGGGACATACAAAATCCACATGGTGACAAAGCCCTGCCCCACTGACCTGAGAGAAGTCTCACATGATTTTCCACCCCGCTGCTCCGGGCACCGGGAGCCCATCGTCCAGCAGCAGCATTTGGGATCTTTGCCAGATGTGAGCAGGGATAGAAGAGGGGCAGGGGGACATACATGGGTAAGATTTCATGCTCAGAGCTGCCTGAAGTATCTTTCTAAGGCCTCCCAGGAAAGAACGAACTCCAGCTCACACATATTTCTGTGCACAAGAGCAGTATTTTCAAATGGAAATAAAGTTTAACTTCAGGGCACACAACTGCTACACGGATAAGGTGTAAGTACCCCACAGCAGCCATCACAAATGCAGGCAATATGGAATGAAGGTAACATTTAAAAGAAAAGTAAGTATGTTAAGGTAGGAGATGCTTATCGAGTTGTGTACTGAAGCTGGCCCTGACGAGCCCAGCTGTATAACAGTGATAACAGCAGGTTTTTATTTATGATTACAGGTCAGACTACAGAGATTTTTGAACTATCAGTTTCCTCTCATAACACAACACCAGCTGAGTTTTTCTCCTCACCTCTGCTGTTTATTTGGTTTTTTCCTGTGCTATCTTAATGTTTAAATTATTTCAATTACACAGAAAATTCAAGTATCCAAAGCTCCAGTCTTGTTAAGAGCACCAGGAACACAGAAAAAACCAACATAACAAAGAAACAGATGCTCTGTTTCCTTTAAAAGCCATCTCTTGTGATTATCTTGCAGTCAGTTTCAAGTCTTGCACATAAATAATAAGCTGTTCTGTGCATGAGCACGAAGCTTCAGAAAGGGGATACTGAATTTTTCATACCAAACCTGAGTTTTAATATTAAACGGAAAAACGTGCATATTTTCAGCGTTACCCATGAGGCAGTTCCTCTCCGAAGTGTCTGCAATGTGGAACCTATCGGGGTGATTTTTAGCTGACTGCACACAAACAATTACAGCTCATTACAGAGCTGTGAGGGGCTGCTGCATGGATAGCAGGGAGAGCACTGCCCCGGCTCTCCTGTGGCACCTGGCTCTGCCTGCCAGACCTGCTGAGGTCCTGCACAGCCACAGCCTCACCAGCAGCAAGGGTGAAACCCTCACTGTCCTCCCCCAGGACAGGCGCCCGAGCAGAGGGAGCTCCTGCCTGCACCATGGCCAAAAGTGACATTCCCAGCTGGGATTCCAGGCACAGTACAGTCAGTGACTCTTGCCCACCAGGAATGGGGTCTTGGGGTTGTCATCTTCCAGGTGGAGAGTCTGTAGATGCCTCCAAGCTCCTGAAAATAGTTTCCAGCATGCAAACAATCTTCACCCAAACTTACCAATCACTGGAGAATTGAGTGCAGAGGCTTTCCCCGTGCTCTGCTCTGCAGTTTTGTGGGTCTGCAGGGATCAGGTACTATTAAAATCCCAACCTGCCCTGCTCCTGACCCACAGACAGGGCAGCACCAGAAGGCAAGAGTCCTATCCTAAGGCAAATGTAAGCCAGAACTCCTTTTCAGGGTGGTTTCAGCTCTGGTGCTCTGCCTCTCATCTGGTGGCAACCTGCAGAGCACATGGGCAGTTAGAGCAGCTAAGATGTGAGTCCTCCCTTACCATGTCAATGTTCCCACTTGCTGGAGCTGACAGAAGAAATTATATTTGGGAAAAAAAAAAAAGGAATCACAATCCCATGGAAATCCAGAGAGTCTCCCTGGAAAGACGTAACATTAAGTGCTAATTACTGGGAGAACAACATTTGCAGGGGCAGAAGCATACATCCTCCTCCAGGAATTGGTACGAAGCCATGGAAAGTCCCCCTACATCCCACAGACCGGTCTGAGTTCTGCTGTAACAGCTCTGCTTTTATATTCACTAGGGTTTTCCTTCTGGGCATCCGACAGCTCATAAGGCACATGGCTTAGTCCTGCTCTTCTAACAAGCCTCTCCGACGGGTCCAGGGGTCAGAGTGTTCCCATAATACAATAAGTGCTGTATGGATCTCATAAGCTCCAAGGCACAGTATGTTATGTGTTTGGAATTCCTTGTATGCTTTTATACTTTGTTTTACATATTGTAATTTTTATATGCATTACCACATTGATCCTTGGAAAATTAATTAAAAAAAAAAAAAAAAAGCACATAATCAAAAGCAAACACATATTTTAAAAGCCTGCTAGCGGCAAATCATGTTCTGTGAGGCTGCACTTTGTAACTGACAAAGAGACCAAACCGCCAGAGCGTGGCGGAGATCCAGCAGCGTGGATTCACCAGGCTGGGGAGGGGACAGGATCCTGGGGGCTGTGCTCCCCTGAGCCTCTCCTTAGGTCAGCCCAAGGCTGCAGGGACGCTGGACCTGTGACAGAGGAGCAGACACACAACGGCAGGGCTGCGCCAGCCAAACCCCACCGCCACACCCAGAGGTGTCACACCCCGAATGTCCCGGCACAGCTCTTGGCTGCCATGGTGCCAGTGTGGCCTTCAGACCCTCCTGCAGAGCGGGAGCCCCTCAGCCTTCACAGCCCCTCCCTCAGTTCAGACCCTGGGTCGGCGCTCGGCGTGGTGGAACACGTCTGAACTCACGGCTTTGCAAGGTCAGGGGCTCGACTTCCAACACCCACGTCCTCTTCCCATCAGCTCCCCTGCCTGTGCCATGTGTCCTGATGTTTCATCTTAGGAATGGCATTTATTCAGCACAGATCAAACTTCCCAGCCAAACTTCCCAGCCTCCGCCCTGCTCCATCGGTATCTTCTCACTTCCAAAGACGCCTCTCCACGTTCTTGATCCCCTCCCTGCCCTGGTTCATTCCAGAAGAGAAAAAAAAAAAATTCTCCTCTCCTGTCCAGCACCCTTTCCCTTCCCTTCTCCGCAGACTTGAACAGCCAGGCTGTGGGACACTGCCCCCTTTCATGCACACATGGTGTATCCCAAACCCGCACATCGGCTCCGAGCGTCCTTCAGAGCCACCACTGCTCTTGACTGTGCAACTAAAACTTTCCATGCAGGAGCAGACTGAAATGTCAGGAAGGCCAATATCCATGTCCACCATGAGCTGTCTCAAAGAGAGTGGCAAACAAGCACCACTGCAATTAGAACAGGACAGGTTACTAATCTATTTTCCATACTGTATCCCCCTGGAGTGAGCTCCATAAGGCTACATGTTATGCAAAAGGCACACGGTATTATTTCTACCTGCTTCCCTGCTGGATTTTCCCAGTGTCCCCTTCTCTTTATGTACAGAGGTGACCCCTTCCCCCCAGACCTATAGCTTGCCATGAATCATGAACAGGTGGAAGCCATGAAGTGGAGACCTGGCACTGCATGCCCACCTGAACTCGGGGCAACACTGCTTTTAATAAATTTACTCTTGCATTTTGAAAAAGTAGCAAAAAATCCTCATGAACTTCAGCTAGAAAAAACTTTCAAGTAAGGAAAATTAGCTATTTTTGCAACAAGATGACAAATGCAAAAATAAAAAGGGGGGTGGGGAAAGAAAAATGAAAGGGTGTTTGTCAAGACAGAAAAGAGCTGCCTTGGGGGGGGATTTTTTTTCAGTCCATGTATACATTGCAGATGAACCAATTGCCATTTCAACCGGCTCATTTCCAAATGCTGTGGCAGCCACGAGAGTCTGCAAACGTTCCCCAGCCAGCTCCTGCCCGCACGGGGAAAGACTGACTCAGGGGGACTGGCTCCACGAACGTCTCTGCTCGTCCAGGTCCCCACCGTGCTGCTGAGAAGTGCCATTCTCCAGCAGCCACCCCGACTGCATCTGGAAATTCACTTGGACGGGTTTTTTTGGTAGGTGGGACCTGCACAAACAGACTGACAACGACCAGTGGGATGCACACGCCAGCTGGCTCCTCTGGCAGGCAGGAACGCTGCTCTCAATGGATATTTCATCTGTGTACTCCTGGAATATCCAGGACTGCAAACTGCATGGCACGGACAGCCATGCCAGGACCACAGGACGCCACAGGCCGGGAGAAGGGGAGGTGCAAACAGCGGCGAGAACATGGGAATGAGCTCTCCAAGGGCTCTGCTCCCCTTTCATTGGCATCCAAGAACAAACGTGTTTCAAGGAAACTGGACCACCACCACCCCTTCCCAAGCAGACTGGACTGGAGCTGCTGCAAAGCTTCACTTAGAAATCCATTTTTTTACTGCTAATGGATTTTATGGGTCCCTCTTGATCACAACTGGAAAAACGATGGCATCCAAGGTCCAGAAATAACATAACTTGAGCCCAGCTCTCAGCATCCAGCCCACCTGCCTTTTCCAAGGGCTGAGCATCCCGACTGGGATCATACTCCTTGGGTGGGGGATAAAAGCCCCTAACAGCTGCTACAGGAGGCAAAGGGATCAGAGCATGTAGGGCCATTTCAAAGCAACTTTCTCCTTCCCAAGTCCCCAGTGAAAACATACTCTTCTAAGGAGAAGGAACAAGGAGATGGGACAAGGCTGCTGCTGGTGTCTGGGAGATTTTTGTTGGACAGAGGGACATCCAGCAAAACAGGAATGCAGATGGGACAGACCATGGGCTCCAGGATGCTCCACACCCCAGCTCTGCAGGATGCAAAAAGAAATGAGGCTCAGACCCACCTCCATCCTTTGCCTCTTCTGGACGTCGAATGCATTTCACATTAGCTAATAAATTGCTACATCTTATGTTTCTTAGACTGCTGGAATGATGAATATTTTGGAATGTATTTTGAATGGTTCCTTGCCAGAGTCGAACAATCATCCAGAAATCTCAAATCAAAAAGCTGAAGAATGGAAACCCCTGTCTTTCCAGAGTTCACCGCAGTTTGAAAAGCACAGCTCCCAGCAGCAGAGGCAAAATAATGATTATGAGAGTGCCTGTGAATTGAGGCACACAAGGGATATGTTGGAAATGACAATCCTTAATATGGAGTAATAATTTTTGCCTCCAGGTGATGAATATATTATAGGATATCTGTTTATTCCTGCCCTCAATCTGTCTGAAATGTCAGATACTCTAACCTGGAGGATCAGACAACTTAAGGGACCTGTGCAGGAACGTGGGGTATCTGAGCCACAAAACACTGCTTTTGGTCTGGTGCAGGGTTAGCAGGCAAATGCTGGTGTTCTAGCAAAATTTCACAGAATTTAAACCTTTTAAAGGGCTCTAGCTAATGAATCCCATCCACTGCCAGACCAGCCACATCCTCACCTAACACAGGAGGGTCTCAAAACCAAAAGCAAAAGATTGGATGGCTCGCCCAAATCAGTTCACGTGGATTATCAGCCACCAGGCAGCGAGGGCTGAGCCAGCTCAGCACAAACCCCGAGCCTGGATGGAAAGTCTCCATGGATAAAGGAGACCATAAGTGGTCTGGTCTCATTGGAGCAGCTCCAAGGAATAAGCTTTTCTCTCCCCCATAGAGATGTGCTGTCTAGACACATTGGCAAGGCTGTGCTGCCGAATTTGCAGTGCTGCATCCTTCTCATATCCACCCTGTCAAATACAGCAAATTCCTGTCCCCCAGCCTGTTAGCATGGGCATTTTTTTCAAACTTCCTAGTGTCACTCATGTCCAGAAATGTCAATTATGCTTAATGAGACATTTTTAAACAGATTTCTCCACACACGCAGGAAAACACCTTATGATTTTCTTTATCAACCCTCTGGCAAAATAATTTATTATTTCATTATTTCATTAAATATTTTTGCTAACAATTAAAGTAAAAATAAAGTAAATCGACTACAAAGTATTTTTAAGCCAAGAAACACTGATATGTGAATATGAATTGCAATGGAAATGTAGGAAAAAATGTTCTCCAAATAATAAAAATACTACTCTGCAAAACCTATGGGAGTTAGGTGATGTTTTTAACTAGAAAAACTATGTTTAAAAATATTTAGAGAGAGCATGCCTAGCCTCAGGGCCACATTCAACACAGTATGGAAGTGCAGATTTAAACCCATCCACATCAAAGCCATCCTGAAATAAGCAAATTACCTTCCACCAGATTGAAGACTGCAGGGGTGATTAGTGTGTGTTACACAGATTTCTCCATCATCAGAGGTCCTCAAAGCAGGCTAGAGGAATGTGTGCCAGGGCTAGTGTAGGTCAAACAACACGTGAAAATTCCATCTGGCTCTGGAGTAGAGGTGGACTGTGGATGCAGCTCCATTAGTTCTCTGCCAGACTCACATCCCTGGAGCCCACACCACTTTCCCAGCTCTCACTGAAGCTGTATTTGGGGAAGAGCTTTAGGAGATGGCAACAAAACCAGCAAAAATCAGAACTGGGGACACCAGACAACAGAGCAGGGTTGGATTTGGCAGCCTGGGACACTCCCTGCCTTGCTGAAGGACTGTGGGCAGGACAGGCTGCTCCTCTGAGCCTCTGCTTCCTCCCCTGCTTTGCCTCACCCATCTGCTCAGACATCCCTCTCTGCAAGGATGTGCCACTCTCTTTGCTCATAACACATCCAACAGCCCCGTGCTTAGAAGGGTGCAGACCAAAAGCAAATCACTTCCAAATAGATCACAAGTGGGATGCACTGACATTACATTCATGCTGTTGACCTTCACAGCACAGAAAATAAAATAACAGCGAGTAATAAAAACACTTTCAGTGTGTGGTATAAAGGTACATAGCAGCTATTTCATTTCAGTTGCATACACAAATGATAGCTGGTGTATTTGTGAGTCCTGCTGTCCCGTTTCCCAGCCCTTGTCACTGCTAGCAGGGCACAGAGCCCCAGATCATCCCACTGCTGCAGTGCAGGCCCTCCCTCAGCCCTGCTGACCAACTGAACCACAATCCCAGACCTGCATGTCTGGGTTGGTTTAGACAGAAGCATCCGTGGGATAGGCTCACTCTCTGCTTCACTCAAGGGGACTTCTGAAATCACCTCATCCCTAGGAAAGAAAGCTCAGCTGCTCCTGGCTGCTCACAGAAACCTCAAGAGCCTTCAGCTTCACTCAGGAAATCTCTGCCAACCTCTCTGGTCACATGAGCAGGTGTGCAGGTGGTTCCCTGTCAGAGGTGGCCTCCTCCCCCTCCCTCTTCCTCATGCAGCTCTCCAGACATCTCCCAGAAAGGGGTACCAGGGATGGCCAGCACAGCTCAGGCCAGGTGCTGAACATGCTGAGCTGGAACCAGTGGGCAGCTGGGAGCAACCAGACACAACCAGAGGCTCCTGGCCACGGGCCACCACTAGCCTGGATGCCTGTGGGCATGTCCTTCAACTGGCCCCACATCCCAGCCCACTCATACCAACTCTCCAGCCTCCCCTGTTGTCACACAAATTGAATTCAATTCCTGCATGGGAATCCAGGGTACTGATATGCCAACAACTGTACCTGCAACCTGGACAGGGCCTGGATTTTCTGGTACAGGTCAGCTGCAATTATCCTCCCATCCCAGGCACGAGGGACACTACAGAGCGGTGCTGGGTGGGCTGAAACATCCTCCATGCAGGTCCTGGAACACGCAAATTGCTACACAAAGACCACTGCCATGCAGCGAGGTGTAACAAAGATCAGAGCACCCAAAGAACCCCAAACCAGCTGGGAGAGAGCTAAAGCACAACGGTCTGGTCCTGAAATAGGCCCTCATTTTCTTCTAAGCACAGCTCATTAAATGTTTGCTGGAAAAACAGAAAAGCATTTTCCACAGAGAGAAGAACATCCAAGAAAAGCCCTTTCGGACATAAATTGGCAAGAAACTCCCAAGCATTTATCTTCAGCATAGAATGTGCTCTGTCAGGAGGGCTGTAACTAACAATACGCTGAAAAACATGCCACAGACTTCCACTGTATTTTATTTGGCACTAAGGGGTTATTCCTCAACACAAAGTATTCGCAACTGGCATCGGTTAAACGAGAAATTACAACCTTCAAAAGACCTATTTAGCGTCAGCTGCAGAAAGTACGGAATTTGCCATGGGCTTTGATGACAACAGATTATGCCCCATAAAACGCTGCAAACACACTCGGCTACAATGCTCGGCACGAGCTGCCAGTTCCGCGGGGGGATTGGGAATTCAGCACTTCCTGCCCCTTCTCAGGAGGTTGCTGCCTGGTTCAGGACTGGTGATATCCCTCTCCCCAACTCTCCAGCTCACTGCCAAGTTCAGCCACAGGGCTTGGGACACAGCAAGTTGGTTTCTGCAAGGGCCTTGCTAAGCTGATGGCTGCTAAGCTCTAACCAGGCTGCTCATTAGCCCCACAGCTCATTAGCACTGAGGAGGAATATGAGGAAAACATCCCATTCCTCCAGGCTGGATGGTCAGCTGGGATAGACTGTGGTCAACAGTGTGCAGAGTGAGTTACCTGGCTCTGCTTCCAGCGTGGAGGTTTGGGAGCTCCATCACCTCCTGATCCGGCACAACTCAGCCACAAGCCAGGACAAAAGGCAGCCTCCCTTCCCTGTCCCTGGATTATTCCCACCTCCCCGGGAGGAGGAAAGAGCTCTGCCACCAAACTCCCCAGGCCCTCAAACTTTTTTCCACTCTGGCTCTGACTGCTCCAGAAAAGGAAAGCTCAGAGCTGGGGATCCTTGCTGGTGTTTGCTCGGGATGAAAGTCGTGTCCACACAGGAGAGAGTGCACGCTTGGGGAAGGGAAAGGCCAGCACTCGGCTGCCTGCACTGCACCAGGGCTATCTTTAGTTAACCTGGAAAAAGGGACAGGGATTCTCACAGTCCAGAAACAATCTCTGCCCCGGCTCTCAAAGGGGGCTGCAGAGAGGTCAGCCTGAGCTACATTTTCCTGCCACAAACCCGGAGCCTGCTCGGTGAGCTGTAAAACCTTCCCATCCCTCCGCTCGGCAAGAGCTTTGCTGTTTCCATCCCCAGCGCTGGTTAGGGGCACGCAGCCACAGCAGACCTACAGAGACAGGGGTTTATTGGGCACAGACCCTTTGTCTGCCTTGTCCTGGAAGGATATTTAACCATTCACAGGACTTGTGCAGCACCAACAGAGAAGAAAAGGGAAAACGAGCCCTTCCGCAGGCAGGTGCCTGCCCGCGCGGGCATCGCTGCTCCAGCACTTGTAAAACCCAGACTGCACGAGTTAACCCCTGCTCCTGCAAGCCCAGGAATTGTCACCTGGCTCGAAATTAAGTGTGTCTGTGAGTCTTTACTGGGCTGGGGAGAGGGGATAGCTTTGCCACGGCTGTGCCACTCAGCACTGTTCGTGCACAGCAGGAGCAGCCAAAGCAGGAGCAACCTAAATATTCATGGATCCTAAACTGGATCCTCTGAGAAGTGTGCTACTGCCTCCGCAGGAGATCAGCATTGACAGGCTCCATACAGGCTGGCTGTGCCTTCTCTTGGTGCATTCTCTCATCTTTTTTAACCTTAAAGCTGACTGAGTCTCATCTTTCTGCTGTACACACACTGACAGAGTTGTGATTTTTTCATCCCAGGTTTTAACATGACTCCAGAATCTGAAGCCTAAAATAAAAATAAAATAGATAATTAAAAGCCATGGTCCTTCAAGGAGTCACAGCAATGCTGAGAATGGGCTTTGGCCTTGCTGTGCTGGCATGGCACATTCAGGCAGTAAGTGACAGTCTTCCCATAAAGGCTCTGGGCACTCTTGGCATCCTGGTAGTAATGGCCTGTCGTCAGTCAGTTTTTCTGTTTTAAAAGCTGAAGTGTGACAGCTAAACCCACCTGCAGAGCCCTTTGCTGCTCAAGCCACTTGCAGTCAGGTATCGAACTAGAGGCTGAAATGCCCAGCTTGAGTCAATGCACAGGAAAATTTCAGTCATTTCCTGGTCCACAAGTCAGACGGCAATTTCTACGGGGCAGAGCCTGGAAGGCCTGGAGACCTCTAGGGAAAAGAAGGCCTTTTAAATTTACTCTCCTTACACAGAGACTCACAGGGAGACCAAGCCAACATCGTCAAATGAGTGTCCCGGAATCCTGTTTTATTTCCCAACATCTGACGGGAAGGAGTGCATCAAACCTCTGTCATCCGCTGCCATGGGCTCATTCCTGCCCAATTCACAGAGGATGCACGGACCACTCCCTGCTTTTACTCAGCAGATAGTTTAAGTGCCCCCTGATGAACAGAGACACTTTCCTGAAGCAAAACCAACAGGAAGAAAACCCCAAGTCTCCACACAAAGTAAACCCAAGTAATATTTCAACCAGATCAGTTCCCAGCTTTAGAAGCATTACAGGAGCTGGAGATGAAAATCTCCTTTTAAGCTGGAAAACTCATCCCCGATGAAGGATGGATGAGTTACTAAAGCAAATATTACATTTCGTTCTGGCTAACAGGACTCCGCTCAGGGGAGCTAAAGTACTCCCAAAGATTATCATTTATGCACAGCTGACTTCAAGCCCTCTGGCTCGCTGAGCCCAGGCTGTGATGCAACACGCAGATTTCTCCCGCAAACCTCTTCTGTTGGTCAGGCATTTGTTTCACAGTTGCTTTGGCAGTTTTATGGAGTCTATTACATGGGCACAGAGGTGCTAAAAGACTAAAAATCTCAGTCCTGGGCATTATACCTCCTCCTGGTTACCTGCCAGCCTATGGCCAGAATCAGGAGCCCCATCCTCACTGCTTGCCTTGGGAGACCTGCTGCTGCACTCAGGCAGAGCCATGCCCAGAGAGAAGGGTGCCCATGTCCACCCTGATCACACATCTACCCCAAAGCTCCACCAGCAGCTCCCACCAGCACTGGCTGAAACAGGCCAGGCTGCCCCAAAACAACACCAAATCCCTGCAACTGCCCACATGGCTCTGGGGTATCCTCTCCCACCCGGCAGCCCCCGGTTACTGAGGACCAGCCTTTCTACCTTTCACCTACCCCCATGCTTCCAGTTTTCACACAAAAAGGGCTTTGACTTCTCTCAAATCATTTGAGGAAATAAGCCTGGGAAATGTCAAAGGCTTGAAGCCCAAACACTTCAAAAGTTACTACTGATAGTAACCAAAGGGGTTACAGGAGGGGAAGTACCTCCTGTTTGCTAGAGCAGAGATGCTGCTCCTGAGCCGTTAGGTCTTCCGCTGCGGGTCTTGCCTTTAAACTGCAAAACAAAAGAAGAGGGAAAAGCTGTTGGAAAACCCCATCAAAGATCTCTTCCTCTGTCCTGGCTTCCCGTCCTCCTTGCCCCCTGTGCTGGCTGAGCTCAAGGCTGCCTGTGCCTTGCTCAAAGCCTGGCTTGCCACGTTGGAGAGGAGCGAGTCGAGGACCAGTGTCAGCCCTTTGAAGCAGCCACAAGAGAGAGGACATCCTTTCCTCGGGGAGGTGCCACATGGGGCTGGCCCAGCCACCAGGAGAGCAAAGCCAGCGTGGAACATGTGGCAGGCAGGAGAGAGGCAGCGATGGAGAAGAAGCCATGGGGCAGAGCTCACAGCAGCTTCCCACAGGAGCTGGGCGTTCAGAGAGGAGACCGTGTCCTCACACGGGCTGCTCTGGGCACCAAATCCCTCGAGGTGCCTTCCAGAAGGGCTGCCCAGCTTTCCCAGCTGGCTTCAACCGGCTTACCAGAGGAAATGCTCACAATGCAACATGCTCTTCGCCTCTGATCTCCTGGCAGTTTTTGAGGAATTGGCCAATTTCAACCGCATTTTGACCATTTGAACAGAAATCGTGAAGATAATTCAGCTCCGATTAGTTTTTTGAAAATCTGGTGGCTCATTAAAAGGAAAGAGATTAATGCCAGCAGCAAAGACCACGCAGTGGGGTGAGCCCAAGCTTTTACAAGACACAAGAACCCAGAGTATCACATTGCTGCTCTAACAAAACAAAGGAGAATCCCAGCAGAGCTCAGCCCAGATTGCTCCACGGACATCCCTGGAGGTGCTCAGTGGCAGGAGCAGCATTGCCACCTGCTGCCACCTCCACATAACCCCACCTCACCTTCCTGGTAAGGCCAGAGCTGGAAGAGCCCAGGGCTCTGACTGAGCAGACCAAGCTCCAGATTTCGGTCTTTTTAACTATTAACCGTGGAGAAAGCAGAGATGGAGATGATGGGGAGTGCAGCACCGACTGCATCTGTGTGCACTGCAGGAAGGGAGCACAGCCCCCGCTCCTGGGGGGACACTGGCCACCCCACACTGGCCATCCGTGTTCCAGTCCCATTCCCTGCTGCCACAGACCTTCCCGTGGGCTCGGACCAGTAGATGGCACCAGAATAACAGCAAAGCCCCTCTGCATCTCCCCAGATCGTCCCGCGGCACCATCCCCCCACAACAGACAGGGCACGGGGCACTGGCACTGACCGATGGCTTTCAGCTCTCTACTTTAAAAGCCTGTTCGGAGCTGACTTCTTCGGGGCTTCGGAAAGTTCTACCACACAAACTCGGGGAGAAAAAAAAGAGATGGCAATCTAAGAGATACCCTTCCTTTTAGAGGCTTATAAAATTTCTTTTTTCTTCTCCTGCAACATAGATGCTGCTTTTAAATGACACACAGAAACAAAGTATTTACCCAAAGCATCTGCCTTCTCCATAGTTGCTTTAATTTGAAGAAGGTTTCCCCTGTCCAGCCGAAACTGACAGAAATTCTCTGCCTGCTGCATTTGAAGAGGATCTGCATTTCTTGGTGTAGAAGCAATTCACTAGAGAAGTGCCAGGCTACGTTTCTGGGTAGGAAGGTGCCCTCCTTCTCTTTGGCTGTTGTGACTATCAGCACTGTTAGAGGAAAGACCAGTGCTGCTTCCCCAGCAGCTTCTCTGTTAGCTAATGACAACATCCCCAACTCCAGCGGGCTGAGCATCGTCTCAACTCTCTCAAAACAAGCCACAGGACTGGCTCAGCTCAGGGTGGGCATTTTCCCCAGGGGGTACCCACCTCTCTCTTGCACACCAGGTGTGCAAGATTTTTTCCCTTTACAAAGAAGCTGCCCTAAAACAGAATTAACAGCCAGTGCATATCCTGCAGCAAACTCCATCCACGTCACAGAGAGTTAACGATGATCCTATTCCCATTCCTGCCTTGTGGTAGGATTCCCATTCCTGATCATCAAGGTGAATAAACGTTTCCAGAAGGACCTGGGCAGAGGTGATGGTGTTCTCCAGGGATGGTGTCTGCAGCACAGACAGGATTCTCCCAGTCCCTGTCTCAGCTGTGACACAACAACATGGATGTGAGCACTGTGCAGTGACACCAAACACCCCGGAGATGCGGCCCTGGCTCTGCCTGGGGCAGGTTTAGTGTGCTCAGGGAGGCACCAGGATTGGCTCAGAAACTTGAATCCTGCCTGGAGTCAACCTGGGACAAATTCAGAGACCTTCTGACTTTTCACGCCCGGACTGAGTTCTGAACATGGCTCAGCCCAGCAAAGTTTTAAAAGCAGTTTGATTATTTTGATCTTTTCCCCACATCCCCATTATTAATCATACTGAAGGAAAGCATAATTCCTCCAAACCAAACTGCTTGCTAAACCATTTCTCGGCACATTTTTTACTCAATGTCCCTTCTAGGAACAGAGCACATTTGGAAGCCTCCAGGACTCCATACTCCTTGGCCAGCAGCACATCCATGACCACACGTCCACAAACACTGAGCATCGGTGCTGGAAAATGACCACGCCAGTGAGGTGGAGAAAAGCTCCCATTGCCACGGGCTCAGTGGTGGAGCAGAGACCCAGCCACGAGGGCTTTGTTTTACAAACCTTCCTGGAAGAGCTGCCCTTCTCCAGCTCCTTGGGCATTCCTGGTTTAGCAGCTCTTTCCTCGCTGGCAACAACTGAATGTGCAGCAGAGTGCACACACAGGGGATGGATGACAGCTCTGATCATCCCCACCCTGCAAAGCCTTCTCCTCCCTTCCCTTGGTACCAGCCCTTCACAGCCACCTCTGACCTCCCTGGGGAGCTCACCCTACCAGTTCAGAGATGTTCTGCCCCATGAGGATGCTGAGCACGGTTATCCCTCTTCCCACCACTGATTAGATTTGCAGCTCTCCCTGTTTTCCTCATTTTATCCGAAGCTGGCAGGCTTGCAGTTACAGGAGACACCGCTCACACAGAGCCTCAACCTGGCCAGAAATACCAGAAATCACACGCAACAGCCTGTTGTCTTCAGAGCTGCAGTAAACTCCAAAGAGGTCCCGAAATACAAGAGGAGGCTGGGCTATTCTGATGGCTGATGTTTGCCCTTCACAGCTCCACAGAGGCTTTCCTGTCTCTGTTATTCCTAACGGTGGGATTTTGAAGAGGGGATTGTCCTATAAATGTATGGCAGCTGCTTCATATAAGGGCCTGAGTTATGATCAGAGACGAGGACGTTGCTTTCCTTTTGTGTTTCTCGCTATGTTTTGGTTCAAACCTGTAAGCAGACTTGTACCAAGTGGATCTGTGTTCTCCATCTGGTCCCGTGTTCTGATTTCCTGGCAGGAATATCCCTGACATTGGATTGTGCAGGAATGCTGCAGCACGTCCTCCGTCCCTCGGCCAGAGCCGAGCTCTTCAGTTCCTGTGTGAGACTCAGCCATAGCATTTCACCCACTTACCCCACCGGAGAGACCAGTAATTCACGGCTGACAAAAGCTGCTCTTCCAAAAGGGCTTCCAGACATTCATGGATGGAGAAGCCAGCACTCTCCTCTGGAGTTATTTCTATTGATTACAAAGCATCTCACAGTTTAAAAATGAGTTTCCTACCTCCTTTGAATGCATGTCTGGCTTTTGCTCCCAGCCACTGGCTCTCATTCCACCTTTCTCTGATGGATTAAAGGCAGAGGGGAGAGAGACTTCCATCTAGAAAGTCACAGAAATGCGGATTCAAATCCATCACCACAAGTGTCTGGAAGAACTCTTGCCACTGCGTGGCCCAAAAGGAACAGCAATACATCACAGAATCTAAAGTGCTCCCACTCAGAGTGGAGATCAGGGAAGCGGAGCAGAGAGCAAAGTCCTTCTGAGGATTCCTGGAGAGCAGCACCACGGGTGTAGCAAGAGAGGCAGGGAGAATGGGGAGCCTGGCATCAAAAAGCAAGAAAACCAGGATTCAGCACCCAGCTCCACACAGAGTGCTTCGACCCTCCTAGAACAAGCCAACACCTTCATTTCCTGGCTGTAACCTCCTCCAGACATTGACTCTCTCCGGTCAGAGGAACACACAAAATACTAAAAGGCAAACATGAACCTGCCCAGACTGATGAAGGGTGGTTTTCCTGCTAATCACATCCTAGTTTTTCTTTTCCATCATTCCATCCAGTGACTATGACCCTTCCCCATCCACATGCTTTCCCTCAGCTAGATGGGTGCCCCTCGTCCCACAGGCATCCCAGCCAAACACACAGAGCAACTTGCCTGGAATGTGGGAGAAAATCGAAGGCAGCACCATTGTGCTGGCCAGAACAGACGAAACTCAGAATTAAAAGAGTTCCCACTAAAGTCACACAGCCACTGAAACTTGGGAGAAGGATCCCCTTCCCAAGGTAGGATGAGCTCTACGCTATTTATTATATTATTTATAGACACCTATGTCTCCATCAGATCCGTGATTGAAGTCTCCACAAATTCTTGCACCACCTCTTCCAAGGTTTCCGTATCCTCTCTAGACCTGGGAGGATTTCCCTACTGCCTCACTTACATCTGCAATGGCAGTAGGTGGGCTTGGAAATCAGTTTATACTTGAGCCTGAGCACCTCTTCTTTCTTTCTAAACTGGAGCTGGAGCTCTCTTTACCTCTTCTCTGGACTCTTTCTGACTTAGTTTGCACCTTCCTTGACACACAGCTTGCCCAAACAGAGCCCAGCTGGAGCCCTCCCCATGGCTGAGCAGCACAGGGAGAGGATGCCCCACAAACAAGGCAAAACTGTAGGACATGCTGGGGGTGAAAAACATCTGCCTCTCATAAAGATGTGGTGTTTTGCATTGAGCAGGAGAGTTGGTCCAAGGCCAGGCCAGCAGATTTGCAAAAGGCATGGAGCCACAGCGCTCTCTGCTCCCAGCTCATCCCCCCTGGCACTTGACGCCAGCAGATCCCGTGCTGCCCTCCTTTACAGGGCACCACACAGAAACGCTGCACTGTGATGTGGGGGGATCTCTGTCATCTCTCCAGAAGAGCAAGGGCAGCCTCTTCCCCCAGCAAGGCAAATTTCTCTGCTGGGAATCACTGGTGGAGACGAGACGGATCCATCCCGCCAGGCCCCCGTGACCAGGGCTCCCACGGGGCAGCAGCTCTCCCGCAGCTGGAGGGCTTGGCTGGTGGCAGGGCATTGAGCAGGAGGGTTAGCACCAAAATGGGTCATTAGTGAGCGACGTGGGGTTCTGCATTCTTCTCCGGGCCCCGCGTTTTCCTAACGGGAATGCCTCAGAAAACCCAGTGGGGGGGAAGAGGAATTTACAGTTCCCTTCCAAAAACCAGTCTTTGTTTGTTTGATCATTTTTTTAAATGATCGAGTAACTTGTGAATACATTTTCTGATGATTCCCACATCCTCCCAGCTGGAGAACGGTTCATGAACAGACTCCAAGCTCTGTAAATGAGCTTGTTAGTCATAAGTCTTCAAACAGGCTTGATAAACAACTTTCAGCCTGCAGGATATTCATCAACCATTCTGTCTGCCTGGTCTCCTGACACTAATTTATTATTTACAATGAGAGATCCCTCTCCTAAATCACAGGTGATTGTTTCTTTTTACTGATTAGTTGATTTAAAAAAAAAAAAATTAAGGAGAAACAATGAAAACCAAATCACAAACAAGCATAGTGATGCAAGCGTTTATTCCTGAGCAGTCCTCCTAGTTTCCATGACACGTATCAGAAGTTTTCCAAATGAAACAAACTATAAGTAACGATCTTCTTCGGCCAAACATTTAAGATCAAGCTATAGCCAAGAAAAAGAGTGCAACCATCCCAACTAGCCGCTGGGAATTTGATTGCCTGCCGCCAAACGCTCCAGGGACCTTCCAGCTGATCAGCACGTGCTGCTCCTTGCATCCTTTGGGCTTGTGGAGAGCCCAGACATCTCAAGATGTTCAGGAGACTCACATCTACATGCAAAAATCTGTCCCTGAAAACTGTTTCAGCCCGCGGATGGATTCACACAGCAAACAACTCCTGCCCCAAGGATGCACCCAGGAGCACCTGAGAATTAGGTGGGTTCCCTGAAGGAACAAATCTTGCTGAAGTTGCTCCAGCTCATGGAAGGGGATATTCTCAATGCAAACTCCACAGACAAGCAGATGAAATAGCAATTTGCTGAGGATGGTGCAGAAGGAGGAGAATCTTCCCAAATTGCTCTTTAAGCAAAGCTCTTACATAACACATACATCCAGAAAATTCCAAAGCCCCTAATTAGGGCCCAGGGTTGTACCCAGTTATATCGGCAGGAAAACTGAGGCATGGCAAGATGATCCTGGTCAAGTCATGGCAGGGAGGATACAGAAAAACAGACCTCAAGATTCTGTGGCCAACACACAAAGGCATGTTTGAGCAACAAAAGACAGCCTGGGTCATCCGGTCTGATGTTTGGAGGAAGGAAAGTCCTACTGTTCCAACTGAGATTTTGGGTGCAAGCGTTTTCTGGATAGGCTGCTCCCAGCACCAGCACACACCTTACCCTAAAAACCTGCCCTGCAGGTCTCCCAAGTGGAGTGGCCCTCACTGCTGAGGAACACAGGGAGCAAACCCCCTCCTCAGTGTGTGTGCATAAAATCCACAGCGTGCTTCCACCACCTCCCCATCCCTGACCTGCGGAGAGACACGGACAGAGTCCCATCAGCGTTCACAGTAAAGGCAGCAGCATGCAGAGCTTGGCACTGGGCTGGTCTTGACAGCTTTTTTCCTCTCCTTCAGTGTGAAGTCACCAACACATTTGTTCTGCCAGGCTCAGGTACTCACAGCTGGACAGGCAGCGCTACCAGCTCGTGCCTACCAGTGCCTAATAGGAGCCAACACGTTCAGCGAGGGGACCCAGCCCGGGCTCCAGCTCTCTCAAGCACTGTCAGCACAGGAACCATCCACCCCAAGCAGGAACTCTGTGCTGGGTTCACAAACCTCTGCTCTGTGCCGTTCACCCAGGGGTAAATGCGAGGCTGCACAGGATAATCAGCATGAAGTGCTACCGGCATTTCAGGCCACAAGGTAGGGAGAGTGCTGTCAAGCTTTATGGGAAAGCAGCCCAGACTTTGTGGGGACAGGAGCTGCCTGCAGAGCCACCAGCAAGGGCGGCCCTTTACAGCAGCAGGCCCAGAGCATTAACACTCTGTTTTCACTGTTACGGCTCAGGCACTTTTCCCTTTTAAGTCCAATCCATCCCCACAGAGCCCCAGCGCGGCTGAGCTGACACGGGGAGAAGTGACAGCCCTTTGAAAGCTGCAAGCATCCTTCTTTTTTTTTTTTTAAACAAATGTGGATTGTATTAGTGACACTTCCAAAAAAGAAGATGATTTCCAGAGGCACTGAGCAGGTCTCGAGGGCCTGGCTGGCACACCGGCTGCAGCTCAGCCCAGCTCTCCCACCAGTCATTCAGCTGCCACAAACAACAAACCCCACAGCAAACACCAGGCTACTCAAGGTCCCCATGGGTTCAAAACCTACTCAACCTTCGCTGGTCCAGCACCTACACTGAGAGGGCTGGAAGATACCCTGATGCTGCCTTCTGCAGCCACCCACCCTGCTCCCTCACCGCCAGGCACCCTGCTTTGATCCCAGTGCCCTGCGACTGCTGGTCTCTTCCCAGCCAGATGCCATTTGCCTTTTCCATGCCTGCCCACTCAGCAGCTGCTGTTGGCAATTCTGCCTTGCCCCAGACAGGCAGGACCATGGGTAACTTTGATTTTACTTTGGGCAAGGAGGCCACAGGAGAAGCTCATCCGCTGGTGGGCTCGGAGCAGGAAGCAGTGTCCCCAAGCTCCTGATGAGTTCCAGCTCTCGGTGCAAAAGCAGTTTTGCTGCCTGAGCAGCTCATCAAGACATGGAGAGGGTCCCAGCCAGATCCTGAGCGTCTCTTTGGACGTTTGCCCTGCCCAGCGGTCTTTGCTGACTGGCTGGAGTTTCTCCTGTAGGAAAATTTCTCTAGCCAGAATGGGGGAAAATTTGGGTGGAATATGAACTGGATGCTGCAATAGGATGTAGTGACTTTTTAAGAGCACAGCTGGCTCCCTTTGCCTCTCATCTAACCTTCCCTTCCAGGAACACAAGGCACCAGGATGTCCTGGGCTGCCACCCCAAGGCAAATGTTCACTTCATATGGGCACGTATGAAATCCAGACTGTCTGGGACAGTGCTTTTAACAGTGGTGTAACCTTTTCTCGGCCTCTGGAGGTGAGAGAGGAGCCCAGAATGCTCTGTAAGCTGAAGTAGATGCTCCCTGGCTTGCTCATCAGGCCTCTCTTCCCTCTTGGCCTTCAGGGACTCATCCTTGCAGATGCCAGGCTTTCCACTGCAGGAGGCGGCCCTCAGCATTGACACCACTGCTCCCTTCCCTTCCCTTCCCAACCAGAATCCTCCATACATTCTCACTTGAAAGAAACTTCCCTTTAAATGATACCCCCACAGTCCCAGCAGACAGGCAGTGCAGCTCTGCTGAGCTCCCATCCCCACTTCACAGCAGCTGCCAGGGCTCCACACAGAGACCAGCAGGGTCCAGCAGGAAGAGTGCAGGGAAGGAAACACAGGTTAGGAACACACCACATACTTACAGTGCAAACTTACATTTACAGTGCAAAGGTGAACAGGACCAGCAAATGTAGGCTCAAGAACTGCCAGACTACCCTGAGGGACCCTTGGACCCCTGGCTCTCAGGGTGCTGCTGTCACAACACAGGGTGACAAAGGACAATCCCTACATGCCTGCATTGTAGGCTGCTGGCACCTACATCTACACATGGGAGTTTCCACTGACACAGTCTGTAATACAGAGCCTCTGCAGAGATTTCCAGTGGGCAGTAGAGGTTGGATTTATGCTGCATCTCCCCCTCAGGAGGAGGCACTGCTACCATCCTTCTCCATACCCTGCCAGACTGCCATAAAACCCACTGGGATTTCACCCCTCCTCTGAGCTGTCTGCTCTCCCACCAGAGCAGCCAGTGGGTTCTGAAGATATTTCCCACATGTGGCAACCAAACAACAGGTTTCTCTTGGGGGAACCAGACCAAAAACCTGCTCCACCACCTAAGCACAAGCTGAAACCTTCCTGTACCCTGCATGTAAAGCCACGAGGACAGTTCAAACATCAGAGCCTTGGACAATGGCTCCTCCAGCCAGACTGTGATGATTCTCACTTCAAATCTCCCTAATCCGCCCCAAAATCCAAGCCTCCTTTAGGAAAGGCGAGCAGGGTGGGGAACCAGCAGTGCAGTGATTCATCCTCCCCAGAAACAGAGGCCCAAGTCTGGAATACTGTGACACTTGGTAAATATTCGTGATGTACTTCATTATGCAACAGAGGCCCAGCAGGAACATAGCTCCCTCAGGGCTACTTAATACGGGTTTCAAAAACGATTAAATATATCATAAACAACTCACAACCAGGAATAAACACCTATAATCCCATCAAGTTATTCTGGTGATGTCAAAAACCATGGGAGTCAACTTGGTTACCAGGGGGGAAAAATAAAATATATCCTCGAAGGAATTACAGTCCTGTAATTCTGTGTCTGCCTTGTCAAACACCCAACTGTCCCAGCCCCTCCTGCTTATGCTCTGTCCGTGCTCCTGCTCTTTTCCTTTCAGGCTTCCTCACATCACAGATTTTGATGCATTCTGCACTTCTGCCGAGAGGCAGGAGGATCGTGCTCCTGACTGCAGACAGCAAAACTGTTCCGTGCCCGCACAAAAATACTCCACCGGCCGAAAAAAAAAAGACGTTTTTTGCATGACTCAAGGCTGCTGGTCAAGTCTTCAAACACTAATACTCATCAACTGGCACACACATAAGTGGCCCATTGAATCGCATGCAATGACTCGTGTGAGTAAGGCCTGCACAAATTAACCCTGAGATAATATTTTCCCATGCAATCACTGCTTTATACATCATCAAAAAGATGGAAAATAGACCGGCTAGCAGTGGAAACTCGGTGCAGATGACAGAAAGCTGATGTTCATTAAAAGCATTCGAGCAGTTTAGACCAAACCTTTAAGTTTTATGAGAGATTTCAAAATCTAATTTTCATGGAAATGTTTTCATTACATTAAGGGGGGAAGGAGGGAAAGTAAAAACCTTCAGCAAAATCTTTTTCAAATTAAAAAGTTGGAAGCTCTGTGTGGATGGATTGAAAACACAAATACCACCAGCACATTACGAGACCATGAGAACCAGGAAGCAAAACTGATTATGATCAAAAAAAAGTGAAATTCACAAACAAATAGAAGTTTCTTTTCACCCGTCAAAAGGAAAAGCATTCACAAACAGAGCCAGCTCCCTCCTCCAAATTCACATTGCTCTTTTTAGTTTGTTGGTAACAGTACCTTGACCACTTTTGTTTATTTCTTTGTGCCTTTATTTTTCTCTTCTTTTTTAAGGCTCCAGGTATGTGACAGAGCCACGTTTCTATCTTCTTCATCCAGACTGCAGAAATTTACGTAAAAAACACAAAGTGTTTTTCCACTTCAAACTGTAGGATCCAGGGATGTAAGAAAAATATCTGACATGGCAATACTCGCTGCAATAACCACGTACCAGCCAGCCTGAGACCAAAATTAGATAGACAGGCCCAAGGAACATAAATGGAAAGAAGTTAATCAAACTTCTAACAACTGCTTGGTGTTTGTTACTCAACCTTTGCTCAAGTGAACGCTCCTCAAAGCCTCGAGGACACGCACAGTGCAACTGGCACGCACAAAGATTATTCCGACAAATAGCTGCGCCTTTTACGCAGATAATAAACAAAAAGTGCCTTAAAAATAATAATGAACTGATCCTTGCTTTTCCTACATCAGTTTCTGGAAGAGGAGAATTCTGGAGAGTCTTTCTTGGCTGCATCCTGTGAGGAGAATTGGCCTCTGCCTGCGGGGTTCGAGGCACGGGCTGGTTTTCCTTGCTCACCCGGGTGGAACCTGTGGACACCAGCAGCAGCTGCTGCCTGCAGACTCTTTGCCCATCAGCAGGACAAGACAGGAAGAAAACTCCTAGGTTTAACCAATTTACCCTACATTTTTCCCTCCTCTATCTATTGGTAGTACATCCCCTGCCTACAGACTCAGCATCTTCTGGGAATAAGGGCTGTGATTTACTAACAAAAGAGACACTTAGTACTCTAAGATAAAGCAGAGGTTTGCAAAGAAAACCCTGCAGTTGTCCCAGGTGCTTCTTCTCACGTTCATCCTCAGCAACTCGGCAGCCCAAGGAATTGCTTTTCACATTTCCAAGCAGTGGCAGAGCTTTTCCACCTCTTTTTAGGAAGGTGTATTTTTTTGGGAAGGATGGCGAGGCACAGGAGCACCAACAACTCACTACTTACACACGCTCTTTTACTCCTGCAGCAACCTCACTTGTTCCGATGAAAAAGAGGCAACTAAGGCAAAATGAACAGCCATGTGGGAGCAGACCCAAAGTCCTCCAGCTCAGGATCCTCTTTCAGACCGCCAGTAACACCAGTCAGAGGGTTTAAGCCCAGGCAGCAAGGGAGAGATCTCTGCCCCAGACCATCCTTCCAGTCTGTGACTCGCGGCTCCCTGAGCCGGACACTGCCTCCAAATCCTGCTGCAGTGAGCAGCCATCCTCAGCCCTCCCTGAATTTGTCAGTCCTTTCCAGAAATAATGCCTATTTCTGATCTGTGCAAAATCCTGGGCTGACAAGCCCCATCACCAAACAACGTGCAGGCTGGAAAAGCCCTTCCTCACGCTCTCAACCCGCTGCCAGAGAAGAGGGGCTGAAGGCACACGGATGCTCTGCTTGACCTGCCTGAGCAGGGAACTCACCTCGTCCCGGCTGTCCCGGGAGGGTTTCTGGGATTTCCTTGGGAAGGAGCAGCAGTGCTGAGGGGTCACAATGCTCACTGAGACAGAAAAAAAATCATGGGGGGAATGCAAGCAGCCTGTGCCCAGCTTTAATTGTGAACCAGCCCGATATAATCTGTCAGCCCTCTGACCGCCATCACTTTTATACTGAGGAGAGATTAAAGGACAGCAGTAACCCCAAAACACAGAACCCCAAAACAGGAAGCTTGAGCATATAATGGACTGAAGCACCGTTTATTCATCCTTACAAAAGAAATCCCAAAGTAACAATTTTTCTTTTGCTGTTCATGCTTTCTCCACACCATTTTATGAGCCATCAACAGTGAGTCTCAAACAAACCAACAAAAAAAAAAGCAGCAGAAGTCAAAAATGCCATCTGAAAAAAAAAACAAACAACAGTTGGGGAATTACCCCTGCCCAGAGCCACAAGCTCTGGGAACCCACAGGCAACTGACAGGTTTTTGTCACCCTCAAAGGGCACAAAAGCAATGGGAGCTCACTAGGAAGCTTGAGGGATCCCCTCAGCTGAGCTGGGACCTGCATTTTCATCCCAGTTTTAGCCGCAGCTAGTGAAAGCTCTGCTATCAGAGCAAGAGTTGGTTGCACCTTAGCAGGCTATTTTGTGACAAATTGGAAGTCGGATTGCAAAGCCTTCCCAGCTAAGCAGCAGAGGCAGCAAGGTTTGCCCTGATGTGTATCAGCTTTTAGGGTAAGGTGTTCAGAGCTACAAGTTGGACTGAAGTTGGTAAGAATGACAGCTCGGCAGCACTGCTGAAAACTCGGCTCCTTAATACACTGACAGCTCTCCCTGTAAATATTACAATCACAGCTACTCCCAGGAATGCTTTTTCTTTTTAACGAGAGAAACGTTTTATCCTGAACCTCTTTCAAATAAAATAGTGACAAAATATTTCCTTCAATCTCAAATGTCCAAATAAAAACTTCTGTCATTTCTGCATCAGACTTCTCTTAATTTTTGTTTATAAAAAAAGCAGAAAAAATTTGGTTTTTAACTTCTCCTTGGAACAGAAATCAGTGGCAGACCAGCTGATTTTCCTTCAGGTTGGAAGAACATTTTTAGTAGACTTGAGAAATCCACAATTTCTCCCAACGGCTTTTACCTTTTCTCACTTAGAAACATGGAGATTAACTGAGCCCTGTGTTAGCTTTTCCACTGAACCCGTTCTCATTTTTCACCGAGAAAAGCTCATACCTCTGTTGAACTTCCTAGCTCCAGCACAGTCCTTTTCCTGCGTGGATTGCACAACACTTCACAGAACACATGCAATAGGTAGGGAAACTGAGGCACGGAGACTCACGGGATGTGCTAAATGCATCCATGAGAGAGCCAGAAAGCCCAGATGACAGCTCTGCCCAATAAACCTGGGAGAATTTATTCCTCCCCTCCTTTTTTTGTTGCTTACTTTAGAATACTTCTAAAACTTTCTAATTCACCGCAACGGCATTAAAACTTTTACAGCATTCAGAGAATTTATAAAGTATTTGAAGCTGTAGTTTTGTCCCTGCTCAGCATTGCTGGCTAGAAAACAAGCCCTTGGACTGCTTTTTTTGGGTTCTTTTCATGTTCTAAGGGCAAGGTGAGTATTGGTGAAACACAGTCCCCCTCTTCCACGCTGACCGAGCTCGCTCCAGAGAGCTCAGCAGTTGGCAAGGGGCAACATCGGGAACAAATGGAAGTAAATCACGAGTAAATCCAAATAAAATACGATAAACTAAATTGGGTACAAAGCATAAGCAAAAAATGCGTTGTCTACATAACTTGTTGGTCGGTATCTTGGGGATTCTCCAGCGGCACAAGGAGCTGAATTGGGGGCAGCCGCAATCACAGTTTTCCCCATTAAAATACACACCTTTAGAGACAGAAATTGCAGTTTTTCGTGTCCTGGGAAGGGAAATATTTTTAAGCCATCTCGCAGCGGCGGTCGGTCCGGCTCTCGGGGGGAGAGGAGCCGCTCCGGCCGCCGCGCCCCGCTCGCTCCGTTCCCGACCGCGCTCCCGGGAGGATGCGCCCCGCCGGGACCGCGGCCGGCCGGGACGAGCTCGGGGATTCCACGGGCGCTGCTAAACGCTCCGGCTGCTTTTGGGAAGGCTTTCCGCTTCCCCAACTCGGTTTTCTTCGGAATACCGAGAAAACCACGTCGGATCCACGGGGAAAAGAGGGTCGGAGGCGGCTGCCGAGGGATAAAAAGAAACCAACAAAAAACGGAAAAGCGAACGAAAATTGCAACTGACATTTTCGTTCACTTTTCGTTTCATGTTGTTGGTTTTTTCCCAATTTTTCGCCGGGAGGCTCCCTCGGAGGCGAGCCCGTGTCCGCAGCCGCGGCCCCTGCCCACCCCACGGGAGGCACGGCAGAGGCGGCCGCGGCCAGCCCGGACCCCCACGGAACTCCCGGCCAGTCCCTGCGGCCGGGGATGTGATTATTTTAACAGAGAGCAGAGGGAGGGTAAAGGGGGTTACTGACCCTGCACACCCCCCTCAGCCTTTCTGACAGCGCTGCCCTTGGAAAACAACACGCGGCGCTTGGAAAACGCCGCGCGAGCCGGCGCCCACCCCGCTGCCCCCCGGCCGCCGGGCTGCTGCTGCTGCAGGGCTGCTTGAGCTCCCGAGCTCGGACTCTTTAGCACGGGCAGGCAGAGACAGCTCCGCTACCCTGCCCTGCGCTGCCCGCCGGGCTGGAGCGGGGAGTGCCGGGGCTCGGGCAAAGGCGATCTGCGGCTCCGCTCGGGAGCCGCGCCGCTCCCGGCAATCGTCCGGACCCCATCCAGACCCCCGGGCAGCCTCCCGGTGTCCCGCGAACCACGGCGCCGGTGCCCGCTCCGACGGGCCGGAGGGTCGGGCGGATGGATGGGATGGACGGTGGGATGCGGGATGGACGGTGGGATGCGGGATGGATGGAGGGCGGCTCAGCGCCTACCGCGCCTCGCCCCGTGCAGCCAAGCGCCGTTCTCAGCCCACCCCGGCAAGGAACGGAGGAGGGGGCTGAGCCCGCGGGCCCGATCCTGCCCGCTTCTGCTTCCCGGGATGTCCTCCGGTTCCCCGGAGGGCGCAGGAGCCACGGCACGGGACCCGACGGGCGCGGCGGCGAAGGGCAGGTCGCCCCTTTCCCGGGACGCGGCTGGGAGGAAACAAGAGTTTTCACAGGCCGACGGGTGCCGGCCCCGCCGGGGCTCCCTGCGCGGCGGGAAGGGCGGCTCGGGGAGCGGGGGAAGCCGGGCTAAGCACCGGCCGGCGGCCGCTTCCCCGGGGGAGCCCCTCGGAGCCGCCACCGACAGCCGCGGCTGCCCCGGCGAGAGACGGGAGGGGGTGTCCCCGCACTTACTGTCCTGCTGCGGGGTGTCGCTGCCGCTGGTCAGCCCGGGGGACTCCAACAAGCTCCGGCCGGGCTCGCCGCCGCCCTCCTCCGCCTGGGCGGCCACCATGTCGCCCGCCTCCTCCAGGTCCAGCAGGTGACTCACGGAGAAGTTCTTCTTGGCTTGTAAATTGTCCAGGCCGGCGGGGCCGTCGAGGCGGGCGGGCAGCAGGGCCTGCCTCTCCATGGCGTGGGCATAGCCGGACGCCAT
>VZRO01004645.1:945707-976700 GCA_013397915.1 Daphoenositta chrysoptera
CAGTCGGAGCTCCTCAGGCCAGCAAGCAAAGAGGTCCCCGCGGTGTGTCCTGGCCCGGGTGGCCCCGTGGGCAGGGACAGGTAGTGGCGCTGGGAGGTGCCCCGGCCCTGCCGCAGAAGGGCCCCAGGACGGCGGGGCCGCAGCCGCGGGCCAGGAAAGGCCGCTGCTTCCCGGTGGCTGGAGCCGGGGCTCCGAGCTGCCACAGCCAGCCCAGAATTTCCATCCCCCCTGATCTGGGGAAAGAACATTTGATGCCATCAAAGGGCTCCAGATTGAAAACAGATGTGCTTCCCCGAGCCTCTCCATGCATTTAATTAAGGCACAGGCATGGAGGAGACATTTTCATCATTAGTTTGCTTTCAGTCCCCCCCACTCTGGTCCCAGTTTACCCTTTGCAGTCTCAAAGACCAAAATGAGAAGAGCAGGGCTGCCGAGTTCTGCTGTCCCCAGTTTAGGGGGGATACATGGGGGGGGGAAGGGTAAACAAAGCTGGTGGGCACTGGGTGGAAAGGCCAAAAAAACCTTTGGGGTAAGTTGTGCATGTGCACAGAAGTGTGTGGGCGTACATACAGCCAAAATGCTGTGTGTGCATCTATGTATGCAGCACTGAGTGCCTTAGTGCATGTACTTTCTGCACCTGAAGGAGGATTTGTGTGTGAGGAGGATTTTGTGTGTCCTGTGGTACGTGTCCACACGTTGGATGGGGATTGGTTGGGGCCTTCACGTGGGTGTGTGAGGCTGTATCTGGCTGGCTTTTGTATACTGGCATCTTGTACCCTGGCTCTCCAGGCTCAGGCAAGGCAGGGTGCGTGGTTACCTGTATACACCCTGATCATGAAATGCCCTTTTCTCTGCCTTTTCCAGATGTCTGGCTGCTCCCTCCTTTCTTGGTGAGCTGGGGTTTATCGTCTTTCTCCCTGATCTGCTTCAAATGGATGTTGTAACTGGCTTTCCTGCGTGGGTGCTGCAGGGCCCCAGCCATAAACATCCCTTTCCACTGGCAGCAGGGTCTGCTCTTAGCCCCAGGCAGCCCCTGCCATAGGGGATGACAGCAGAAGCCACAGAAACCACACCAAGAGGTCTCTGTGCCACCTTCAACAATGCCCTCACTGACACCCCTGATAAGATCTCCCTGTCTCTAAGTGCATCCTTCAGGCAACGCTCCCTCCCAGCCCTGGGTTTGGGAGTGCAGCCTGCATTTCCCCCGGAAAGACAGTGGGTGAAAGAATGCTGGTGCATCAACGTGAGTGCATCTGCTACAAGGGGAGAGTCTCACCTGCAAGGCAGTGAAGGGGCCCAGCTCCAAGACTGAGGCTTTACCCTGAAATGAGTCCTGGGTGCTCCCCACACATGGAGCACCCACTGGCCTAATTCCAGTATAGGATGCCTGATTCACATTCTGAACGTAACCTAAACCTCTCCTATCCCAGGTGCCTCCTGCAACACGACTGGATTTCTGTCACTGGGTGGGAGGGACAAGCTGAACCCAAGGGAAACTCTGACAGCTCTGTCTGTCTCAGAAGAAAGGAGCCTGGAAGCAGTGGGAGGCCTTCAAGACTGCACAGAAAACGACAGGGCAGCAGTTCATCTCTCAGCTTGTCGTGACCAGACAGGCCCTATGCCCAGGCACACCTACGATGTGGAAATGAATGTAGCAGGAACCTTCTGGGCTCTGACAGGGATAGTGCCTGTGCTGCCACCTCAGTTGATGATGCTTGTCCTCAGCATCAAACCCAAAGCAGAGGTGATGGGATACCCCAGCTCTCACAATCCCAAAGGCTGGGAAGGACTCCCATGCCACAGATGGCCCATGGCAGCAAAGGCAGGTACCCTGTTAACATCTCACAGGCCATCAAGTAGTTGATTAGACATTTATTTCCCACCTCTCCACTGCTCTGGTGTCAAGCTGAACAGGTAGCTCTCCTTCCCCCCCATCCCACTTTTCCTCTCCAATGTGCACCTGCCTGGAGGCTGCTTACAGCCCCATTCCTCCCTTTCCCAGCTGTCCAGCAAATGGTTGCCTTCTGCTCACACTCCCAGCAGGGCAGGAGCCTCTGAGCCACTTCTGCCAAGGGAGAAGAAGAAAAAGCCCAAAAGTGCTGAAACAGCCAGAAATCTGCTGGGTAAAGCACCCACAGCTGAAAGGCCCAGCCTCACACCACAGCCAGACACCAGTTTGGCCTTTCCTGCTCCCCAAAGTGGTTATCATTTCGAAGGACATCAGCAGGACTCACTAGCTGGAGCCTCGCCTCAAAACCTATCTCTCCTCTGCTGCGATCACGTCCAACACTTGGAGAAAGTGAAGCAGAAACCACAAACTCCCCCATTTTCCCTTCCCTAGTTGCATTTCAAGAAGGGGAAAACCAAATATCTGCATCTCTGCAGATGACCAGCACATTTTGCTTCTGCTTTCTTTCCTCATAGAAAATTACAAGCACCCCGCAGTGTCAGTGAGAAAGTCCCTAATTTGAGTATATTTTTGATTCTTCAAGTTTCCCATGAAACCCAGCACTGGCAGCTGCTGTGGCTCCCAGCTCCAATATATGGGCTGCCCAAGTATGTTATAAGCCCTCAGAAAACATTGCCCTTGCCTTCACATCTGTCTGAACAGCAGCTTCTTAGAACCACAGCCTTGGTGCCAGTTTTCAGGTACAACAAACAGGACCTGACCAGCCTCCCAAGGGTCTGGTAACCAACAAGAAACACCCAGAGCAGATGAGCAGCTGTAACATCCCCAGGGCAGCTCACACTCCTTCGGGTTGGCATTAGTGGGATGCAGGATGGTGCAAAGCACTGAGAAAGCCAAGCCTTCCCCTGCTCTGCCCTCACATCCAACTCATGTGCACTGACCACCACACCACGTGCCTTTGCCAGCAGGGACTGCCCCCTTCTTTCTATATTTTCTTCCACCTGGGTTTAAATTAAAAAAACAAGCAGAAGAACCTGTGATACCCAGGAGTGTGTCCTCAGCTGGCTGATCATATCATGGCTCTCAGGTGAAGCATTTTGCTCAGTGAGGGAAAGTACTTTGGGTCTCCCCTACTTCATTTTCATGAAACTTATCAACGTGTAAAGTCTTAGAGCCCTTTTTTAATCTGCCAAACTTGTTTCCTCCTAGAAATAAAAGAAAAAAATAATGCAGGAGGGTAGTAAGAGCGGGAGCTGACAGCCAGAACCATTGCACAAGCTTGTGCCTGTAGGAAACCTGACCAAAATGCACACACCATCTATTCCTGCTCCGTGCAAGGCAATTTGAAGAGATGCTGAATGTCCTCCAGTTTTGCTCTCTTGAGGGCCTGATGGGGTGCAGGCAGTTTAGATTGGTGATTCAGAGGGCAGGAGGGCACAAATGATGTTTACTCCTCTCCTAGGCCCATAGCAGCTTTGGAGAGGGAGTGCTCCAACACAGACCTCCACCCCTTTGCACTCCAAAACATCAGCTGCAGCTGCTTAGGAGAAACTGAGGAGAGGCATTGATTCAGAGCATCTCTGCCTCTGGCTCTCCTCAGCCTGCATCCATAATGTCCTGTGCCCTGCCCAGCCCAGTGATATCCCCACTGCTGGACTCCTTGATGCTGCAAAGACTCTTTGGCTGCTCTGGAGCCAAACCAGAATTCTTCCACCCTGAGAAGTTTTCCCTCAATCATCCCATCACGCTGGTTCACTTTAATGCCCGGCCCCAAGCCCTTCTGCACTTGCTGCAGGCAGGGCTGGGTAAGATCTGTGTGGAGCTGGAGACAGGGAGCACCTGCAGGAACACGTGTGCACCTCTCACATCCCTTTACAGGTGTGGGCCAGAGTTTGGGGGTGTGTGCACATATCGGGGTCTGCAGCCAAACCCATCCCCCACAAACTCCTACTCCACACTTGGAGCAAACCTCCCTTTTTTCTTTCCTCCCCACACAGAGGTGCGTTATTAGATCTGTGGGGATCAGGTAGTCTACAGTCATTCCAAGCTGTAAACTCAACATCAGGGTTTCTTTTAATCCCAAACATCTTGATATCATCTGGAAATGCCATGAGCAGTTTATAATTAGGGTTTAGCATGCAGATTAATACCAGCAGCTCCAGGGTGAACAGACCATCAGAGTCTAATCAAAGCTTAAATGGGGCAGCAATTTAGTACTGAGATTTATTATTCCTCTGCACAGTATTTTGAAGCAGAGGCTGAGTTCACATCACACACAATCATTCCTGGAAGTGCTATCACATCTCCAGTCCGAGCAAGGTGGCTTGTTACTGGTTCATGGGGGTGATAAATACTTGGCTTCGGGAACTTATTTAGGAATATCGCAGCATTGACACCGTACAAGATTTAGAACCTGAGGCAGGAGAGCACTTGCACACGTGCTCCAGCCCCATGTGGATGGTGGGGCAAGGCCCTGCACTTTGTTTGCTGTGCACCAGGTGTAATAAGGGAGGTGCCCCAGGACAGCAGCTGAGGGGTTCTGTTTGCCATCTCCCCTGGCCATGTGTGGGGGAGGAAGGATGGATGGAAAGTTTTGTGTTACCCAAGGTGGGGATGAAGCCACCTCAGAGCAACAAAACCATCAGGGGAGCTGGCACCATGGAGCAGGCTCAGCTAAGGGCTGGGGAGGGAGTTCTGGGCCAAATGCAGCCAGGGACAACTCCTCCTGAATGGTATTTCTGCCAGGTCCCATCTGGATGGCTCCTGGGAGTACCCCCAAGTCTCAGAGGCTTGGTTTTCATGGTAGGGGTGGCTGGGCTGGCTGTGCAGCACCTGGGTTGGCATTTTCACTAACAGGGCTCCAACCTGCCTTGCCCAGACCTCCTCTGACCCAGTCTGGGCTGGAGCCTTTCCCTTGCCTTGTCATTTGTAAAACACAAGTGGAGGAGGGGGCTGAGAGAGTGGAAATTTGTTTATCAGGTTGTCTGCACAAGTCCCAGTTTTTAGGTTCCAAGACAGAGCTTCCACAGCTGTCACCTAGCTTTCAACAGAGATGACAAGCACATTCACCAGCTGCCAATGACAAGAACTACTTTTCTGTTTCCTTTTTCCATAATCTTTCCACCAAGTGGAAGAGGGGCTGTGAGGAATGTCCTAATCCTTGCCTGGTTGGTTGGGGCTGGTTGTGGATCCGAACTAGGGTTCAGCTCTTCCCTCCCCTGGCTTTCTCTTTCTAGGGATGCCATGGGGCTGCCTCAGGCCCCAGGACTGGCACCATGTCTGGGCTGGAGGGAGCAGATGACACACACCACGTGTGGCCTCTCAAGAGAATCCATAACCATGCGTTCCACCAGGAAAGCACAGAAGTATCGGCACAAACACCTCCTCACCACGGTTTTGTTCCAGTAGCTGTGAGCTGTGTGAGCACAGGGTGACAGGGCACAGTCCTGCAGGTGGGTGATGCCTGTGGCCATTGCTCTGAGCCTCCTCCATCACCTTCGAGGACTTCAGTGGAGTTACCTGTCTTGTAAGAAACCAGGCTGTGGCACTTTCAGGTTGCCTGTTCCCCAATGACAGCTGCCTGGTGGCACTGAGACGGCCACCAGGACCTCCACGCACTCCCCCCTGCCCCAGGCCAAGCTAAATGAGGGCTAAGCTGCATGTTCCCAAGGGCTCAGACTTGAGCTGGCTCCAGAGCTGGCTGTGTAAGGAGCCGCGGGCTTGGATAAGCCAGCCGTTTAACCGGGGTTTTATTACCAGGCAGGGTAACAAAAGCACTCAGAGGTCACCCGGGAACTTTAATCAGCACCGAGGGTCACTGGATAGCAGGATAGGAGGGAGGAGGGCAGAGCCCAGGGCACGCAAATAAATAAATAGATGTATTGAAATCACCTCCTTCCTTCAAGTGATCTCCCCTCTCTGTCCCCTTCCTCATGTACATATTCTGCTCCTCACCATCAGATGTTCAAATGGCCCTAATTTCCCCAGCAGAAACTCTTAGATCTCCTGCAAATTGAACTAAGAAGTTTATCCACAAGGCTTGGTTGGGTTTTTTATTTTAAATCCCTCACTGCTGGAGATGAAAGTTCAGCCTGCTGGACTGCTCTTGGGCTGGGTATCAGATATCCCTAACTCCAGAGAGAGAAAGCGTCCCACCAGCTTCTCTCCCCTGCAGGAAAGGAAAAAAAACCCCACCACCTCCCATAATCAGAGTAGGGGCAGACAAATTGGCACCACTCTTTTCTCCCTCCACCCCCCCTTTCTGGAAGAGGACTAACCCTTCGGAGCACAGTCACAACTCACAAATATTTGTGGGTATTATATTGCAAGAGGGAAAAAAAGCCAAAGGAAGGTAACTGTTAAAAGCTTAGTCCCTCTCCCATGGAAAGCAGCTTTATGCACGTCCATAAATCTCCTTTGTAAGTGGCCATTAAAATTGCGTCTTGTTTAATTTTTTTTTTAATCTCGTTTAAACACTTTTTCTCATCTTGCAAACGAATGATGTCATTGGCAGGCCCAGGAAATAAATGAAAAAAAAAAAAAAAAACACCAACTTTCTAATGTTATGGGGGCTCTCTCTAAACGCAAACCCTTCAAAACCAGTTTGCTAATCCGGCCAAATACTTAAGCACGTGCTTAACAACCAACTTGCGTTTAAGTGCCTTGCTCCCACATCTGTCCACACTCATCTCTGTGCACAAATGATGTGCTTAAAGGGAGGAGAGTGTTTAAACTGTGGCAGGGTGAGAGTCCCTGGCTCCTGGACTGTTGGACTGCTCCTGGCACGGGCAGCACAACAGGACAGAGACCCCACAGCAGCTGCACAGGACAAGATCCTCACTAACTGCATGGTCCTTTGCCTCACAGATGTGCCCTCTACACCCAAAACACGCTTTGGTTGAAGGGCTCCTTGCTGGCTACTTCTGTTGTTTGGGTTTGGCGTGTGGCTGGAAGTTTTAGGTTTGTTTTTATTTTTAAATTTTTTTTGGAAGCTGTTTTAATGAAGTGGGAGCAAAACCAAATAGCAGGCTGAGCAAATGGGGAAAAATAAATGCAAAACTTGCAAATGAATAATTGGTGTGGTTTTAATTAAAAAGTGGTTAACTGTTTCGGGGTGAAGAGCATGGGTTTGGGTTGACACCATCTGAACCCTGGAAAGAGCACGTTAAGCTGTTCACCATACTGTGGGTTAAGAAAATGGGAAATAAATACATCCCAGCCCCTTGGAAAACTAAACCATCTTTAGGGCTCAGCTGTAAACTTTCTTCAGCAATTTATTAGAGTTCCAGAAAACACTTGTTGAGTAGCCTTGGCCTGTAATAAATATCAGTCCTTGTTTGTTTGTTTTTGTAATGGGAACAAAACCACATCTTTTTCTTTCTCAAGTGGATAATTTAATTACATGGCAAGAAACACATTCATTGTCCAAAATACCCAGAGAAGATTGCCACGAAACTCGCAGTTCAGTGGTGAGAGGAGGAGGGCAGGGCCAGCTGATACCAGAACTGGTTTCAAGGAAGGTTTTTGTGATGGCACATCCACTTTTGCTGGAGCTGACAGTGGCACTGGGATTGTCATTACAAACAGGAGACAGGCACCTCTGTGCAAGGCAGTTCTCACCCCACAAGGAGCATCAGAAGGGAAAGGCAGAGGGAACAAAATGGAATGAGGGACAGTGAAGGGAATTTCTGGGCCACACAGAGGGCCTGAGATGGATCAGTGGGGGCTGAACTGATCCATCTGTTCTCATGCTCTCCCTCAAGCCCAGCTCCAGTCTGAAAACATCAATGTTTCATTTTACAGGCTGGAATACTTCAACATTCCTTGCTCTGCAGGTTGTCACCCCTTCTGTGGGGACTTGTCCTGGCCTCAGTGGTAGGAGGCAGATGACAGCAGTGATCCCAAGAATGTCTGGAGGTGACACCCTGTGAGAACAGGGAGTGTTTGGAGGCATCCATCCCCTTCTGTGCCCCCATTTCTGGGAGCCTGCCTTGCAGAAAGAGAAACAGGAGTCGATCCTTTAAGATCAATTCTTGCTGGGCTTGGTGCACTCATTCCCTGCAGGTAGCTTTGGGTTTAACAGTAGAAAACTCTCTGAGCTGAAATAGCTGAAGGGGGGAACTATCCACAGAAGCAATTACCCAGTGCTCTTTCCCAGGGACAGCCTGTCAATTATGGTCAGAACCCAGGAATCAGGTGGTTGTGGAAAGACAGACCCTTATTCCTCTGAGCTCTTCTTGAGGGGCACAATTAAGGTGCTGAAGTGATTAAAGCCACATTTGGCTCTGGGATACGAGAGCCAGATGCACCCAGGTGACTCCTCCGAAGGCAGTTGCTCCAAACCCAGGCGCTGGTTACCTGATTTGTAGCAAATCAAGTAGAAATCAGCCATTCCTGTCCACACAGCTCCATCGTGCTGTTAAACAGCCAAACCCTCTTCTCTTACATGTCTTTGAGGGAGATGAAATCCATATGGCCCAGAGAGTGAGCACAGGGATGGAAGGAAGGACAGAAACAGCATTTCTTCAGGACAGAAGACAATGGAAATGTTTCCACTGATTCCAATAGGTTCTGAGTCAGCGGCTGCAACCAATTTTCCTCCTAAATGGACTTCCACATGTCTAAAAGAGTCTCACAAGTGCTGGAATTTGTTACAGAACAAACCTGTGCTTTATTACTCTGCTCCCTGATTCTGAGCATTTCTCCCTTTAAATTCCTCGGTCAGCCATTTCTGGGCTTTGGGGTTCGCTTCTGAGAAATGCATTCATTTCTAAAGCAAACATTTTCCATGGAACAGGCAGAGTAAAGTCCCCCCCTCTGCCCCCATACTTCATTTGGCTTTGCTGGGAACTTGCGCCTTCAGGTTCATCAGAAAAATAGGTGGTTCTCTGTGCAGAGGGAAGCATGGTGAGGAAATCAATTTCATCAGACCTGAAACCTTCTGTACTTCACAGATTGCCTCTGAATCATGGATATTTGGGCAAAAGTTGAGCAAAGCTGCTTTTTACCAGAAATTTTCCATTTGCCACATATCTAAAAACAGAAGAGGTTTTGCCCTCTTTGTGGCAGGAATCTTTAAAGATTTTTGTACTTCCTTCTTTCATTAAATCGAAACAAAAATTGGCAAAATGGACTTTTTCATTTTCATCAAAAGCTGTCTTTTATGGAAAGAGAGTCACTTTCCTGCCCATAATACCCTTTACTACATTTAAAGGGATTTAGGAGCCATTGTACCATTTTCAGTAGTGGTTTAGGGACTACATGGGACACTTGCCTGACCTGCTTCATATCCATATTCAAGAGCTATCAGTAAAGGTTAAGAACTTAAATACCTTTTATCTCATCCTGAGGTGTCAATGAAAGACAAGCTTTCTACAGTGTCTTGAAAATACGGCTTAAATTCGATTAAGTTCCGAAAACCTAATAGAATTTTCAAACTTTCACCTAATGCTACACTGAAGCGGCTATAAACATTAGTTTTCAAATTCATGTATTTAAGGAAAAATATTTTCTATTTCCTTGCAAGAACAAAAACACAGGAAGAAAATTTCAAATCAGCTTCCCTAAGGCCCCATTTAATTCAGAATTTTAAGAAGTTTCTCAGCTTCCCAAGTTTTTTTTAGTTCATGTTAACTTTAGTTTAAGGGTGTTGGTTCAAAATGAAATCTCAAAACTTTTCATTAGAAAACAAAGCCAAAACGCTTGGACTTCTTTTTCTTCCTTTGCCAAAACAGTTCGTCAAGCTGATGTGAATTCCCAAACATTTTCAGCCAACCTAAAGCACAATCTTCGGCAAATACATAATTTGCCTAAAAAAAGAAGTAATTGTCCCATTCTAAGAATAAAATCCATCCATGATTTTAAGTGCTCAGACTGAACAATGATGGAGTATTTGCCCTGATGATAGAAAGAAAAAGAAATAAATTTTGCTTGTTACTTTACATATATATTTATATGTATCTGAAATTTATATACACACATGGCCCTTTCCGTCCAACATGAATGTTTTCAACACAGAAAAAGTAAAGAGAAGAGATTTAGTGCTGATTAGAACAAAAGTCGCACTGTACCTTACAGATTTCAGCATGTCTCATTAAAACTGGGCTTGAAATATACATATCCTTTAATAAATAAAGCTTAAGGTACATAAACACTGCAGCGGATATAAATTATTTTAACCAAAGTATGTAGGGGGAAAAAAAAAATTACTGGAACACCATGATCCAGGGCATTTTACAGTAAATTGGACTTCATCAGCGGTTTTGCATTTTTATTTGATTTTGGAGTTCCTCCACTAAAGCTGTAAGTTTTGTAGAGTTTATTTCACACCTTGTAATTTAAAACGTTACACTCCATCGAAATTCCTCTCAAAAAAAGGACCCGAGTAATTAATGTCTTTGGGCTCAACGTTCATTATATCCCACTAGTGTGAAAATTCATAAAAATAAGACATGGGATTAGGAGCTTAACAGCCTCACACATTTGCAGAGCTGCTGCATTGGCAAATATTTCTCTGCCCTTTCGGAGCAGAGCACTCTCCTGGCTGCTTTCATTTGTTTCACTGGATCATCCAAGTCATTAGGAAGTGCCTGAAAAGAAACTTCATGTCTCATGCTCGTATTTTTTTCCTTGGAAGCAGATAAATAAAATGCGTCGGGGCCATTTCTTCCCATGCTCTTCTCCTTTCTTCATTTGGTGGCAGCATGTTTTAACTCCTCATGGAGACAATGGGAATTTTGGCCACTTGGAGCCAGGGGACTCCAGATGCCCTTGGAAAGGAAGCAAGACCTGGGGTTTGATTGCTGAGAGCTGAATAATTTCCTTTGTGCAAACACCCAGGGTTCTCCTCCCTGGTTCCAACAACTCCTGTTGCCCTCAGCAGATCCATAGATACAGTGGGTGAATTTGTGCAGTGAAAAGCAATATTGACCAGAGTTTAATTTTGGAGGGACATAAACCACTCACAAAGTTGGGCTGAATTTGACAAGCACCTTTTCCCAAAAAACCGAACAAAACCAACAAGCCTAATACAGGAGGCTCTTTTTTAAACTTCAAAACATTTCATTCCAAAGTGTTTTCAAAGCAAAGGGGTTGACTTCATGTAGGTGTTTCTGAAATGAGCCTTTTGGAGGTTTTATTGAAAAACCCGACTTTAGGAAAAAAAAAGAAATCAAACTCTAAAATGGAACATTGTGTTTCGGATCAAACACCATGTCCTAAGTTGACTCGATCTTTCTTGTTTATTTTATCTTTCTTTTTATTTTCCTTTTTTTTTTGGAGACTGTTTTGGTTCAAAACAAACAGAATTGCTTCGTTCCCTGCTCCCCTCCCCCAGGTATCTGAATCTGCCCACAGTACAAAGCATCCTTTATCCACCCAGGTCGCCATCACTCACCCCAGAAGATGCTGGCCAGAAACCCTGAGGAGCAGATCAGCCCGGCTGTCCCTGCAGCAAGGGCTGCACAATTCCCTGAAACCGGGCAACTCCTCTTGTGCTGAATTTCCTTTCACATCCCAGCCTCTCATCACGGCTCCCTCTATAGCTGACAGCGAGCAATTCCAGCCCGGGATCCTCAGGACCAGCCACACTTGATGTCAGAGGGAACCAAGCTGTCCAGTTTGGACTTGGAGATGCTTTAGCGAGGGGATGTGAAGTCTGCAACAGATCTATTCTTGGGCAGAAAATATCAGTGGAAATTGCTGTTTTCATTACTGCACGTGGCTGTGGAAAGGAAAGCCTTTGTCCAGGATAGATCAGCTATTGCATCTGTCCTGGAAATTAATTTGTCAGCAGCAGCTGGGAGAGCTACAGCAGCATTCAAGTACTTCACTGCCGGCTGATATTGAAGGTCACATTTGGATTTACCTTTCTGCCAAATGCTTTTTGGCTGCAAGACAGTGCACAGTCACCAATCCAAGGAAGGGTTTTTCAGGAAGTTCTCTGAAGAAGAAGGAGCATGACAAAGAAAAGGCCCCTTTAGATTTTACTCTGCACATTTTTAAGCAGTGCAATTAAAATAACTTCTAGCATCCTAAATCGGGTTTGCACATTTTGCCCCATGAGTAGTTCTTCTAACTGAATGTAGTTATCACACACTTTCAAAAAAATTTAAAAATTACACGTATTCTTCGAGCTTAAGGAAAGAAGCTCCTACCTTCAAGCTTGATCTGGAGGCTGTCCTGAAGCCTCCCTTTGCTCTCCATCCCTAGAGAGCTGTTTTGCCCTCAGAGCAAGCCATCTTTGCAGCAAAAGAGCAAAGGGATTCTAAGGAAACATCAGAGCTCCTCAGATGGGTGAAAACTGGGAGATGTCTCAGCAAAGTTATTCTCTGGTTCAATCAGAAAAATCTGTCATCATATACTGGGGCTGGTGAAGAGGTGATAAAATCATTCAGCTTTGGGACACGAGCAGTTCTCTCAAATTTAAATCAGATGGAAATGGAGTCAATTTGTTTAGAAAAGTAGCTCAGCTCTCAGCAAGGATTATGACTGTTATAATTTTCCTGTAGCTGAAAACGGAGCGTGTTTCAGAGCAGTACACAACCACCATACTTTTCTTATGAACTTATCTTGCATCATAGCCCTGTCCCCTCATGAGGACAAACCACCAGGAACCTGGTGCTGTGTTCTGTGTGAGCAGGCAGGGAATCAGTGCCTTGCTTGCTCTGAGGATCTCTCCATGAGCTGACGCACAAGCACGAAGATGAGTCACAGATGGCTCGGTTACTGCTGGAATCTCAGCGCAGATCTGAGCAAGTTTGGGATGCTTCCCACCACGAATACTTCACTCCCTGCCTCACTGCAGAGCCTGCTGTGCAAGTGCTTTAAAGGGTAACACAGAGAAAGGGCTGTGCCTTGGGAAGAGGAAAAACCATTCTCCTCAAATGCAGTTAATGGGGCGAGAAGACTCATGTTCAAGTGTAACAGTGGAGTTTCCAGTTAGACCTTGGGTTCTACTCAGCTTCCACTGCTGAGAGACAGATTCTCCATCACTGCAGGATGCAGGAACTATCAGAAAATTACCAGTCAGGATGGACAGGGTGGACTTGGTTGTGGCTATGAGTTAGAGGACATGTTGAGATCCTTTCCAGTTCTGTCACTCAAGAACAGGAGATCACCCCAGCTACACCTTAATCTTGCTTGGAAGGTGCACCCTGAAAAGACACAGGCTACAGGTCAAGTCCATGCACAGCAGCTGCTGAAGTAGCAATGTGAGAAATAACAGTAATGCAACCTTTCAGCAGGAGCAGAGTCAAGTTTTTCAAGGAAACATCATAAGCATCACACATACCTGCACAGTTAAGCAGTACTGAGACAGAAAGTTTTGCTTGAGGGTACCCAGGACGTGACTAACGCTGTTGTGATCCCATGCAGCAAAACACTGATGCAGAGTATACCACTCTGCCTAGTCCAATTTATCCTCTGAATTGTCACAGGGTAACTGTGGTCCAACAGGATTTATGCCAGATGGAGTATAATATGTCCTCCTGCAGCCAGTGTAAAATATGAAGCCAATATAAACACTATATACCATGTTCTAGCTAATTCAACACAAAGCAACAGTGTGCACACACCTGACGTGGAGCAGATTTGTCCTGCCAGGTGATTTTGCAATAAACAGCCTTAGTGGTATTGAAGGGGAATCCTAGCCCCATCTATTGTCCTGACAAGCCCTCACCTCGTGTTTCTGGCTTAAAGAACCCTCCTGTCAGTTCAAGCTCATGTGCAGCATTCAGAGATACTAATTCTGTTCTGACAGGTTATTCATTGTGAGTTTCCAAATCTCAAGCAATCACAACTGTAAATGCAGTCTGTAGGGAAATTTATGCCTCTCAGCAGAGATGCAAGAAGGAATATTGATGTTTGCTTAAGCTTTGGGCTTAACACTAGAGACTCTCTCCTCATGCCTCTTGGCCTTGAGATAAAGGTAAGGTCTACAGCTGCCACGGCCCCATCTCCTCAAGGCAGTGCAATTATCAGCTGAAGGCTTGATTAAGCTTGTCTAAATTTCCACAGCAGGAGAGTGGCAGTGGCATGCTAGTCCTTCCTTACACAGAAACACATCCCGAATGCACAGTCACTTGCACAAAAAAGAGTGGCCACTCATTTTAGGGTTAGCTGGTCATTTCTACCACAGAAACTACTGTGTCAGCATCTGCAAGTATTCAAAATTCTCAGGCTTTCTTGTATTTGTTGTATCTGCCTTCTGGGTTTTTTTTGAGGCTTTATGTCAGATAGTGCTGAGTTTTCAAGCTTTTCTCCACAGGGATGAGGCCATCAGGTGATCCACAGTGTGCAGAGCCAGACAAAACTGTGGAGTTGTGATGGGAGCAGATATGGTGTGGGGAGAAAGTCCCAGAAGGGAGTGGCAAGATCTGTCTGCGAGGGGTTTAAAATGACCCCAAGAAAATCTCCACATTGAGAGTTCGTAATATTGAAGGGATGGAGAGGAAGGAAGATTTTAGACAAGAGCAGGAGGAGAACTTCCCAGCCTTACTGTGTGTTCCTGGTAGCAAGGCTGGGTCTGAAGAGACCACCTGAGCAGGGAGTGATGTGGAGGTGATACCTGAGCAGACACACTGGAGGACAGTGCAGCAGGTTTCCATCTGGGCTGTACCTGATCACAAAAAGCAATCCCATTATCATGAAAACAAGGAGGCACAAATTTAGCAGAGGAGTCTGGGGAAGTATTGTCAGTGCAACTCTTTTAAGGACATGGGTCTGACGGGAAGTTTAGCATCTTTTATTTCTGAGACAGCTGAAAAAAACAAACAGAAGAAATCCAAAGAAATGTCAGCTGTTCTTCAGGTCCAAAGCAGAAGCAGGAATCTTCGAGGCCAAGCAGGACTGGGAAACAAAAGCTCTGAGTTGAATTAGCTCTGTACCAGTTGGTGCTGTAAGAGAAGCCAAGTTTCTACCTTGCACGGATTCCCTGTGCTCTGGTGTGCAGCTGAGCCACAGCCGTCCACAGGGTGGATGTTTTAGTGCCTGGCTCTTTTTAACTGGCACATGTTAAGAGCTTTGAATTAACAGGTGCATAAAAACTGTCAAAAAACACTTAGCTCTCAAGACATTCTGTCGGTTGTATTAAAAATATGGTTTTATGTAACCACATTCTCTCAACACTTGCTGGGTATTACGGCATGGGAAAGTCACTCGCCCTTTCCAAATGAAAGCAGCGATGTTTAAACTCTCCTGCAGGGAAAAAAAAAAAAAAGAAAGAAAATGAGAAAGACTACAGTTCCTCTGATCTTGCCAAGGATTTGCTCCTGTTTGAAACACTAAAGGTCGATTTCTTCCAGCAGAACAGGACCAGCCTAAAGCTCCAGAGTAGGGGCAAGCACCCCAGCAGGTCAAAAGGCCAGTGTCTTTGCAGGCTTAGTGAGGTGGAACTGAGGGGTTTTTGACAACTGAATGGGAAGATGTTGCTGACTGAGGAGGTGGTATTTACTGTAAGCATGGCCTGGGTTTTAAACCCACCCCACCTTCCCCCCTCCCCCGAGTTTCACAGAGGTTTAGAGCTAGGAAAAAAACCCAAACTATTTGTGCCCATATTTCAGAAGAGGCTTACAAATAGTTTTAGTTCTCAATCTTCCCTCAGTCATGAATCCAGAACATCTGGGATCCCAGAAACAAAAGCATCAGGTTTCCAGAGTGGAAAGAACTCTAAGACACAGGTCCAGAAGAATTTTTAAAACTCTCGAAAGCACTTCTGAAATCAGTTCCCTTTCAAATATGTGGCAAATACATTAAAGTGGGCTTTGGATTAGTTTTACTGCCTCTTGATAAAAGCCATTCGCACCTTTGATGTGTTTGAGGATGGCAGCCATCCCAAATGCCTTCCCCAGGCCTCGCCTCCACCAGGAAGTCTCCTTCTGGCTCTCCCCAGGAATGCCCAGATGGGTTATCATTTGTCACCTCCCCAGAGGTGACCAACTCAAAACAGCCACCTCTGGGGTTACAGACACGGTAGGTGAAAGCAGATTTCTGAGTGCAAGTGTTTAGGGTGTAATGGTGAACATGGATAACCCCAAAGCCTGTGAGAAGTGGGAAGATGTGGGCTTCTAAAATTGGCTGTGAGTTTAATCCTACTGAGTTTTAATTCTATGCATCAAAGCACTTCCAGTACCACCCTGTGCTCACCCACCTTCTGCTCAGCCTGGTGGCTCTGAGGAGCCCTGGTTATTTGCCTGGCCTGGAGGACAGATGGTCCATGAAGTTTCTCGGCAGCTGCTGGAAGTAGAAAGGGAAATTGTTTGAAAGACAGAGAAAAGAGAACTGGTGGCTTGGAAGGGTTTGAGTAATGAAAGGCTCCAGTGTGGCAGGCAGCTGGGGCAGAGGAGACTAGCCCTTGAAAAGCAAATGGTGACTCCCTTCTATGAAAAGCAGATATGGCTTTGTGAATGTTGAGGCCAGAAGGAGCACCATGAGGGCCCAAGTGCAACTTGCCAGGCCAAGGAAAGTATTTTCCAACAGCTTCTCAAGTTCTGCCAGCAAAAGCATCATACCCGAGAGACTCACAGGGGGACTGTCACCGACAGTACCAGATACGCTGAGCAAGTCCAGGAGTGGAGCCTGCCTGCTTGGCAGTGCTGCTTTCCTGCAGAACTGGTTAATGTCAGTGAGACTGATGAACACTCCACAGTAGTTAGGGGATGCTGTGGGATGTCATGGAGAAAAGTCCACTGCTAAATATTTTGATTTGAGGAATGAAGAAAAGAAAACAACTGGTATTTTAGCAGATGGGGGAAAAAAGATCTGGAAGCAAGAAGAAAATCCTGCAGAGAATGAGGCATGACTTTTTAAAACAGCTGCAGGATGTTCTTCTTGGAGGATCAGAGAAGCACGTTAGGAAAACCCTGGAATGGACCTGGTTCTTCATGAGCACATCCTCACGCCAAAGAGTATCATCTTCTCCATGAAGCAAACCACCAAAACGTGGGAGCAGCTGCAGCTCACACGACAGCCAAGCCAGAGACACAACCTCTGGGAGACCATCAGCACTACAGACAATGAAACATGCACCATCAGCAACCAGAATCATCACCTAAACAGCTACACAACTATTTAACACGTGATGCGAGGTTTGGGGTGATGCTCAGAAACCTACTCCAGATGCAAACGGAGAAACTTTGAAGAAAATGATGTCTGAATTGGATTAGGATTGTCCTCCTTGGGACAGAGTCTGTCTACGCTGGAATGGGGAAAGTGACTTAAGCCTGCAAAGGCAGAGCTGTTTCACTGTGCCCAGCTCATGTGCCCAAGGCAGTGAGTGTACTCAGCAGGGATTCTGGCAGAGGCTCACGGCACAGCTCTCCCGTGAGTTTGTTGCCCAAGATAATAATCCAAGGGACAGCCAGTTTGTGACTCTTAAATGCAGTCAACAAACACTTCCAGTGGGGTATCCTTGATGGGCTGACTGCTCATGACCTCCTGAGGCAGTGGTAGTGCAAAGAGCTTCCCTCCCACATGGAAAAAGGAAGGGAGCAAGACAAAGGCTTGCTGAGACACCATCTGCAGGAAAGCTCCTACCTGTGAAGGAGTCACACCAGCAGGGAGGTGCTGTTACCTGCTGCCTAGGAACGACTCCCAGAGCTCTCCATGACTTCAGTTCTCCTGGGGATACAGTGGTCCACGTGGAGGCAATGGTCAAGAAGGTCAGCTGCCCTTTAGCTACATGGTAGGCAGCTGAAGGGTTCCTATTTCTGTTGCTGCTGGACTTAGGACTTGGTATCAATCACCAGCCAGACACCACTGCTAATCTTGTAATTCCTGGAGAGACTCTGTCCTTTGCTCTACTACCTCCTTTACTGGCTTGTTGAAGGAGGAAGCTGTGCATATGAAATAACTCACTGGGGTCTCCTTCAGGACAGTTAGGGACAAACGCAGGAGCAACACAAGGTCAGCAATTGTGCATTTAGAGCTGATCCTGCTGTGTGTCCTTGTCTGCAGCTGTTCCATTACAAACCCATCACAGTATTTGAGGGCTCCCAAGCCACAGCAGGTTCAGAGCAATGCCTTCCCAGGCTGAGATTTGGGGCTCAATTCAGCCCTGCATAATCAGGAAACACCAGTAAACCAGAACAAAGACCAATTACTGCAGAGAAAAATGTCAGACAGCCATTTGAAGGGTGAGATACAGCCCCAATAACCTGAACATGAGAGGATCACACCAGTTGATCATGTTCAGATACATCACCAGCACTACCAACTGCTAGAGGAAAGTAACCTTGCATGGGGAAGTTAAAATGGCCCATCATTCAGGGATTTATTTATGACTTGTGTTTCACTTTTATTACCCACAAAGCATTTTTTCTGGTGCTTGGGTGTTTTTGTCTTACTCAGCTCCAGCCCTTGAAAGCTGACTTGGCTTCAGCCCATGCAGAGTCTGGGTGAAATGACTCTGTTCCTTCATTCTACCATCTTGCCACATTCTCCCCATTCTAAACAATGTAAGAGACTGAAGGGATATCCCCAGCACTGCAGCTTTCCCTTGGGATGATTTATAGCCACTTCAATGGCATCACAAGTCATAAAATGGATTCTTTCATCTCTCGGGGTTTCATCCTTTGCTATGAGGAACCTCCAAGCTTTTCTCTTGCTGCCTGCATAAATGGATCCCAAGCCTCCACCAGTGCACTGGGCTGAACTGGGTACAGGGCAACCTATCCCATCCCAAATTTCCATCAGTCTTCAGAAAATAGCACAGTCCTTACACAGCGGAGCCAAGGAAAAGGCTCCTTGCAAAAGGAGTCATGTGTTTCACTACCCAGCTCTAGAGCTGCAGCCCCAACATGTGCTTTCCAGTCCCAGGTATCACATCCCTGCTGCTGCTGGACTCTCTGCACTCATGTCACCACCCACCGCTGCCTATTTAGCAGGACACCCTTCCCAGCCCCTGAAGGATGCTCTGGCTTGGAGTGCTGAGATGAGACTGCTGAATCTCTGCCACACGTGAGAGCTGTTTTACCTACTTGCCCAAGAGCAATTTCTCCCCGTTCTCCCCTCTTGCACTCATGTACCAGGTGTGAAAACCAATTCAGACATCAAAACCCACTGCCCAGCACCGGCAGCGTGGAAAAATAAAATCACTGGCTGATCAGCCAAACAAGCAGGTGGGAGTGGTAAGGACAGAGGCAGGAGAGACAAGGTACTAAACCTGCTCAGTGCTCCCAAGTGCCTCGTTAGACTGATTTATGTTTAGTTAATTGAGAAAATGACTCTAACTACACAATCCAGGCCCTAATTCAGAAAGGCCCACGCTTTTTAGTGTCTCTACCTGAGCCTTAAAAAGGCATGATTTAAACCCTGTAACTAACAGGCTGCCAAAGGCAAGGATTTGAAGGATCTGATGTCCTATCATGCCGAGGGGGTGAGGCTTGGCTCACTTCTCTCATTACTTGGTCTTTCCCCACTGACGTCCGAGTTCTCTGCTGGGACATAAATCAGGGAAACCATGAAGGAAACCAGTCTTGTGCCCCATCAAAGGAGCCAATGCTCGCTTTCATGGGACCATGCAGACCAGCCTAAATAGGGCACTTAACAAGCATGTGGTTTCTATAATACCAGCCCACATCTCTACACCCTGTTTGCACTGCCACTGGCAAAACCCTTTGTCCATTACATACCACACCTGCTTATATCCATGGAATTAGAAAAGGGATTATGATATAACACCAAAGTGCTGAACATAGGATTTCTGAGATGGATCAGGTCTGCAGAAAAATTTTAGCTATCTCTCAGCAACTGCATGAACCCTTCTACACAGCTATGGCATGTGCAAGAGCGGAGCACAGAGACCCAAGACACTGTTACACAGAACCCCACTAAAGTACCACACTCAGTCCGGGACCCACAGAGGGTCAAAGATCCCACATAAGGTGCATCTGGGAAAGTTCCAGGCCTCAGGCTGGGACAAGCCATATCACAGGGTGTTTAATGCAAACCTGAACCTTGACAGAAGGGTGTTGGGAACAGTTAGTCTTTAGGTCCTACTGTCCTAAGCAGAAAATACAGATTAGACGGAATCCCAGCAAAGGAGGGAATTTGATATTGCTCTGCTCCTTTCTTGGGCTCCAGAACTTCCCCAGAGGTTATCTTCCCATGAGCAATACTCTCTAGCAGGTTCTAAATGAAGCTGATCAGGAAACACAGTACCTCCAACCACTAGGCCAGTCTCTACATTTCTCTCTTACTAGTTTTTCCTCATTTGGTTCAGATGGGATCCAGGCCTAAAGGAAAGACTCCACTGCATCACAGAAGGTATTAGGAAGAAAAATGGCTGATGGAGAACCCGAGTCCCTCCCCAGAAAGCCCCCCAAGCTCAAACCTCTTGAGAGCCCAGCTTCATCTGGCTGGATATACAATCAGATTAGGGGTTGTCCAAGTGTTTTACACCATGCACTACACATCCATGGGAACCCCAGGCTGAGTCATGACCATCTGCACTCATTTAAACATTTTTTGAAAGAGGAGGGAGTGCTAATCCTGACATCCAGGCCAAAACGCAACATGGACAATTACACTGTGCTTTGTAACATTCTCAGTGGTGTACACTGGTGTTTTCCAGTTCTTCCCATAATGGTAATGTGGTGATCCAACATAGAAATGGCCACGTTGCCAGAGGAGAGTCCCCTGTGCCAAGCCCTGCAGTGTTACTGTCAGGCATCACATGCCTCTATTTTCCCTGCCGTGGGTGTTCAACTCCAGCATGCTTCACACTCAACACTTTTACCTCTACCTGTGCAAGAGGTCCTCACTAAAAATCTGCCCACTCATTCCTGAGCAGTGCTGAGCTTTCCATTTTTCCATTCTGCTGAAGAGATACAACACACCAGTGGAGTGGACAGCACACCTGCCCTCAGTGCACACCTGGGACAGCAGAGCGAAATGTAACATCAGCTACTACAAAGGTAGAAACGGCTTTTGCTTGAAGAGCCTCAATTCCAACAGTTCTCTTTCCTTCAAGGAGAAACACGAAAAAACCCCCAAGGCTTTTGTTGCACCAAAATCATCTCCTGGCATTTCTGACCAGCACACATGTTGTTACAATTAGGACTGGACTCCTTGGCTCCGGCGCAGGGGGAATGTTAAACCGGCACACTGGCACCCATCAAAACATTCACGAACTTCCAAAGTGGAACTGACACCATGGTAGTGGTTTATATCACACGTCAGAGAAAGGCTTCATAACTGAGATCAAACAAGTTAACTCTTGAGCTCCCTGGCCAGCAAGAGCAGCCTAATGCTGGGCTGCTATTGTTACTGCATACGGCTGTTTCACGTGGCTTCCAGCCAGTCCACTTCACTGTGCAGGCTCAGAAGTTAAAGACAGAGAGAACTGGCCAGAACTTCAACGAGGGACTTGTAAGAGAACAGAAACTGCTGATTGTAACAGCATCTTCCCTCTCAGAAGTGGAAGTGCTGGCAGAAACCAGCACTATTAGAATGGTACACAAGAATTTTTCAGCCTTTAAGCAATTTTTTTGCATATAAACTGACTCCCTTCTAGGAAACTTACATACTTAAGCAGTGGTCAAAAAGATCTTTGGACTTGGAATTTTTTGCCATTTTCAGAGTTGAAACAATCTTACCTGTGACAACAAGGTGTAGAAATACTCTAACCACATTTTAGCCTGCCAGAGAACCACAAATTACATGCAACATGCTGTCTGTGTGATTTCTGTAAATACCATTTGCAATTCAGCTCTTCTGGGAGAAGCTCTTCTCCATGTCCCCAATGAGCTGGACACAACATAATGAGGAACAGACCTATCCTCTAGGACTTTGAATCTCTTGAGGAACAACTGGGGACAGCTGCAGAGGATGGAAACGACAATGGTACAATTAAATTATTACTGCACTTACTGGTATCCTGTTCTGAAAACCATCAGCAGGTCGCTAAAAGGTATCCTGCAACTGCAGACACAGCAAAGGAAGTCAGTCACGATTTTCTCACAATACCATCAAATCTTCTGCTTTTAGGTCAGGTCTTCCAGCAAAGTAACAGGGAATGCAGTGTACCAGCAACAACAGAGCAATGCTTCATACGTATTTCTAATACTACTTTGGAGTTAGATTCTAACTCAAATTAGCCCAAATTATGAGTGGCTGCTCTAGGAAATATATTTATCCCACTTTCTCCAGTGTATGGAAGGCACCAGGAGATTTTCCATTGCCCTGAGGCAGCTGAAAAGATTCCTGCCAAGCTGTATCTTGCCATGTCTTTACTTCATACATTTCCATATTTTGGAACAGCCTTTTTTGAGGTTTTATTTTCATGCAGCGGAAAGTTGCCAAAGGACATATCTGATTCTACCATTTATCATCTCCTGTGGAAAAACAGTCTTGGATCCCTGTATTAGTCTCAGATATCACAACTGAAAGTAAACACACTGCATACAAGATGCACTGATTTATTAATAGAATAAAACTGAAATGTAGTGACATGTTTTTCCACTGTTAAAGCCATACAGACAATCAGTGTCCCATTTATAGACTCAGTGGTGTCATCCAGCAACCCATTCATAAACTCAGACCAGCACGTCCAGGTCAGGTATTCCAGGAACCATTTCCACACTTCCCTGTTACAAAGAGGTTAACAGTGAGTGCAGTCCCCAAGGTTTGCAGCTGCAATCAGTCTCTGGGAGATTTTCCTATGTTCTCTTTTAATTCCTGAGGCTTTCTCCACCTGGAATAGCTTTTTAAAGCCTTTCAACAGCAATAGAGCAAATCAGCTGAACTTTTGTGGGGTACTAACCTGCTCTTCAGGCAAGAAAATGCATTGAATGTTCTACAAAAATAGGCTCATTTCCAATATACTGTGGGGATTATTCATTACAAGATGAGTTATTGGCTAATTATTGGCACTTTGGGGCAACTACAACAGAGAAAATCTCTGCAATGGAACAGCTTTAAATGTAACACACTCTCTTTTGTGTGTTTCTACTTCTACATTCTGCAATGTCTGAAACTGTAACCCATCATTTTTGTTAAACCATAGCAGCTGTGATTTCATAACTAATAGTGTTATCAATGTACAGCTTCATGATTCAGCATTATCTGAAAGCAACAGGCAAAGTGATAAATATGAGGTATTAAAACTGACTTTGCAGTTTGCCTCAATATGCAAATTTCCTTTAAATCAGGAAAAAGTAACCTCTACAAAGGCAATTAAAGTAAGCACCTGGGTTTCACAGCAGGAGAAACCGTTGGAAACTAATCCCTTATGGATACAAAGGAAGACAAACATCCTACTGCAGTTGTCAGAATGTGTTTTGAAGCAGACCAAGGTGTGATGTTTCCTCCTGTAGGTATCTTTCTCTTGCATACTGCTCAGAACAGGAACCTGTGATATCAAAAAGCTGAAAATCTTTGGACAAACCCTACTGTTCACTTCCAAGTGTTTCAGTACAGTACAAAAGCCCATGAAGAGCTGGGCAGTTGAACATGAATGCACACCGGAATGATCACAGATGATGAACCCCAAATGAGTCTTGTGGAAAGAAAAGAGCCTTTAAAATTTGAAAAGAATATAAAAGGAAAAGAGAAATGAAGTGCATACTGCTGGCACTGCTGAAGCCTGGATACAACATACAGCCACAAGCCTGCAGAGAGTACCTCATCCATAACCACTGCATGCAGCAGTCATGTAGCAGAACAAGCAGGGGAGCTTCCTGAAGTCACATTTACTGCCTGAGTTTGGCTGTCCTTGTCGGAGAGGGATTTGGTCCTGGGGTTTTGAGACTGTTCAGAAACTGCAGGAGAAGCAGCAGCATGGTTGGCATGCTGGCTCTCCTGCCCCACAACACTGGGAGCAGGGTTCTCCTTGGCTGTCCCAGCGTGGCTGTGTGACTGGCTGGATTGTCTCCCTGCCTCTGCCTCCTGCTGCTGCAGCATCCTCTCCACCTCGATCTCCAGCTCCAGATTTTCCTCGTCTGCCTCCACGTCCAGCTGCTGCATTAACTCCTCCAGCTTCCTGGCCTTGCGGAGCTCGTTCTGCTGGATGATGGTGCACAGGTGCTCCGTGAGGTGCTCCTTGATCTCTGTCTTGTGCTGCAGGTCCAGCTTGGCTGCCACGTACTCGGACTCGGCCTTGTCATAGCGCTTCCTGCAAAACCAGCAGCATTCCTGGAGGGTTAATTCTCACAGCACCTCACAACCTGACACAGGGACTTTAAGAATCCTTGGAATGCAACGTGCTCTGCAATGTGTTGTGCCAGCTGTTCATGACATGCTGCCACATTAGCAAGAGGGAAGAAAATAACTGCGAATTGATTGAAACTTCTCTGGACACTTGGGGCTCTGCTGTTGTGTATTCCAAGAGTTAACTTGCTCAGATTGAATCACAAACACCCATTCATACTGCCTGTTTGAAGAGATGCATCACTAGCAGCAGAAAGAACCCATCAGAAATTGCAGTGTTTTCACACTTCTAATGAACACCCACTTAGTGAACTGAAACACCACAGAGCAGTTTGGTGTTTTTCTAACCCAACCAGCCCCCCACAGATACAGATGCTCGATGGAGCACGTTGACATTTGGATCGTGTACTTTTCTGGCCACCCATATACATGTTCAGAAAATCAGGGGCAGCACAGACTGACACAGCACATGACATCAATACAGATGTAGAATTTTATTGCAAGCATCCCTCCTGACACTCACCTCCTGCCAATTTGCACTTCCTGTCATGACAAATACAGCAAAAAGGGAACATTCTAAGTGTTCACTGAGTTAACACACAGAGAATATCCAGCCCTTTAATGGCTGGTGTCCACATTAATGATGCATCTTTCACTACATCAGTAAACCCGTGTATTAATTCTAATTAAAAGAAAGATAGATACAATCTTGCTCATCGGGAAAGGGAATACACAAAGGCTTTTGCAGCATGACTACAGAGCACTCATAAAACTAGTATTAGTAAGGTGATTGAATGAAGAATCCAGCACTTTTATAAAACCAGATTCCAATATCTGCCTAAACAAAGCAACAGAAAGATAGGAAAGGTCCTTTTCTTAGTGAAACAGAAGGAAATGAGATATGGAAAAGCCTTCCCAAATATGTTGTTTTATATAATAACCACATGACTTTTACCCAGCTGTAAAGGCTATGTCTGCAGTGGGCAGAAGATGCCCACTTATGTTTCCCTCTCAAGAAAGTCAAGATTTCTCTGGGTCAGATACCTGAAGTGGCAAAACTAATGCTATGCTGGAAACATCTGCACAGCTAAACCTTCGGGCTGAATTCACACCTATTAGTCACATCATATTAACAAAAATTCTATTCCACAGCAATTGTCAAATGTTGCTAACTAGGTATGTGCTCAGGACTATTTAATTTTTGACTGACTGAAATGCTTTGTGTTTTAGCCCTAGAACAAAAGGCAAGTACTAAGAAATTGCTTAAAAAGACTCCACTTTAAAGCAAATTTGCTTTGGCTCATAATGCATAAAACCTACAACACTGGAAGTATCTACCTCACATTTCCAAATCCCTCCCTCAAGAAAACACTAAATTCATGAAAGTCATTAAGATTTTGGTGAAGTTTACCCACTTGTCCTAACAGCATCTCATTTTGCTATTGTCATTATAAACTGCTTTCCTTATGTCAAGAGCTGCTTGTGCTCTTTAGCCAGTAAGCAATTTAAATAGATACATTATTACAAAACTTGGGTAAGAAGATTTCAGGAGCATTTAATGGTTTTAGAAACCAGATGAAACCTAAAATCTATTGAAATGTTTTTCCTCTTGAGGACATGAAATTCTGTCTTCACATGCAATCAGCTACGCTAACTACAGTTAATCCTAGACGTTTAAAATTATAATTACACCAAAGAAATCTTAATTTTTTTAGCTACCACTGCTATTTTTTCCAAGACTAATTACGATGTTTATTGGCCTGTGGTCATTGTATGGCAGAAGTCAGAAGGAGAAATAAGCATTTAACACATTGAATGGTGAACCAAAAACCACGAGTGAACATTTCTGCTTTATGAACCGGCTGCACAAACATGCTGCTGTTTATCTACTGATGTTGTGGTTTACCCACAACTAATGGGGTGTTCCCATTAATTTCTTGCATTTAAGGAACTCATCACAACTAGAGTGATTAAAGGCACATTGTGAAGGGTAAAAGCTTCCCTGTTCCTGCAATTTTTAGTCCTAGTTGCAGAAGTGTTCCAGCAGGATTGTATGTTTTAAGCTTAACTGGCCCCATTGATTCCAGCAGGACCAGAGCTGTCCTGAGCAAGCAAATTTCCCTAAACAGGATTTTCATTTCAGGACTTTTCAAGAAAAACCTCTTTCTCCCTGAGAAGAAATAAACAACCTTGAAACAATAAAGCAGGGCTTATGGACAACTGCACACTTAAAGCAGGACCTACGTCTTGTGACAGCAGTCTCCAGTCAGAAAACCTGCTTTGGTTCCCAGATTCCAAGGGAAAAATTAGGAAATAAAAAGCATACTTCTACTTCCAGATCTGAAAGCCCCCCAGACCGTGACCGCTTTAACTGCACATTATTACAGTGACATGACTTCATTAGTGCTTAAGTGAGAGGAAACAGCATTTTCCCCTCCTCTGAGGCAGGGCTATTCCCTGTTCCCTCCTCCCTGGGTGTCACTTACCGGGCATAGGAGTAGTCCAGGCTGGCCTGGTCAATGCGGTTCCTCAGGATTCCGATGTCAGCAGACACCATGTCATCCAGAGCCTGCAGCTCCTTCTGAATCCTCTTCAGTTTCACTGTTTCAGCTTGAGTTCTTTTGGATCTGCAAAAGGAAGGTGATTTTTTTTTTTTTTAAATTTCCTTTTCAAGCCTCTCTTCTTGACATACTGGGCCCCATTTCATTCGCAGAGCAACTGACTTCTCTAGGACCTATTCAGAAGGTTTCTCCGTTATGGTCTAGGGCTTTTGATCTTTTTTAGCATCCACAGGGATCTAAAATGCCTGCTATTAAAGGACTATGGCAAAATTACGTAATGACTATAATCAAAGTGCCTAAAATGGATTGTGTTTCTTCACTGTGGAAACACACAAGAAGCTGCTGTATCTAAGTAGTTCTCAGTGTAAGGAAACAGGAAATGGCTTGGGGGGAAGCGAGAGGGGGAAGGGTTTTTAGCCCTGCAAATATCCCCTTTCAAAGAAGCTCAGTTAGTAGGGGCCAAAAAGTCACCTAACCTAAGCTTGATTTCCTTTTCGCAAAATTATTCCCAAAAGGCCCAGCCAAATCCCAATGAAGTGAACGGAAAGTTTTACATCAAACACAAAGGATTTCAATCAAGCCTTATGTAACCTTTTTCAACTAGGCCTATTCATTCCTAAGTCCTGAAAACGAAATGTTACTAAGGGCAACAAGCTTTGATGGATTTCACTCCCAAGCAAGCTAAGTGACTTTCAACAAGCTTTTACACCACATCACTTTGCCATCATTCATCACCACCAGCAAAATGATGCTTCTCAACCACTCAACTTTACACCCAAGGCAGATACCTGAAAGCAAGACTAGGTGTGCAGGCAGTGCCACCATACCCCATTTGACCAGCTGATGCAGGTGGAGGGAAACAGACATCCTGTGGTATTGCTGGGAGCCTGAGGAAGGCCTTTGAGTGACAGAAGTAACTCCTTAGCTATGGCCTTCCCTGGCTTTTCTCCCCCCAGGCTTAGTTTCCAGGAGAAAGAACCAAGCCTGGCGGCCACACCCATGTTTGATATCCTGCAGTGACTCAGAATAAAGGTGCTTGTGTTTTATCCCTGCCTGCCAAAGGAAAACGAAACTTTCAGGACTTTAGCAGAGTACAGACTGTGTTCACCTGTGCTACCCAAGGGCTTTGATGGGCAGAACATAACACAAGCCTGGGAGAGCACTGCAAGCCTGAAAACTTCACATCACTGTCCTTGATCCAGTGATATCAGCTGCTCCAACATCCTTCCCTACAGACTTTGCCTTCCCTGTAGTCTTAAACCACCTTGGTGGACAACACTGTGCCTTAAAGCCTGGTTTCCTGAAGAGCAACAGCTAACAACTGTGACAATATGTGCATTTCTGTAATTTCTAGTCATCCAGTGGTAAAACAGTACCTTCTTAAAGCTCATCATCTTCTCTTTTCAACATTTTTCACATGCTAATGAACCAAAAGTCTAAACAAAAGTAGCTGTAGTTTCTTCTCATAGGTTATGAATCAAATAAACTTCCCTTGCATCCAGCAAAACCAAATCAGGACCAGAACAGGAACAAGCATCTGAGCACCCCAACTTCCAAACACGACCTCCCTAACAAATTCAAGGACTTCAGCTAATCCTCAAGTTGTGTAATAACTTTTCCATCTGCGCACAGAACCGCAGCTTTGGAAGTGTGAAAAGCTTAGTCACAACTTCTTAGCCAGCACTTGTCATCAAATGGAAATGTCCATCACAGCTGCTCACAGAGCACAGAGAGGAGGAAAAAGTGAAATGTAAATCAAGATATGCAACTGGTTGCAGATGAAGAGTAAGCCCTTCCCCAGGCTCAGCCCCCACCTCTCAGCAATAGCTCTGGCCAGGAGTGCCTTCTTGCGTTTATTCTTCTCTTCTATCAGCCGCTGCTCTTGCTGGAGGATTTCCCATCGGGACTTTTCCTGCCTGCTCATAGACAAGAACATCAAAATTAATAGAAAGTTCATTTCTCTCCCTGCTCCCCATATTGTAACACAAATATTCACCATCAGATATTCTGGAGCAAACTCTTAAAAAAGTCGAAGGAACAATAAACAGGTTTTGGTTCTGAGAAAGAAGAATCATCTGCAAGAAACCATTCAGACCAATAAAACATTTCCAGATGAAATCTGCTGATCAGAACTGAAATCTGCATAACCAAATAAGCTGCATGGAGCACTTTTTCAGAAATGGATGGAACTTTTCATTTAGAGGATGTGCTTCCCTATCAGGTAGAAGCAGTTTCAAGTTTCTAACTGGCTGCTACAAGTCACCATCTGTTCAGTCTGCCAACACAGCCTCTATTTTGGAAATGTTTTTTCCATAAAACAGATTTTTTCACAGGTCTGCTTTACAGTACTCCCAAATAATTGGATACAAATGAAAGGCTGGTAAGAGTTATAATGAAAATGAGCAGTGTGGAAGAACAGGAATTTGCTTTTGCCATCAGGGAAGGACTGATACTGATTCCATTTCCTAGGCCATATCTCCTAAGAGATACAACCATCCCAAAAGATGGAAGGCCAGGTCTCAGGTGAGGGGGCACAACTTGTGTCAACACAGCTGGGCAGGACTTAGGAGAAACAAAGAACTGCTCTGCTGCTTTCCACCCCACTGGGTTCTTCATGCCCTCTCTCAAGGAGCTTGAACTGAAAAATACCCAAACAACTCAGCTATTAACAAACATTTCTGCACATCTCTTCAGATTCGTCCTCATCACCCTATTCCTAAAACCTCACACACAGAAATATTTTTAGTAAGATTTAAATTCAAGCATCCAGGCTGAGATGAATCCAGCAGATTCAGGAGGTGACTGTTGCAGCTAAACGTCATTTGCTTTCCACAGTGCGAAAAAATTCTCTGCAAAGCTCCCCAGTCAAACAATGTCTGTGCTTTTCTCACCACAAAAACGAGATGAAGAGCCAGTACTACTGGTGAACTGCACCCACAGGAGGGATGTGACTTCTCAAAGTGCTGCTATCCTGGTGCAGGGACTGCAGACAGGTGATCCCAGCACGCAGCTGAGCAGGGAAATTACAGGCAGCACAACCACCAGCCACAGCCTCTCAAGGCTCATCTCTGCAAAACAGAACCTCCTGGATCCTTTTGAGTTTAGAATTTGAGAGGTGCTGCTTCTCCACACAGATGCTGCCACATAGAAAAGGGAACGATTTGATCTCTCAAAGCTTCCCATCACACACAGAAAAGTTTACTTCACAATGAAACAACGAATCACTACAGAATAACACACCCCACCCCTTGATTTTACCGACTTACTAACAATTCCACTTTCTTTCTCTCCACTTGGGTGTTGGGCTTTGCAGGGCGGGGCTGGGCACTGTCCTTGCCATTACAAGCCTCTCCCGGTGTCACGCCCTCCTGCTGCTCTTGGCTGTCGCTTTGCCTTCGATCCCCAGCGGCAGGAGGACGAGGTGTTGGCCCGGGCTGCTGCGGGTGACAGGGCTTGGGCTGTGGTGCAGAAAGCAACTGCTCTGGAGTGACAGGGGCTGCTCCTCCCTGCAGTCCCAGCTTCTGGCATTGCTGCTGGAGGGCTTTTTCCCGTTGCAATTGCTTCCGAGTCTTGGTCACAGCCTGGGGGCGAGGCTGCTGCTGCGGCTCCGAGGGCTCGTACAAATCTGTCAGTGGAGAAACAGGATTACAAACAAATCTCAGTATCAAAGACAGAGCTCTGCTGGGCAAGCAAAAACCAAAATAAGGAAAACACAAGCCAGGGTGTCACGGCAAGGCAATGTGGGGGAAATCTCAGGAACGTGGAAATGTTTTGTTAACCTAAGAATCAGGAATTTTCAAGGATACCAGTATCACTAAGTGAGGAGAAGGAGGAATAAGAGGCCTGGACTGCAGGCCTAAAAGAGAAACCATAAACGGGAGTGAGGTGACTCTTGGGATAACCATGGAGAGGCAGATCTAGGGCTAAGGAAGGGTCCCTGCCAGCCTGGTGGGCAAACTGAGGTAATAAAGGGAAGAACAGGGAAGAACGAGGTAACAAGCGGGCAAAGAGGAGGCTGGAAACATGAGTGGGGTATTGGGCACAGATGTGGGTGCAGGACAAGGGGCTGAACGAAGAGTCTGGGATTTTTGTGGGAGAAGTTGCGGGTGGACAGGGAGGGAGGATGAGGAGAGCAGGCAGAGATGCGGCTGGATGGGAGGGACCGAGGGGCTGCCTGGGAAAGGGCAGGCGTTCGATGCGGGATGGACCGGCTGAGCTGAGGGGATGGACAGAGGGGTGCAGGGGCTGAGGAGAGGGTTAGAGGTGTGAATGGAGGGGCTGAGGGAAGGGTTCGAGGTGTGAATGGAGGGGCTGAGGGAAGGGTTCGAGGTGTGGATGGAGGGGCTGAGGGAAGGGTTCGAGGTGTGGATGGGAGGGCTG